>JANAVB010037819.1:13948942-14198942 GCA_029216955.1 Iris pallida
ATCATGGCAACTAACTAGATTTGACTAATTTAAATTTAAATATTTCTATTATTATCGTTGATCATTAAAGGATTTTCTAGAATTATTGTACTAATGAAAATATACTTTAAATTAGTCTGATGATAACTAATATTAGTTTTAAAAAGATGATAGTAATCAAGTGTCAAGTGTTTGATTAAGCTTTGAACGTATATGATTCAATAATATCGAATAATACTTTAAAATTTATTGTTGTGATCATTTATAGGATTTCAATTATATTAATTTTAATTTAAAGGTTATTTAATTTAAATTAGAAGAAGAGGGTTTATCAATTAGGATTCGAATCCTCATCCATTAAGAAGTCTCATCTCCTATTTAATGAGAACCTTCTCCTAATTTTTCTCCCAAAGAAGTAAATTACATCCCTGCCAACTCCCCGACACCCTTCACCACCACCAGCAGAACAACTCACCCACACCCGTTTGCCCTTCACCACCCACACCACATATAACCTACGACCACCAACACTGCAACTCGACCGCTTCAACGACCTCCCGATTTCATCCACCTGCACCCGTCGACCAAAACCAGCCACAGCGCCATCACCGTGCTCTTCACAACCGTGTCCGGACCCGTGTGTCAGTATCCATCTCATCTCATTCTATGATATTACAAATTACAAGCCAGATTTCGTGTCCGACAAACCGAACACCAAAACCCAAATCTTGTGCCCGTATTGACAGGCTAACACGAGCATTACAGACAACTCTCCATGTCCGACCTCCTTCCTGAGCCCCGCAGCCAGGCCACCTAGCAACTGCGGATAACACCATCATCATCGACCACCACTACAGCCATGGCAACCAGTACCCCTCCGCCACGGACACCACCAGAACCTAATACCCCGTTGTCTACCACCATCACTGTAGTTCCCCGTCCCGCAAAGTCAATCGGAGGAATAGAAATGCCGACGGCGTTCGGACTTGGCCTTACAACGGCGATTCGAAGACATCGCTCAGGTGGGGTAGTTTCGGTGAACTTGCCTCATCTCAGCCTTCACTTAATAATTCGTCTGTTTTCAACTTGCACAAGTAGGCTAATATAAAAGCTACGAACGCACATAGCTAAGGGAATAATCCCGACCCGTCGGAATGTCTTAGAACATGGAAAATGGTCCCACGGTCTCAATAGAAGTCGGCTCAGCGTGCTTTTAAATGACACTCGGTCCTTCGTCCCGTGGCTTGGGAGAAGGAAAGTTGGTATTCGACACAAACTATGAACTTACCTAAGTCATAGGCGTCGCCCGCATAAATGCTCGATAAAGCATGCACGTTTCCACTGCGCAAGGCTTGGCATAGCCTTGGCTCGTCCCTCGGGTTAAGTTGTAGGCTTGAGTAAGTTAGGCAAAAGTTATGCCGGTCGACCTAAAGTCATTCCAAGTGTCGTCCCGCTCGTTCTGCGGTTGTCAAGTCAAATAGTCCCACGATCTCATGGGCCGTCATATAACGTATGACTTGGGTGATAGCGTTGCGTAGGACAGAAGTCAGTTAAAGGCACGAGCCACGGTTGGCACGATGTAAAGTTAGCCACGGTCCATGGCACTTAAGGAACATGTTTTGTTCAAGTTAAGTTGGAAGGCTACGTAGTAGTCGTTCCCTCGAGTTCAAAGAAGTTTGAGGCGGTCCCTCGGTTGGGAGCCTCGCGTCCTATCTACGTTAAGGTGTTTCGAGGCGGTCCCTCGGTTGGGAGTCTCGCGTTCCTATCCACGTTAAGTATTCGAGGCGGTCCCTCATTTGGGAGTCTCGCGTTCCTATCCACGTTGAGTATTCGAGGCGGTCCCTCGGTTGGGAGTCTCGTGTTCATATCCACGTTGAGTATTCGAGACGGTCCCTCGGTTGGGAGTCTCGTGTTCCTATCTACGTTGAGTATTCGAGGCGGTCCCTCGGTTGGGAGTCTCGCGGTCCTAAGGCACGTTATGCCAAGTGTGATTCAGAACACGAGTTGCTAAGTATGGTTCCGGTCGTACCAACAAATAGGACATGCATTTACGTGAGTCTAGATGTCTCGTAGGTGCGTAGTCATTGGACACCTTGTCGACAAAGATTTCTGCCTAGACTGGTTATACGTCGGGGCACCGGGCCCAGTCCTCCTAGGGGGTAGACGTTATAGCAACGCATGCTTTTATTGTGTGGGTAGTCGGGGGCTTTCAATGGGGCTAGCTACCTTGCATCGAAGGACCCGCCGTCTATCCGAGCTATGTCTGCGATGGCTTGTCATGCCAGTGGCCTTTCATATAGATAATCGGCGTGCTAAGCGGCGAATCCGCATGCACGGTGTCGGTCATTACAAAGGAAGTGTAAGCACGGTATGCGTTGAATGGTGAAATGTGTGCTCGGTTGCACCCAAAGTATTATAAAGCCTACGATTCGATTATACGTAAAGACACGTGCTTCGGCACGAGATACGTTGTCGTACTTGAGTTCTCAACATCGGTTCCACAAGTTGGGTTATATGTTTTGAGTTAAGTCGAGAAGGGCCGTAGGGCAAGTATTTGACACGACCTAGTCGTTACGTCCAAGAGTATGGTGCGAAAGACAAGTATGAGTTGGTACGTTGTCAATGCAAGCACGAGAAAGGTCTAGAGGCAAAGTATGGGTACGTTATTAGTGCAAGACACGAAGATGGTCTATAGATACTAAATAGGCCGAGCGTCGGTCCTAAAATCGATCCTAAGGCAAGACTAGAAAGACAATCGTAAAGGGGCTTGTATTGCACAAAGTAAATAAAACGTGTTGGTTTTGTATGGGTGGGCGAGAAGCTCACTCCACCAGTACAGTGGTACTGACACCCACACAGTGTTTATGTACAGGCACAGGTAGAAGCTCGTGGTGCGGGGCTCGCTTGGATGCGTCGAGGCATGAAGTTCCTTGGCGATTCGAAGTGTACGGCCGCGTGAAGACAGACTTATACGGGACATAATGTATGGACATCGCCTTCCGAAGCTTCCGCTGGATTCAAGTATTGTATCGAGAGATGAGAGAGAGCAGAGTGACTTGTAATGTGAGACGAGTGCATTTGAGTGATTGTAATCTTGGCCTTGTGCCCCCAATGTAACCGTTGTTTCGATATCAATAAAGATTATCTTTGAATAACTTGTGTTTTGTTCTAAATTTTCGCTGCGTGTTCAATGTCTCTACTTGGGACTTCTGAGCGACGACCCCGTCGCCGCCGCTGTAATCGGCCGTTATGGAACCCGCCTTGCACGAGCGCAATCTAGGCTCGTGCGGCATCACGCCTTAGCGAGGACGATCGCTCCTACGGGAGCGGGGCGTGACATAATGGTATCAGAGCACGGCTTTACGTCCTTGGACTATCGATTGAATTATTTAACTCCGTCGTTCCGTAAACTCTGAATTGTGCTTCTGCAACATGATATCGTTGGTGCGCTCTCTCTCAAACGTCCCTCGGCATGTCCATACAATAAGTCTAATATTTTTGAAAGCTCGTACAAGCGTTCAATCGAACGCATCGATAGGTTGGCCTTTGGGCCGAGCGGTGCCGACCTTGAGTTGATGGAAGATACGTGCCAAAGTTAACAAGTCGTGTGCGTGCCTAACGAGTCCTATGTCGGCATTAGCAAATGAGCATGCAAAGTCGGAGTATAGTCCATACGGGATGGTTATGCGGCACAACTTAGTCCGCGTATCGCGCACCTCGACCTTTTGGTGCAAACGAGTCGCAACCGAAATTAAGTACCGCTTGGCCGGGAACGGAGATACACTTGGAGTGTATATCGATAGGAACGTTATCAGACTAACGCTTAGGCGTACACGGAAGATTGTTCTGGATTTTGAAGAATAGTGCGAACGACTTAGTGCGTCGATGCGACGTGAACGATTACGCTAGGGATTCGTCGAACGAATCCGAAACATGTCTTAGCGAATAACGTGAACGTGATTTGGACTAGATTGGATGACTCGAATCCCGAGTGGTGTATGGTCCATCTTGGAAATAATTCGAGCGAAAGATTGAGGATTGTACGAGTATGAAATACGAAAACGATTGAGTAGGAAAAATCGAATCGAGGAAATTAATACGGATAGTATACGAAAAGTTAGCACGACAGGTAGATAGCGTGCACAAAAGGTTTGACTTTGAAGTTATGCAAACGACTCTGAGGATTGAAATCGTTGTGCTCGATGGTTTGAGTTAGCAAGGAATGATGCAAATTGAAGAAATACGTAGTCGATGACTTAAGATAGATGGATAAACGATACGTGAATTTGGGTTGAAGAAATTGATACGGTGAACGATTCGAGGAGATTATCCAGTCGGACGCTAGCATCATTCGTACGACTCAAAATTTGTTGTAAACGAAGATCGTTAGGTTACGTATATCGTCGATGGTATTGAGGCATATCAAAGATAATATACGATAACTCGGGGGTACTCTGACACGGTGAATGACAATCATACAAGTGTTATCGTTCTGATGGATGCAATACTTAGGATCTTGATTGAGGCGAATGTTGGGTGAAAGAAATCGTATTTTGATGGTTGCGTTGATAACCACAACGTCGACGGTCTTGTCTTGTGCGAGCGCAACTCTAGCCTTGCACATGCGTCACATCGGATTGGGGCGATCGTTCCGCGTGAGCGCTGACATGGTGATTCGTATCGCGGAAATGATCGAACTCGGAAAATCTGGCTGCGGCAACTTCGATTGTCCTGACTTGTCGGTTTGATGCGAAGGAGAACTCGAGAATGTTAGGACTTGTAATTGACGATTGAGTAAAACTTGAGGATTGAGTAGGTCCAATCCACGCATCGAGAATGAACGAGTCTAGACACGAAACAAGAGTTACGTCCCGATGAGAATGATTATTCCGCGGGAGCGTTGCATGGTGATTCATGAACCACCGTAGATAATCTGACTCGCGTGAGATCGGAGCGTGGCATACTGTTGAGTCAGACGACCTTGTGATTGATTATGTGAATTGGAATAGATGATTTCGGAAACGTGGAATATGAATTATGGTTTTGCGATGAATCGGGTCGTAGCATGCTGGATTTGAGAATGAATGATAGGCGGATTATGTCGAACGTGTTCGAAGAGGTAGACTATGTGAAACGGTTTGATGAACGAACGATATTGATATAACGTGAAATTGGTCGAAACGTGAGTTATAGTAGGATGGCTTTACCGAACGACTCGTACCCCATGCGACGAATATTGGGATGTGCGTAGGAAATCGATGCTCGATGTTAGAAATCAGAGTGATGCGAGCTTGGGTAGAAAACCCCATACCAACAATTTGGTTTGACCTTAGGATGGGGTCAGTTTTGATATCGTTGTTTGGGGACTATGATTCCAAGTACTGACGAAAAGACATAGCCTAGCGGTTAGGCAGGCGTTCGAGCGCGAAGCGTTAGGAGTTACGGAGGCACCACTCGCGAGTCTCGGCTGACATGTACGTATATCAGGGACGCCCAAATATGTGCACGATCCGACTCGAGTGGTGATGGCGGATTCTCTATCACGAGGCTTGGCTGAAATGTATATATTTTGGGAACGCCTGGAATATGTGCACGATCCAACTAAGTGATACGTTAAATCAAGTGAGACTTGAGGAACGAAAAAGTGTCGAGAATTTTGAGATCGTAAGTTTCGAAGAAATGTTGACGGTAACACGATCATTGAAATAAAACGAGTTCGAATGTTGGTTGATCGATTAGTGTGCCTTACGAATAAGTTAGCGATAGCACGAGCGTGGCTCCAAATTAAAGAAACGCGTAGGCGGAATGTGTACGATTGAGTCTTGGCCGTAGAAATAGTAGGATGGCTTGCCTTCAGGAAAGTCTCGAGGACGAGACTTGTTCTGAGTGGTGTATGTTGTAGTGCCCCGTCCCACAAAGTCAATCGGAGGAATCGAAACGCCGACGGCGTTCGGACTTGGCCTTACAACGGCGACTCGAAGACATCGCTCAGGTGGGGTAGTTTCGATGAACTTGCCTCATCTCAGCCTTCACTTAATAATTCATCTGTTTTCAACTTGCACAAGTAGGCTACTATAAAAGCTACGAACGCACATAGCTAAGAGAATAATCCCGACCCGTCGGAATATCTTAGAACATGGAAAATGGTCCCACGGTCTCAATAGAAGTCGGCTCAGCGTGCTTTTAAATGACACTCGGTCCTTCGTCCCGTGGCTTGGGAGAAGGAAAGTTGGTATTCGACACAAACTATGAACTTACCTAAGTCATAGGCGTCGCCCGCGTAAATGCTCGATAAAGCATGCACGTTTCCACTGCGCAAGACTTGGCATAGCCTTGGCTCGTCCCTCGGGTTAAGTTGTAGGCTTGAGTAAGTTAGGCAAAAGTTATGCCGGTCGACCTAAAGTCATTCCAAGTGCCGTCCCGCTCGTTCTGCGGTTGTCAAGTCAAATAGTCCCACGATCTCATGGGCCGTCATATAACGTATGACTTGGGTGATAGCGTTGCGTAGGACAGAAGTCAGTTAAAGGCACGAGCCACGGTTGGCACGATGTAAAGTTAGCCACGGTCTATGGCACTTAAGGAACATATTTTGTTCAAGTTAATTGGAAGGCTACGTAGTAGTCGTTCCCTCGAGTTCAAAGAAGTTCGAGGCGGTCCCTCGGTTGGGAGCCTCGCGTCCTATCTACGTTAAGGTCTTTCGAGGCGGTCCCTCGGTTGGGAGTCTTGCGTTCCTATCCACGTTAAGTATTCGAGGCGGTCCCTCGTTTGGGAGTCTCGCGTTCCTATCCACGTTGAGTATTCGAGGCGGTCCCTCGGTTGGGAGTCTCGCATTCCTATCCACGTTGAGTATTCGAGGCGGTCCCTCGGTTGGGAGTCTCGTGTTCCTATCCACGTTGAGTATTCGAGGCGGTCCCTCGGTTGGGAGTCTCGCGGTCCCAAGGCACGTTATGCCAAGTGTGATTCAGAACACGATTTGCTAAGTATGGTTCCGGTCGTACCAACAAATAGGCCATGCATTTACGTGAGTCTAGATGTCTCGTAGGTGCGTGGTCATTGGACACCTTGTCGATAAGGATTTCTGCCTAGACTGGTTATACGCCAGGGCACCGGGCCCAGTCCTCCTAGGGGGTAGACGTTATAGCAACGCATGCTTTTATTGCGTGGGTAGTCGGAGGCTTTCCATGGGGCTAGCTACCTTGCATCGAAGGACCCGCCGTCTACCCGAGCTATGTTTACGATGGCTTGTCATGCCAGTAGCCTTTCATATAGATAATCGACGTGCTAAGCGGCGAATCCGCATGCACGGTGTCGGTCATTACAAAGAAAGTGTAAGCACGGTATGCGTTGAATGGTGAAATGTGTGCTCGGTTGCACCCAAAGTATTATAAAGCCTACGATTCGGTTATACGTAAAGACACGTGCTTCGGCACGAGATACGTTGTCGTACTTGAGTTCTCAACATCGGTTCCACAAGTTGGGTTATACATTTTGAGTTAAGTCGAGAAGGGCCGTAGGGCAAGTATTTGACACGACCTAGTCGTTACGTCCAAGAGTATGGTGCGAAAGACAAGTATGAGTTGGTACGTTGTCAATGCAAGCACGAGACAGGTCTAGAGGCAAAGTATGGGTACGTTATTAGTGCAAGGCACGAAGATGGTCTATAGATACTAAATAGGTCGAGCGTCGGTCCTAAAATCGATCCTAAGGCAAGACTAGAAAGACAATCGTAAAAGGGCTTGTATTGCACAAAGTAAATAAAACGTGTTGGTTTTGTATGGGTGGGCGAGAAGCGCACTACACCAGTACAGTGGTACTGACACCCACACAGTGTTTATGTGCAGGCACAGCTAGAAGCTCGTGGTGCGGGCCTCGCTTGGATGCGTCGAGGCATGAAGTTCATTGGCGATTCGAAGCGTGCGGCCGCGTGAAGACAGACTTGTACGGGACATAATGTATGGACATCGCCTTCCGAAGCTTCTGCTGGATTCAAGTATTGTATCGAGAGATGAGAGAGAGCAGAGTGACTTATAATGTGAGACGAGTGCATTTGAGTGATTATAATCTTGGCCTTGTGCCCCCAATGTAACCGTTGTTTCGATATCAATAAAGATCATCTTTGAATAACTTGTGTTTTGTTCTAAATTTTTGCTGCGTGTTCAATGTCTCTGCTTGAGACTTCTGAGCGACGACCCCGTCGCCGCCGCTGTAATAGGCTCGTGCGACATCACGCCTTAGCGAGGACGATCGCTCCTACGGGAGCGGGGCGTGACAATCACCGTCCCCAATCGGCTGTCCCCTACTCCACAACTACGGCCACATCCGCTACTTCCAATCAACAACCACCATTGGGGAAAACCAAAACTGTTACATCAACAAAAACCACCCAACACCAAACACCACAACTACTTACCTGTCGTCGCACGCCGCCACGAGCCCGTCGGCCGGATCCCCAGCCACCTCTTCGTACACCAAGCACACGCCGACCAGTGGCGAGCCCGGCGCCATTACAGTGCGACTGCAGCCCGCCACGTGCTTCTGCGATAGGCCGCCCCGCCGCGTCCAACGAACATCTGCCCCCGAACATCGACCACGAGTAGTCGTGACCTGCGCCTCTCCGACGTGCGTACTAGCACCACTGCCATGCCATCTAGGTGAGCGCCCTTCCGTTTTCCTACCTTTTCTTCCCCTTTCTCTTTCGCATACTCAACACTCCCTTTTCTGTTCCTCAAATTAATTCATGCTCTCTCTTCCCTTTAGCTTTTGTTGCTTAGTTTTTTTTCCAAAAATGGTGGTTTTTTCTTGTTAATGCAGCAGCTCAGTAGAAGAAAAAAATACAGTAGTCTTCAGCTAAAATATGGCTAATACAATCAGGAGGGGAAAGAAAAATAGAACTCGATCTAAGTTGGAGGGCATGACCGGCCAAGGAATGAGCTGCTCGGTTCCCTGACCTTCTCACGAACATAAACTGTAGCTCTAGAGATGCCGGAATATCTCTAATTTTTGAGATAATAGTATCCGATAACCTCTAGGGGATGAGTGAGGAATCTCCTCTAAAAATCCTGATAACTGTCAATGAATCTCCTTCGATAGTAGCCCTATATGCATTGAGGTGCTGAGCAAGTTAAATCCCGATCTTTATAGAAAGGACCTCCACTTGGAAACTAAGATCTGGACCATATAATTCTTGTATGAAACTTGTTATAGCCTGCAAGAACCGACCATTGGAGTCTCTCACTATGGCTGATGCCGCAATGGATGATGAGGTGGTTACACCGTCCACATTTATCTTAATGTAACCCTCCAAAGCTGGACGCCACATGGTTGAGGAGAGAATGGAGGTTCGGTTCTCATGGGTCTCTTCCATTAAGACATTGTCACCAATCGAATATGAGTGAAAGAGATTTACTGCCCGCTCAATAATGCGCTGAGGGCATAGGGCTTCATGTTGAAAAATGCATTCGCCTCTGGCCTTCCAGATCACCTTTAAGATGTTGGCGCCCAGCCCTAGAGCCTCCTCGGCCTTCTTGTCACTCAACCAGAGTTGGAGGAGGTGGTTGATTTTGGGTTTGCTGTCGACACGCAATCCGACAGGGCTAGCAAACCAATATGGTTTAGCGATGTTGCACTTTAGAAACAGGTGATCCATGTCTTCTTTATAAAGAAGGCAAAAAGGACACAATGGATTAACATGTGGATTTCGCTTATGAATTATGCCAAGGAGAGGGAGGGCGTTATTCAACATTCTCTATATAAACATCCGAATCCTAGAAGAAACACCACCCATCTTCCAAAGTTCTGCCCAGTTGGCCGTTGGTGTGGAGGGCGAAGAACATGTGGGCCTCTGCAGATAAATAGGCTCATCCAAGGACTTAGACGAGAATATTCCCATTTTGGTTCTAGTCCAGATGAGCTTATCCTGGCTATCCCCTTCGCTAAGGTTGAAATCAGCTATGGCTTTTGCTTCCATTGGGGAAAAAATGGAGAATATAAGAGGATGGTTCCAAGTTCTATTTATAGGATCCATTAAATCTCGAACAAGCTTTAGGCCTTCCGGCAGCAAGGTGCAGGGGGTTACACGATACCCAGGAATCCCTGGTACCTATGGTTCGGTGATGATGTCAAGCCAACGTCCTCTGACCTTCCAACAGAGATTGCCTTCCATGATACTTCAACTATCTAGGATGTTAAGCCATGTCGGGGACGCACGTTTACGCTTGGGCTCATGCCACAGTGACCTGTTCTGGAGATAAATACCTCTAAGAAAAGTAGCCCATAGTTTATGCGGGCAAGCCAAGAATCTCTATAGAAGTTTTCCAACAAGTGACCCATTAACCCAGTATGGGTCTCTGAACCCGAGACCTCCATCTCTCTTAGGCTTGGTAAAATTCTTCCATGCAAGGAAGTGCAATTTCTGTTTTGCGGCTTCATGCCCCCACCAAAAAGATCTATACTAGTGCTCGAGCCTTTGACAGATGGCTTTAGGGATCTTGTACGATGACATCGAGTAGATGGGAATGGATCCCAAAGTGGATTGGATAAGGAACGCCCGTCGTGCATGAGATAACGATCTTGATTTCCAACCCTGTAGACGAGAGTTTACCTTGTCGAGAATGCCAGTATAGGTGGAGATCCTACCTTTGGGAAGGAGAAGAGAATTGCCAAGATACTTGTCTGAACCACTCATATTTGATAGATGAAGGATAGCAGCAAGCTCCTTCTGAGCATGGGGATGAACTCGCTTACTGAAATGAATACTCGACTTACCGAAATTGATATTTTGACAAGACCAAGAGGCATATCGAGTAAGGATAGCTTGCACCGTCTGTAGTGTATTCTAGATTGCCTGACCAAATATTAAGATGTCGTCCACAAATAAAAGATGTGAGATCGATGGCCGTGAAGCGGTTGATCCTAATGCCTTGATAGAGACCGCTATGTTCATAATTCTAAAATATGTACGATCCGAGCAAAGAATGAAGATGTAGGGGGATAAAGGGCACCCCTGTCTAATGCCTCTCTGTGGAAGGAAGAAACCCTTAAGGACACCATTGATGATGATGTAGAAAGAGGCAGATGTTATGCGCTTCATGATGAGGTTATTCAAGTGATCCTGGATCCCCATTTCGTTGAGAACTGATTGAGTAAATGACCATGCAAGTCTTTCATATGCCTTTGCCATATCAATCTTGAGCACGAAGGAGTTTCACTTTGTAGAAAAAGATCGCATAGCCTGGAAGACTTCTTTCACGATGATGGTGTTGTCTGAGCTCTGTCTCCATGGGACAAAAGCATTTTGGAAAGGAGAAATCAGTTTGTCCAACAATGGCCCGAGTTTATTTGGTAGGATTTTAGAAGTAGTTTTGTAGGATACATTACAAAGTGCAATGGGGCAAAAATTTGTCGGAGTCGCTGGTGTAGTCTGCTTGGGGATGAGAGCCAAATGGGTATGGTTTATAGCTTGAGGCATCTCACCCGTAGCGAAGAATATTTGGATTATACTTACCAGATCGTCACCTACCGCATTCTAGCACTTTTGATAAAATATAGCTGGATACCCGTCCGGCCCCGGCGCTTTGAATGGCCCCATACATTTTATAGTATCGAAGATCTCCTCAGCAGTTGGTACGACTCCTAGTGCCTTATTGTCCTCCTCA
Source organism: Iris pallida (assembly GCA_029216955.1). Classification (NCBI taxonomy): domain Eukaryota; kingdom Viridiplantae; phylum Streptophyta; class Magnoliopsida; order Asparagales; family Iridaceae; genus Iris; species Iris pallida. The sequence continues at coordinate 13,960,576 of JANAVB010037819.1, forward strand.
GAGATTGGATTGCGTGAGATTTTGAAGTCGAAGTCCATCTGGGATGAGTCATCGTCCCCTAAAAGGTTTACAAAGTGGTCGAGGTGATAGTCCTCTGATCAAAGGTCCAGGAGCCATCAAGCAACTGCATAGATCGGATTTCATTTCTCCTCCACTGGCCTGCGGCTTTGAGGTGGAAGTACTTCGAGTTCCGATCCCCGTCCTTTATCTACTTACACTTTGCCCGTTGTCTCGAGTAGATCTCGTCTATGAGTAGGAAATCATTTAGGTCCACATTGATATCCCTCTCTATCTGCAACGATGAGGAATTAGGGGGTCCCGATTGGATGGTAAGCAAACAATCTTTGAGATAGCTGATGCGATTTCGAATGTTGCTGAACTTTGATCGGCCCCATTTATGGAGAGAGGACAGCATGGTTTGGAGTTTCTGTGGGAGGGAGGTGTTCGGCTTTGAGGAGGCCTCTCGCCAGAAGGATTGGACAGTCTCTGGAAAGGACGTTGTGGTCATCTAACAAGCTTCAAAGCGAGGCGGTCTTCGCTTTCATTTCAGCTGATTGTTTGTATTTAGGAGGATGGGAGCATGATCGCTGTTGTACCTAGAGAGAGCATGGACGGTGGTGTGTAGGTGAAGACTGCACCACTCTGTATCAGCCATGGCCCGGTCCAGTCGTTCTCTAATGTGGTACAGAGGACTACGTCCATTTGACCATGTGAACCCTGGACTAATGCATCCCAGATCAAGTAGGCCGCAATGATTAATCAATTGGTTAAAAGAGCCAGCTGAGTGTAGTTCAAAACCTCGACCACCTGTCTTCTCATCAGCTTTAGTAATGGCGTTAAAATGGCCCTAACAGCATCAAGGAACAGTGAACTTTGAAGAGAGCTCCTTGATAGTTTCCCACAGTTTAGGCCTTTCATTCCTTCTAGGGCAACCATAAACACAAAGAAGATTCCATGCTAGAGTATTGTCGTCATTTAGAATGAAGAGGAGGATAAGATTTGGAGAAGAGAAAGTGACATTAGCCTGGACCGAGTCTTCCTAACCAAGCCATAGTCAACAAGATCTGCCGATAGGAGCAACTGAAAAGACGTTTGGATAACCGAGATGGGGAGAGTTTGGGAAGTGTGGGAGGGAGGCGAAAGAGTTTCAGAGATGAAAAATATTAATGGATGGGTGGCGGAGAGGAATGAGCGGAGGGTTTAGACTGCCGGGGCATTCCTCGCACCCCAACATTTCCAAGAGAGGATCAACATAGCCCTTGCGGCTGTTGAAGGCCAGCCGCAACGACCATTTGAGTTGAGTTTATAGGTGTTTAAGAGAGAGCTAACTGCTTATGCGATTTGGAAGAGGTGCTCGGAGAGCCAGTGCGTTTCCTCGTTCCCATGAGAGTAGAGACGGAGTTAATATATGCCAAACGAGCACGTCTTTTTCATGAGAGCTTGTGACGGTGACCAACAGCGGTCGGAGAGTGAGGGGGAGATGGGGGAGCTCGATGATAGGTTCACTGAAGGGGTGTAGGAGTAGTCTGATAGATGGGTCATTGTCATACCCCGGAACCAGAATACTGGAGAGCGGGGGAATAACTCAGCCAGCTACGTATTACGGGTAGGTAAATACCGTATAATACGATCAATGCTGTCTAAAAGACGAGGGGGTGCATACTACATGAAAGTCTCACTATGGTTACTTCACATCTATTGTCTCAATCATTCAAGCAAGAAACAGTAATAGAGAACATATGAGATAAAGCAGTAAGGCGTCCCAAACGCTCAGTCAAAATGTTCTTGATATCTAGCTTTACAAAATATAGCCAGATGATGAATCAAGGTATACACAATTGTTATCAGCTGCAGTCTGACTTAATTACAATTATGTAAAAGTAAGTACAAGACAATCCGACTAACATGTCGGTGCCAAACAGCAAAATATAAAGTAAGTAACAAAACGAGCGGGGAAGTAAGGAACCCACTCGAGTCCTCCTGCGATCATCCCTCTAGTATTGACCATCTTGGAGGTAGAAGTAAGCTGAGTCCTCGGGGACCGGCTCTAAATCTGGCCATGCAAAACCAGAGAGGTTAGACCTCTAATAGCAAGTACCGCAAGGAAGCACGATATGAGAAATTAAAACCAGTAATAAGAGAATATGATAAGTAGATCTCTGCTTGCCACTGGGATTCACATAATATCACGACACTTCGAACCAACCTCCCAACCAAACAAGGACAGAAGTTGGCCCGTCATGCCCTGACATTCGGATCATCTCAGTTAGGTAACAGAGTAGGTACAGCACACAAATAAATCAATTTAAACGGCCATGCAACTACTACGGCTTGCTACTGTGAGTTCTAAGTTATCCTGGAATTATGCAATAAGGATTCCTCAGTTCTTACTATGTACAAGCAAGGCTAGTTTATCCAGTCAACCAATTGCACCAATCATGAATTAGACGAGTCCCAGCGGGACGTCCGTCATCAATATACAATATACAATAGATAATATAACCAGATACCGCTCCCTGCCCGTGTGGCAGATTTGCAGCATCTGTGGGGACCAACCGGCCTGTCGGGCACTACTAGTCCCAAGAGGGCTGCCATGTAAGAACTCAGAAATCCATTCTCTCTATGCAATCATTATTTTATTTAACTTAATAGTCTCTACGTTGAGAGAAATCCCATGCCGTGGATCATGGTCATTCAGAATGAGTACTTTCGTACGAGGTACGATATGCACAACTCTACAACGATGCCCGTACGGTTAGGTTATAGGTCTTACATAGCGTAATGCAACAATCCAAACTAACCACGGAATAATCATGCCTTGACCATAAAGTACACATGCTTCTTTTGTAGAAAATAAATAAATAAATAAATTAAAGCCTGCATGTGTGTCTGTATGTCAATATTCGGGATCGGCCAATCGATTATAATAGTTCATAGTTAATATGAACGTGTCTCATTCATTCAATTTAATAAGACGACTAGCCAGTCTCTTAGTTCCAACTAGGAACGCATGATCAATTATTAGTCAAGTAACAGTCGGGGTCAATTCGTGACAAGACATAAAAGTCAAATTAGTATTAAGCATGGTCGAGTCCATAACTAGTATAAAATAGTTGGTAACATATTCTTGAAGCCAAAGAAAAGATCTACAAATTTCATGTTGGGAGTTGGAAGAAATTTTAGCCACAATTTCGTCAATTAGGACATATAACAGTCAGAAACAACCAAAATAGGCATTATGCGGCCTATTCTATGACATGCATGCGGACTAACTGCGACATGCGGCTCATGCGGCATATGCGGCCCAACTGCGACACCATATATAGCTCAACTGTGACATGCGGCCTATGCGGCCCAACTGCGACACCATATGCGGCCTACTGCGACATGCGACCTATGCGGCCCAACCGCGACACCATATGCGGCTCAACTGCGACATGTGCCTCATGCAGCCCAACCGCGACATCTATGCGGCTCAACTGCGACATGTGCCTCATGCGGCCCAACCGTGACATCTATGCGGCTCAACTGCGACATGCGGCCTATGCGGCCCAACCGCGACATCTATGCGGCTCAACTGCGACATGCGGCCGATGCGGCACAACCGCGACATCTATGCGGCTCAACTACGACATGCGGCCTATGCAGCCCAACTGCGACATCTATGCGGCTCAACTGCGACATGCGGTTCATGCTGCAGATGAACATAGAAGTTTGACCAAAATTGTTTTGGCCATAACTTTTTCAAAATAAATCGGAATCTAACTTTTCAAAAGCCAAACTTTGGTAGAATTAAATTCTCTACAACATGGAACCACTTATTTTCGAAAACAACAAAGTTTGATATCAAAACTATAAAATCCATATGAAAACCAAAACTTAAAACTTAGATCTACACCCAACCATCCATGGAAATCAAGAACTTCAAGACCTAAACTTGTAGAGGATGAGAAGATGAACAACATAGACTAAAAATAAATGAGGATACATGTAATCCCTCATGGTATGCAAGATGTACTTGCCTCTCCAAATGGGTGGGTGGGAGAGTAATGGAGGAAGAAGAAGAGTAATGGTGAAGTGAATGAAGAGAGAGAAAGGGGATGAGCTTTAAATGAAGGGGTAGTGGTAGGTGAGGGTTTATTTCGGTTCATGATGAACCAACATAATTAAACCAATCCAAGCCGAACCCAAAGCAAGTATAAAAGCAGAAAGTAAAGTACAGAAATAAAATTACAGGAAATTAATTAACATGAAATTAAAAGAATTTAAATACAGAATAATACATGATAAATATTAAATAAATACGTATTCTGGGAACGGGAAGTGACATCTCTACCCTCCTTAGAAAAAATTCCGTCCTCGAAATTTCAAATCCAAGCAAGATGAGAACATCAAAGCTAAACTAATCTAAGCATAAGCAATTGGAGCAAGCAACCATTCTACAATGTTAACAGTAAGTAACATATCCATGTTGAACATTCTACGATACCAAGCAATTCTACTCGTAAGGTGACAAGCATGAGGAGTTAAGACAATCAAGGTATACAAAAAAAATATATACCTTGTGAGTCAAACAGGTGCGGATACCGTGATCGAATATCATCCTCACATTCCCACGTTGACTCCCCTAAAGAGTGATGACCCCAAGCAACCCGGACAAGGCTAATTGTTCGGTTCTTGAGTATCTTCTCTCTTCGATCCAAAATAGACACAGGCTGTTCCTCGTAAGACGGGTTGGTACCAACAACCAGCTCAGAATGATCAAGGATATGGCTTGGGTCCGATACATACCTTCGCAACTGAGATACATGAAATACGTCATGCACCTCTCGTAACGAAGGTGGAAGGGATAAATGATAAGCAACATCGCCTATCCTATCAAGGATAACAAATGGGCCCACGTACCGCGGACTTAATTTCCCACGAATGCCAAACCTAATGACCCCACGGGTAGGTGAGATCCGCAAGAATACGTGGTCCCCAACGGAAAACTCTAGCGGCCTACGATGCTGGTCCGCCCAATGACGATGCCGATCTTGTGCAACTCGAAGTCACTCTCTAATTCCCTTAACCACTTCAATTGTCTGGATAATTATTTCTGGACCTAGCATCTTCCTCTCCCCGATATCATCCCATGCTAGTGGCGACCTACACTTCTTACCATATAAAGCTTCAAATGGCGTCATCTTGTTACTGGCTTGATAACTGTTGTTATATGAGAACTCAACTAAGTACAGGTGGCTCTTCCAAGATCCTCCAAAATCCAGAGTACAAGCTCGCAACATGTCTTCCAAAATCTGAATTGTTCTTTCTGATTGTCCGTCTGTCTGGGGATGGTAAGCCGTGCTAAATCTTAACTTGGTACCCAGACTATGATGTAAGCTCTTCCAGAAATGTGATGTAAAACGGGTATCTCTGTCTGACACAATGCTGACAGGGACTCCATGCTGCCTGACTATCTGTTGTATATACAACTCTGCCAACTTTTCTGTAGATTGCCCTACTCTGAAAGGAAGAAAGTGTGCTACCTTTGTAAGTCGGTCCACTATCACCCAAATAGCATCTTTACCACTTGGTGATCTCGGTAAACCGGTCACAAAGTCTATTGTGATGTGTTCCCACTTCCATTCCGGGATAGGAAGCGGTTGTAATAACCCAGCTGGCCTCTGCTGTTTTGACTTCACTTGCTGACATACCAAGCAACAGGAAACGAATCTAGCTATCTCCCTCTTCATCCCGTTCCACCAGAAGTAATGCTTGATATCTTGGTACATCTTGGTCCCTCCAGGGTATACAGAATACTGGGAACTGTGAGCTTCTGTCATAACCTCCTGTCTGATATCTCCACTAGGCACACATAGGCGTGATCCAAACCTAAGGGTACCATCTTCATGAATTTTTAACTCCTTTCTGAGTCCGGACTCACATTCTGCCCTAAGCTTCTGAATCCTTGGGTCCTGCGCCTGAGCTGCCTTGATCCTGTCTACCAAGTCGGATTGAACTCGTAGACTCGCCAGAATTCCTACATCACTAGGAAATATAACCTCGATGTCCATCTCCTGAAGGTGTTCTAAGATATGCCTCTGTGTCGTCAACATAAAGGTGCCGCCTCTCCTGCTAAGAGCGTCTGCTACCACATTAGCCTTGCCTGGATGATACTGAAGCTCCACGTCATAATCCTTGATCAACTCCAACCATCTTCTCTGTCTCATGTTCAGCTCCTTCTGAGTAAAGATGTACTTCAAACTTTTATGGTCTGTGTACATGTCCACTCGGTCACCATATAAGTAATGCCTCTATAGTTTCAAAGCAAATACTACTGCTGCCAACTCCAAGTCATGAGTTGGATAATTTTTCTCGTGGTCTCGAAGTTGCCTAGATGCATACGCTATCACCTTCCCATGTTGCATGAGGACACATCCAAGTCCTTTTCCTGTCGCATCACAATATACTGTAAAACCTCTGGGTCTAACTGGCAATGTAAGAATAGGCGCTGATATCAACTTCTGCTTTAGATTCTTAAATGATGCTTGGCATTCTGCCGACCAGACGAATGATACATCCTTCCGTGTCAAGCGGGTCATGGGTGCCGAAAGCCTTGTAAAGTCTGATACGAACCTTCTGTAATATCCTGCCAATCCCAAGAAACTCCGCACATCAGCTACGATCTTGGGTACTGGCCAACTCTCTACTGCTTCTACCTTCTTGGGATCCACTGCTACTCCAGCTCCTGATATGATATGACCCAAAAATGAAATGTGATTCGTCCAGAAGTCACACTTACTGAGCTTGGCATACAACTGGTTCTCTCTCAAAACCTGTAACACTTTCCTGAGGTGGTCTTCATGCTCCTCTTCACTAGTAGAGTATACAAGAATGTCGTCGAGAAACACCACGACAAACTGATCTAAGTACGGCATAAAGATGCGGTTCATCAAATCCATGAATATTGCTGGAGCATTGGTCAAACCAAACGGCATTACCAAGAATTCATAATGCCCATACTTTGACCTGAACGCTGTCTTGGGAATATCCTCCTTCCGAACCCTCACTTGATGATACCCTGAACGAAGATCTATCTTGGAGAAAACTCTAGCTTTGCTCAACTGATCAAACAAGTCGTCGATCCTGGGTAGTGGGTACTTGTTCTTTACTGTCACCGCGTTAAGCTTCCTGTAATCAATGCACAATCTGGATGACCCATCCTTCTTTCCCACAAGTACCACTGGTGCTGCCCTTGGTGATATGCTAGCTTGGATGAACTTCTTCTCCTTCAGTTCCTCTATGTACTGATATACCTTGGCCTGCTCTGAATCCGCCATTCTGTAAACTCGATCTGATACTGGTTTAGTTCCAGGTGCCAATTCTATACTGAACTCAATATCTCTTACTGGCGGTAGCCCTGGAAGTTCTTCAGGAAATACGTCTAGAAATTCTTCAACTACCTTCGGAACTTGAACTTCTTCCATTGCCGTTATTACTCCCTGCTCTTGTTGAGTTGCCTTTGATCTGACTAAGGTGAATCTCTTCATGCCTGGAATATCAAAAGATACACTCCATCTACGACAATCTATTGTCGCATGACTGTCTTTCAGCCAGTCCATGCCTAAGATAACGTCGAAATTTCCAACAGGAAATTCTATCAACCTGGCGGGTAAGGAATGCCCGCAAACTACAATGCTACATGCTAGAATAATCCTACTAACTCCTACGAGCCCATTACCAGTGAGTATATTTAACCCCCTGGCAATGTCTCGAATTCCATTCCTAGCCGTGTTGCAAATTGTGCAGATATAAATGAGTGTGATGCTCCTGAATCAAACAATGCTACTGCGGGATATGAGGCGACGAGAATGTTACCTGCCACAACATCTCCCGATGCTAATGCCTCCTCTAAGGACAGAGTGAATGCCTGTCCTCGACCTCCTTGTTGGTTCCCATGTTGCGGCCTAGCCTGGTGCTGCTGCTGGCCCCTGCCTTGATGATGCTGGGGTGGTCTATGCTGGTGTTGCTGCATCGGCGGTCCCTGCTGTCGAAACATCTGCGCCTATGGCATTAACGGACGCTGGGCCAATGGTCTCACTGCCACTGCGGGTCCTCGATACTGTCCTGCCCCTGGTGCTGGCAGAGCAGGAAACTGCTGCACTGGTCCTCCTGACCTCGAATTCACGGGATATGTGGTAACCCGATGATCTGGATTTCTACATATCAAACACAGTCCGTTCAATATCCGACACACATCTCTAGTGTGCCCTACCTTCCCACAATAAGTGCAGCCCGCTGGGGGTTGCTGATTCTTCTTCTGTTGCTGCTGCTGCCTGGGTGGTGGTGCTGGCCCTCGTATTGCCACATCGTGAATACGAATGCCAAGGGATGGTGCTGTTGTTCGGGGCGCTACTCCCCCTCCTCCTTCAATCTGACTGTGAGATCTCTTCTGACCTCCAGTCCTTGCCGTGATCCTCTGAATGGTGATCTCATGCCTTCGGGTTGCCGTCAATACTTCATCAAAAGTCTGGTAGTTGTGCCCTTCTATCAATTGCAAGAGCTCAAGATAAAACTCTTGCTGGAATCTCATAGCCCTCTGGCTCTCCGATGCTACCATCTCTGGGGCGAACCTACTCAATCTGCAGAACTCTGCTGCGTAAGCATCTACCATCTTGCCGGTCTGCTTGAGGTTGATAAACTTCTGTTGCAGCTCAAACTGCGCCACAACTCCATAGTACTTCGTCTTGAACCTTGCAGTAAAATCCTCCCAAGCAACAGGACGTCTGATGCCTACTTCCTCTGATTCCCACCAATCACGTACGAGATCCTGAAGTAACAACTTCACTTGATCCACACGTTCTTCCGCCGGTACCTTAGCTGCTGTCAGAATAGCCTCAATATCCTTAAGCCACGCATCTGCTGAGATGGCATCTTCCGTGCCCTCGAAACGATGGGGGTTGTACTTGTAAAACTTGGCTGATGCTCCTGAATCTGGCCTCGCCCCTTTTTCCAATGCCGTCTGCAACCCTTGGTTGAGTAGTACGTTCTGCTCTTGTAACTGAGCGTGCATGCACTGCTGGGCTAACATCTGATGTTGCTGAGTAGCCATTATCCCTCTCATGATCTCCAAAAGGGCTGGTGTGTCTACTTCCACAGGGGTAGGTAGAACTATTGGGGGTGGTGGAACATCCGGATACTGCGGTCCAGCTGTTGCTTCCACTATTACTTCTTCTTGGATGGTCTCTTGAGTTAGTACCGGCCCTTGTTGCTGACCAACATGGTCAGGTTGTCCGTGTTGCCCTTGTTGTTGTTGTCCAATCCTGGCAGATACGGACGAAGTGCCCCTAAGAAAAGGGACAAAAGAACAATCAAACGATCGGACAGGAAAGATCAATGAAGTCAAAGGATACCGGAATGTCAAGTTAGAGTCGCGAGTAACGAATCATGAGATCAAGGAAGAACATGTGTGATTGAGACATCCTATAAATTAAAACACCCCACAAGTCTAAAATCAGACCTGCATGGGCCACTACTAAAACCTTGTCACGCCCCGAAACCAGAATACTGGAGAGCGGGAGAATGACTCAGCCAGCTACGTATTACGGGTAGGTGAATACCGTATAATACGATCAATGTTGTCTAAAAGACGAGGGGGTGCATACTACATGAAAGTCTCACTATGGTTACTTCACATCAATTGTCTCAATCATTCAAGCAAGAAACAGTAATAGAGAACATATGTGATAAAGCAGTAAGGCGTCCCAAACGCTCAGTCAAAATGTTCTTGATGTCTGGCTTTACAAAACATAGCCAGATGATGAAGCAAGGTATACACAATTGTTATCAGCTGCAGTCTGACTTAATTATAATTATGTAAAAGTAAGAACAAGACAATCCGACTAACATGTCGGTGCCAAACAGCAAAATATAAAGTAAGTAACAAAACGAGCGGAGAAGTAAGGAACCCACTCGAGTCCTCCTGCGATCATCCCTCTAGTATTGACCATCTTGGAGGTGGAAGTAAGCTGAGTCCTCGGGGACCAGCTCTAAATCTGGCCATGCAAAACCAGAGAGGTTAGACCTCTAATAGCAAGTACCGCAAGAAAGCACGATATGAGGAATTAAAACCAGTAATAAGAGAATATGATAAGTAGATCTCTGCTTGCCACTGGGATTCACATAACATCACGACACTTCGAACCAACCTCCCAACCAAACAAGGACAGAAGTTGGCCCGTCATGCCCTGACATTCTGATCATCTCAGTTAGGTAACAGAGTAGGTACAGCACACAAACAAATCAATTTAAACGGCCATGCAACTACTACGGCTTGCTACTGTGAGTTCTAAGTTATCCTGGAATTATACAATAAGGATTCCTCAGTTCTTACTATGTACAAGCAAGGCTAGTTTATCCAGTCAATCAATTGCGCCAATCATGAATTAGACGAGTCCCAGCGGGACGCCCGTCATCAATATACAATATACAATAGATAATATAACCAGATACCGCTCCCTATCCGTGTGGCAGATTTACAGTATCTGTGGGGACCAACCGGCCTGTCGGGCACTACTAGTCCCAAGAGGGCTGCCATGTAAGAACTCGGAAATCCATTCTCTCCATGCAATCATTATTTTATTTAACTTAATAGTCTCTACGTTGAGTGAAATCCCATGCCGTGGATCATGGTCATTCAGAATGAGTACTTTCGTACGAGGTACGATATATACAACTCTACAACGATGCCCGTGCGGTTAGGTTGTAGGTCTTACATAGCGTAATGCAACAATCCAAACTAACCACGGAATAATCATGCCTTGACCATAAAGTACACATGCTTCTTTTGTAGAAAATAAATAAATAAATAAATTGAAGCCTGCATGTGTGCCTGTATGTCAATATTCGGGATCGACCAATCGATTATAATAGTTCATAGTTAATATGAACGTGTCTCATTCATTCAATTTAATAAGACGACTATCCAGTCTCTTAGTTCCAACTAGGAATGCATGATCAATTATTAGTCAAGTAACAGTCGGGGTCAATTCGTGACAAGACATAAAAGTCAAATTAGTATTAAGCATGGTCGAGTCCATAACTAGTATAAAATAGTTGGTAACATATTCTTGAAGCCAAGGAAAAGATCTACAAATTTCATGTTGGGAGTTGGAAGAAATTCTAGCCACAATTTCGTCAATTAGGACATACAACAGTCAGAAACAACCAAAATAGGCATTATGCGGTCTATTCTGCGACATGCATGCGGACTAACTGTGACATGCGGCTCAAGCGGCATATGCGGCCCAACTGCGACACCATATGCAGCTCAACTGTGACATACGGTCTATGCTGCCCAACTGCGACACCATATGCGACCTACTGCGACATGCGGCCTATGCGGCCCAACCGCGACACCATATGCGGCTCAACTGCGACATATGCCTCATGCAGCCCAACCGCGACATCTATGCGGCTCAACTGCGACATGTGCCTCATGCGGCCCAACCGCGACATCTATGCGGCTCAACTGTGACATGCGGCCTATGCGGCCCAACCGCGACATCTATGCGGCTCAACTGCGACATGCGGCCTATGCGGCCCAACCGCGACATCTATGCGGCTCAACTGCGACATGCGACCTATGCGACCCAACCGCGACATCTATGCGGCTCAACTGCGACATGCGGTTCATGCTGCATATGAACATAGAAGTTTGACCAAAATTGTTTTGGCCATAACTTTCTCAAAATAAATCGGAATCTAACTTTTTAAAAGCCAAACTTTGGTAGAATTAAATTCTCTACAACATGGAACCACTTATTTTCGAAAACAACAAAGTTTGATAGATCAAAACCATAAAATCCATATGAAAACCAAAACTTAAAACTTAGATCTACACCCAACCATCCATGGAAATCAAGAACTTCAAGACCTAAACTTGTAGAGGATGAGAAGATGAACAACATAGACTAAAAATAAATGAGGATGCATGAAATCCCTCATGGTGTGCAAGATGTACTTGCCTCTCCAAATGGGTGGGTGGGAGAGTAATGGAGGAAGAAGAAGAGTAATGGTAAAGTGAATGAAGAGAGAGAAGGGGGATGAGCTTTAAATGAAGGGGTAGTGGTAGGTGAGGGTTTATTTCGGTTCATGATGAACCAACATAATTAAACCAATCCAAGCCGAACCCAAAGCAAGTATAAAAGCAGAAAGTAAAGTACAGAAATAAAATTACAGGAAATTAATTAACATGAAATTAAAACAATTTAAATACAGAATAATACATGATAAATATTAAATAAATACGTATTCTGGGAACGGGAAGTGACAGTCATAGATGAGTGGATGAATGTGTGAGGATGGGGAGCGTTGGTGGTACATAACAGGGAAGGTCTGCATGGACGTGGACGTATTTCTGAGGTGAGTAGAAAAGATGGGGTACGAGGGTGAGGGTCCCTCAGAGCAGCTGTCTCTGTGATATTGACCCGAAGATTCCTGTAATGATTGTACCTCGTCGTAGAGGTTGAGCCAGTTGCTATCTGTCTCCATAATATCCATATAACTCCCATCAGCAGCATTTGCATGGGAATTTGGAATGGTGACAATAATGTTGTGATGATTAGTGGAGGAGACCTTGGGGTTTGGATACAGGGGAATGAGCTCAATAGGGTGCTTGTCCAGTAATATTGGTATATTAATGGCCACAACATCGGGTTGATGGACCTCCCATAAGTGCGGTGGGAGATACTTAGTCACCTGGAGGCTTTGGGTGAGGTTATGGTTTCCTTCATAAGACATTTGTGTAGGGAGTTGTGTGGCTGCTCGAGGCAGATTTGGAAGTGAAAAATGGGAGCCTGCATTCCTATTACTGGTGTCTTGTGATGATCTGCTCGGAGGGGGATGCAGTCGTGCCGTCGCGGTTCGCCAAATTTTGCCGACCTGGACGATAAGGATCCACCGTGTAATCACTTTCTTTGGACCTTGGCTTTAGAAGGATGGATATCCTAGACCTTTCTTCTTCTGTCAAGTCTTTATCAATCAAGGATGTAAATCGCTCTCTCTGTGGACAGCCTGAGAAGGAGTGCCCGACTTTGGCACAAAAAGTACACATACGAGGGAGGCGTTCATACCTGATGCGAACTTCCCCTATAGCTGAACCATCAATGATAGTAGATATGGATTTCTTCAGCGGTTTCGTAATGTCGATGAGCACTTTAATCTTGGCAAAAGTTTTCCATTTAGATGCGTCCGCGTCAGAGACCTGTCTAGGCGAACCAATGGCTTCAGATATCCTGAACACCGCCTTGTGGTTCAGGAACTTTGGGGGGATCTTGTGAAGCTGGACCCAAAAATCCGTAAATTAGAATAGGTATTCCTCTGGTAGCTTCCCCGGATCACATCTTTCAATGGCCAGCAAGTCCTCATTTATACTCCACGGCACTTCCAAGATCACCCGGTCCACCGCCGCGGAGGACTCGAGTCTAACCAAAAAAGTTCCCGCATCAATATCCAGATCAGATACTTGAATCTGCTCACTAGGTTTCCATAACTTTATTAGGATTGAGGTGAAGGCAGCACTTGTAAATTTGGGCGACGAGAAAGGTTTAATGGCGATCGATGAGGCCCAGTGATCCGCTACCATACTGTCTCTGGCCGACAGAGATACCGTGCCTCCAGCCCCTTGGAGAGTAAACAAAGATGCTATATTTTTCCACTACTTCTTTGTATGAAGACATGAGAAGTAGGTCTGGGGAGGGAGACTAGATGAGAGGGGGCGGTGAATAATATAGTACGGAAAAGGGATGAAGGGGGATCTGAGGACATGATCGATGGGATGGGGTTGATTAGGAAGAGATGACCGAAGGGAGGAGGAGACTGCTAGAAGGAGGCGTGACAAGCCAAACCCTAGGGTTTGGGGAGAACGGAGGCGCGAGAGCAAACCCTGGGGTTTGGGGAGAACATATTTCCCAAAATATATATATTTGGATTGGAGCATCAAAGTTCGCTTTTGTTGCTTAGTTACAGAGCAATATTGCTATTTGTATTCATTATGGTTCGCATTTGTTATTTATTAACTTTTATTAAACGGTAATGTCAGTACGTATTTATATATATGTGCACTATACATCTACAAGTACGTACTTATGCTAGTATATGAGTATGTATATTATTCAATGATACAACTAGTAATATTATTAGTGTATGATTATAAAAATACTTATTTTCTAGAATTATATCATGAAATATAATATTTGTCCTTGGGCTTGGCCTCGGGACAAATATGGGTTAGAGTTTTATTATGTAAATTATTTAGTAATGGGCTTTACTATCGGGCTTTAAATGTAAGTATTTTTATAAAATGTCATGTGTTAAATAAATTGTATATAAATTTTTTAATGGCATTTTCATGAGTAGGATTTGGGCCTCAGTTTATACATGAAATATTGGCTAATATATTTATAAATTGTTTGGGTTTTAGCTAATAATGTAAATAGCTTTACTTATAATAGTTTTTACAAATTATATTTTTAATAGTTTTACGATTGTAAATATATGTTGCTATATAATTATTGATAAAGTAATAATTTTCATGGGCTAGATTCTAGAATAAATATTGTTTATTAGTTAATGTAATTGTTAGATAATATGTTTATCATTTGGGCCTTGGCCCCGAGCCCGTGGGAAATTTATTTTAGATTTATTTCTGGATTTTGATATTTTGTTTATTATATGGGCTCTAATATATACTTATACATTATCCTTGGGCTTATAAAATTATAATCTTATATACTCGCCTTTGTACTTGTTTTCTATCTAATAGTTTTATATAAGTTTTAGAAAAAAAAATATTCTTAAAGAGGTTTTAATACCTATTATACTTCTAAATATATTTATAACAATTAGGTTTTATCCCTAAAGTGATTTTCTAAAAACATTTTGATATTATGAATTATTTTCCAAAATAGTATATGTATTTAGTTACAAAATTCTTTTGATTATAAATCATGGATAGTGACTAACCATATTCCCGTCTTTCTTGCGATTTAAAAATCCTTCACATCGACTCTAGCCAATCAGACGATTCTGGAATATTCCGAACGCAATGATATTATCGTTTTCACCAGCTAAGGACCCCAGGCAAGTACAGTTCACGTTTTGTTTCCAGTATTATTAATTACTATAATTCACTACAAGAAAAATACCTTTTTATGTCGGGTAAAAACCGTCATATATGACATTTTATGATGGATTTTTTTACACCAGCAACCGTGTTGAAAACGGGTGTTATAAATATTTATAAAAACCGTTATGAATAGTTATACCTTATATGACATTTTCTATTTGAAAACGTATAAATAGTTCTATTATATATAACACAAAATTTTAAACTGACATTAAAAACACAATTATATATAACATCAAATTTTCAACCGACATTAAAGACACATTATACATAACGTTTTTAGCCTGTTCTGGTATTCTCACACACATAAATATTATATATAACCTGTGAAAGCTTACAAATCAATGCGCTATAAAAGCAATGATCAATATGAATTTCCAGAACATGCATAATTTCCATAACGACACAAATATTATAACATCTGAAACATTTTATTCATAGTCTCCGGTCCCAAATATCACACCATCTTAATTACATATCTCTCTCTTTTCCAGCCTTTGCTTAACATATCATCATCTTAACCAACATATTCCTCATTTTAATTACATTTCAAAAATTCAAATATATACATCTTCTTTCCTTTTTAGCGCAGCAGGCCTCAAAATATTTCTTTTGCATTCACCAACACAAAATTTCCTTCAAAAGTACCCTCAAAATGGTCGAAATGAGCAACTTGAGAATCCTCGATTCTACAACCAACAAATAAATAAAGGTACAAATAAGATACTTCAAACTTGAAATCAGATGAATCTTATACCTGACCAAACTGTACTGGTTGAAGCCCAAACATCTGACTGTGTTCCTGGCAAATCTTTTCTGTAAATAATCAGCGAAAGTAAAATTTTCATAGGTGTCTAGAATCTAGATGTTCGATAGTTTTGGATAATGCTTACCAGCTTTCAGTAAGAAGAACTAAAGCAACAAAAAGAACAACGATCATCAACAACATTAAAATAAGAAGAAGCCTACAAGGGGTATGCCAAAACTCATGCATTGCACTCCAGTACATAATCCGAGCAAGTCTTTGCTAATAGAACTGCAGCAAGGGTGTATGCCATCACAAGAAGATTTTCCATGGTTTTGTCATTTTTTGAATGACAAGAGGATGCAAAAATTCAAGAATTGTACTCCAGTACAACATCCTAGCAAGTCTTTGCTAATAAAACTAAGTACTCCAAATGATTATATGCTTTTGTCTAAAAATTCACCAGCCATTAGCTATGTAACAAAATAAGAAGTGCACATCGATATTAAGAGGGGACATAAGTAGATACCATCTAGCGGATCAGTGAATCCCTGAGAAAACTGCTACACGGTGGATAGCAACATCAATGAGATGATGATGATCCCCAAAAATATAGTGGCCATCATCATTCACAGACATCCTTAATACTTCTTCTTCTCCCCCTGCAACAATACAAATTAGATGGGCTGAGAATTAAGCCAACACCATTCACCATCACAAGAATTAATCGCTGGAGAACAAATCACAAACCAACCTCAAATATCAAACAAACCCTAAAAATAGAAAAATTGAACAAATTGAACAAATTGAACAAATCAAAGGAGAATAAAAAAATTGAACAAATCAAAGGAGAATACATAAATCAAAGGAGAATACACAAATCAAAGAAAAAATTGAACAAATCAAAGAAAAATATATGCTAGTAAATTGAATCAAATTTCTGGCAGCTCAAATGTAGGAATGCTAATAAATGAGTTGACTATAATAAATGAGCTGACTCTAAAATAGATTGCCTATATGAGTTTTAACATCAGAGAACTAGATAATATATCTGCAGAACATAGACCAGATTGTTCCGAAGAATCCGAACAAGGGAGAAGCTCTTCCGAACATCCCAAGATGACATGACAAACCATTATATGCCTCGATATATTATCAGCAACAGGGGATTTCAGTACTCACATATAAGTTTCATCCCCTCATAAAAGTTTTTGATGCAAATAATGATTATAACATACCTTGCAAGATTTCAGTAGTGGCGGTAGGAAAGATTGTCTGGAGACCTAATGGATTTTGACAAGTGATATTTTTTTTTACATTCTGATATAAATACTACAAGTATATATATATACATGCAAATACTAATAAACTGAACAAGGACAAAAACTTGTCACATAAACATTCCTGGTATTGCTCAAGCCCTCTGCTCACTAGCTTCAACAACTGATTTCATGTTTGCTACAGTAGCACCTGCTACTGCTAGCTAGAGATGATATTCAAGGAGTACTTACTAATATAATACATACGATAAAGACTATATAAAGGGAAAAAAGACAATGACCTCATCAAGACAGGATGTGGCTTCTCTTCTTTGCCATCTTCAAGAACTTAGGATCTGATGACAAGAACAACAACTGGAATCAATCCAAGACCTTGTTGTATCTTGAAAGACAGGATTGTGTTTTTCTCTATATCTTCGACAAATATGTCCGAGAGAAATACTACCACTGGACCACATAGACTTTCTGAAAACCAACAATTTCATGCAAACATCAACAAATAATAGCTTGTGTTGGACACAAAAAATACTGGATTAACATGGATGCAGATATAATGACAAACAGAGGTTTCAATATCAGCCGAAACAAATACCAAAACAATACTGAAACCATAAAAAATGACTGAATAAAAATCATTGAAACTTCAGGGATCAATACTCTTGTTGTAAACGCCCAAAACTGATTCCAAATAAGTTTTTCAAACTAAGCACAAACACAACACCAAGTTCCCGGCCATGCTTTTGTATACTCTAATATAGATATCTAAAGGGATACCCCATCTGTTAAATCAACAACTATCATAAACAACAATAAATTCAACTGTTAACCATAGAGGATAACTTGGCAGTCTTATACTACATCAAGACCAAGTTTTTGCATAATTCTAATTGCACATTTATTATGGTAAACTGAATATGAACACAAATGAGCAAAAAAAAATGGTAACCAACATAATTTCAGTGTTCAACATTCATCTAGTCCAATTTCTTAACCAACACATAATATTCCTCTCACCTCTATAGTAATAAGGTCCGAAATACCATACGTTCGGATCGACGTTCTAAAGTAAAGGGGTTCCTGACCTATCATTAGATTGGATTTGGGCAGTTTTTACTTCCCCACCATTCGCAGAGCCATACTGAATGCCACCATACAAATCAACTAGATAACACAATAGCATAAACAAATAGTATATTCAAGTAAGATTTTACTTTAGCACATGCTAGTATTAACACTAACAGATGTCTATAAATTAGGATTACATAATGGAAGTTCAGAACTGAGAGATCCAAGTGCTTAAAACCTGATGCACCCTCCCAAAAGTAAACTATTAAACAACCTCCCCACTTCAATTATACCTGAACTTTTTCTAGACATGAAATAGTATATAAATAAACTTTAGGAATCAAAGAAAAACCCTAATTAGAACGGCTATGTCAAAACATGGAATAGATTTTTACTCTGTTCTGGTCGACGACGAGCTTCCCGTGGTCCTTCCCCTAGTTGACGAGTGCCCTCCCGGTCTCCACGTACCTCTTGAACGGCTACATCAAAACATAGGAAACAAAAAAACCCTAATTAGAACGAAAAAATGGAAATTTTGTAAGAAAGATCGATGGGATGGAGTCAAAGAGTGAGGATTAATTAATAGAAGTTGTTGGAACAAACCCTAACCCTAATTTTATATTTGGAAGGAAAAAAAATCCAAAACCCCCAATTCCTAAATTAAAATAGAGAGAGATAAGAGAAGAAAGTAACCAAACAAAATAAAAGGCAAACCTGAAGTCCGTAATGACGAGGGAGGGGGAGTTTGGATATTCGGATCTGCTACTCCTGCTCCTCGTCTTCGGTCGGTCATTTGCGAGAAGGCAACCAGAGCGGTGTATTATAGAATGTTCCTCATCTTCTTCTTCAGTGACGATGACGTGGAGGAGGAGGAGGAGAAGTACAGGAGAAGAAGGAGGAGGAGGAGAGGAGGAGTGGAGAGCGGGTAGTTAGGAGGGGGAAAATTTTGTAGTTGGAAATTTTATCGGGAAGAATGAAGGAATGGGCGGTCTAGCTGAGTTATTTGGGAAAATTTTAGAAATTTTTATAATGTTTGTCTAGTGAATCGTTATAAAACGTTAGCCATATATATAACAGTTATATATAAAAATCGTTATAATATGTCAAAAACTTCTCCAACCCATTATATTAAGCAGTGTTTTTGAATCTCTGTAACGTTTTTATACAAAATGTTATAATTACTTTTTTACATGCGTTATATAAAGGTATTTTTTTGTAGTGATTGCATGATTAGTGATACATATTTGATTCTTGACAAATTTGGTACACAGGTTAGTGTCATATGTATTTTAGCATTGTGCCATGTTTTATTTTACCGTGTTTCATGAATTATTGTCGTGACTAATCGATGTGTAGTAGTCGGGTGGGAAAGTACGTACTAAGTAGATATGTGATCAACCCTATAGACCGTGCATTATTTCATGTAATATATGAAGAACAGTTTGGCAACTCTAGAGGGGGGGTGAATAGAGTATATATGTATAATGACCAATAAAAAATTAACTCTTTCACTAACAATGAATAGTCAGAGTAAAATGCGGAATGTAAATGAAAGACAAGAGAGCATACGCAAACACAGCAATTTTAACCTGGTTTCCCTCGTGGAGGACTAGTCCAGGCCTGAGAACTCTAGCTCAGGATTAAATCCACTATTTGTGAAATAGTAGCTTACAACCCGTGCCTTTTCTTCAGAAGAGCACGTCAACTTCTTACAGAGAATCGCAGTGGCGATTTGCTTGGAATTGTCCAAGCGATTTCTTCACTCTTGCACAAGAATCCTAAATGAGAGATGCTGAGCACTCGAGACTTAGGAGGCTTGTGGCTAGTAGATGGGAAGGGTATGGCTTATAGAGCTTGTAGGAGAGAAGAGAAGAGAAGATTGAGTGATTCAAAATGAGAGAATTCATGCCCTATTTATACTGATTTTAGGGACAGAATTCGGCCAGAATTCGGGTAAGGAAATTCAAAAATTTGGCCGTTGGACAGCTAGCAAACAGCTAACCCTAAAATTAGGGTTCCTGATTTCTAGGGGACAGAGTTCGGCCCGAACTCTGTGTGGAGGCAGAGTTCGGCCCGAACTCTGTCTCCAGAGCACAGAATGGTCCTAAGAGGGACTTGTGGGCAATTTGGTTTTGGTGGAGCTTGGGATTTTGGGTAGGCTTGTATACTAAGTTCCAAGAGCTCAGCATAACTCAGAGTACATAAATCTAGACTCAATGAAATCATAAATACAGACTCCAGAACACACTGAGAGCTGAAGACTGAGCTGTCATCTGTCTTGAACTGAATGCAGTCGTCGTGTGTCGTATTGAATTTATACAAGTATTATTTGGTCAATATAGTCAATATTTGGTTGACTGTGACTTTGTGTCAACAATCTCCCCCATATTGATAATTGACAAAATAATATATGTATATTTCAATATTCATACCTGGACACAGTTGATTGTAATATAGCTCCATAGCTCCCCCATAAACGATGCCTGAGCTAAGCGAAAATAGCTCCCCCGTAAACCATGAGCGGTGTCGAGCTAGAAGCTATAGCTCTCCCCCGTACAAATTGCATAGTTCCTGTGATCTGATAGATGATATTTTCCAGAGCAAGAAGCACAGATATACACAGATATACGAATGCATAGAGCCAGTAATAGTATCCCAAAACAAGCACAAAATATACATATGTTTCTCCCCCTTTTGGCAGTTAGCAATATAATAAACAATGAATAGTAATGCAACCACACTAAGAGAAGAAACAGTATAATATGGAGCAAAATAAGCATTGACATAGAATGATAATAAAGATAGATAATGTCATCCACCAAACCAAGTGGCCAACTCATAAACATAGTATATAAAACCAGCTACATGAATCCATAAGAAACTAAATAACTGAAAGCAAAAATAACTAAGACCATCAGCAGTGGCAGCAGCAGCAGATAGTAGCCAGTCTCCATCATGGAGCACGAGAAGGTCCTGGAACATCTGATGGACCATGGAAAGATCCAACGAAAAGGTCCTGGAACATCTGAAGATCCACAAAAGTATCATCTGGATCCATATACTGCATGACCCACGGATCATCAATGCGATAACCCGCGCGTGCTGGATCCCGCTCAAAAGGCACATGCAGATCAGGATGACGAGCAAGTGAATACCGCATATCATGCAGAGAGTTCCCAAGGGCACTGATCTGTAGAGTGGTACGGTAATCCTGCTGCGTCCAGCGATCATCCTCAATAGCAAAGCGATCGCGAAGCATAGTCTGTATAGACTCCAGGGTGGCAGGAGGAGGAGGGGCATCCTGACCGAGTGGAGGAGCGTCAGGCTCCTCATCAGCAGAGTGCTCAGATGACTCAGAAGCAGCTACAGGCTGAAGGCGTCTTGCCTTGGATAAAAAGGCAGGTGCAGGCAAGAATGGACACTCATGAATTGGAATAATGAAAGCACGAAAGACTAAAGGAAGATAGAGAGGATAAACCAATGCTCTTGGTTTCTTCCGACAGTTGATCATCCAATCCATCATAGTTCGAGGAAAGTTAAATGGAATACGATAGTGAAGATGGTATAAGGCAGAGATTTCAAGATAAGTGACTTCATCGGTTGAGCCAGCCTTGGGCAAGATGGTGTTGAACACAATGCGATGAAGTTCATAAAAGTAAGGAGTCAGATGTTTGGCCTTTAGCTTGCGAGGACTAACGTTAGGAGCACATAAGTCCTCCTTGAATCCTTCAAGGGAAGTACCGTCAACAAATTGGAGTTGACGTGCCTCCACAAGCTTGTCCCATACATCAAGATCAGGAAGAGCAAGATAGTCTCCCAACTCAGATTCATTGAAAGCAATGCTAATACCAGCAACCCGTGAGTAGATGTGGGTTGCATCGTGAGTCATATTACAATAGAACATTTGAATTGCACTATGGTAAATAACAGAATTTGAAGCAACAAGTTCATCCAAACAGAGGTCACGGAATAATGACTCATATTGAGCAAAAATAGTGAAGTTGATCGGATGACCCCCAAACACAGGACGAGTTCTAAAATCGCTAAACCATTCATTGGAGGCTTCTAGTGATACGAATAAGCGATCGTCGTAAGTGTTAGGGTCATCGGGACGTGGTGGATTGAACAACGGATGTAGTGGGTGTTGTTCATCAACTTGTTCAACTGGAGGAGGAGGAACCGATGAGGAAGCACCCTCATTGCGAGTCCTTCTCACTCTTTTGAACAAACGAGATGCCATTGCCAAAGAAAATAGGAGAGCTTGAAAAAGAAAGAAGGAGAGATATATACCTGAAAATAACACCAAACAGTTGAAGAGAAAGTTGAAAAACCCCTTTTCCTAGATTTTGGGAAGAGATAGAGCTCTATAGACCAAGAACTAGGGTTAGGGTTTGGAAGAAAGAAGATGGAGAGGTGGAGAAGAAGGAACAATGAGAGGAGAGAGAAAAGAATCCCGAAAAAAATAGGGCTGAGTCTTAGGTCGGGTGAAAAGTCAACCATTGGATTAGAAAAGATCCAACGGTGGAGCCAGATCCCGATTCTGGAACCTAGGTACCGAACTCGGCCCGAACTCTGATATGGGCATAGTTCGGCCCGAGTTCTGGCTCAATAGTCCAGAACTTAAAAAGGCAAAAGTCAGGAAGAAAATGTTCAATAATTAAACAAAATGACAGTCGGGAATAACAAAGAGTGTTGAATGAAAGAAATAGATAGAGAGGTATACAGAAAATAGAATGAACTTTTAGAAAATGTCAATTAGGCAATATTAAATTGAAACAAGCCATATAATAAATAAGGACATATACTGTGGTTCAATAGTCCAAATTTGCCATGGGTTAGCTGCAGGGGCCGGATCCCAGCTAGCGGTAGTCCTGAGGACTAGTGCACCGTGTCGCTTAGGCTTTTACGCCTTGTTGTCAGAAGGACCCTTTCGGCTTGTACCCATACCAAATTCTTTGTAAGGAATCACAATATACACGATATTTACGCAGGTGAGTTTCAATTTATGACTGCTTCATCTAAGATTCCAAGTTCACGACAAAGAAAATTGAAGCGCTCTTCGGATAGTGGCTTAGTAAAGAAGTCTGCCAGCTGATGATCAGTGTCAATAAATTCTAAGTTAATCGTGCCATTTTGCTGATGATCACGCAAAAAGTGGTGTCTGATCTCAATGTGTTTAGTGCGTGAGTGACAGACAGGGTTCTTAGTCAAATTGATGGCACTAGTATTGTCACAGAATATAGGAATATGCATGAAAGATAACTTATAGTCTTCAAGGGTTTGCTTCATCCACAGAATCTGTGCACAACAACGCCCAGCTGCTATATATTCAGCTTCTGTTGTGGATAGTGCGACAGAGTTCTGCTTCTTGCTAAACCATGAGACTAGAGCCTTTCCTAACAAATGACACGTGCCGCTCGTACTTTTACGGTCGACCTTGCATCCAGCAAAGTCAGCATCAGAGTAACCGATGAGGTCAAATGATGTTGACTTGGGATACCATAGGCCCACTGTAACCGTACCCTTAAGGTATCGAAAGATACGCTTAACCGCGGTCATGTGAGATTCCTTAGGATTTGCTTGATATCTAGCACATAGGCAAACACTAAACATGATATCGGGGCGACTAGCAGTTAAATAAAGTAAGCTGCCTATCATACCTCGATACTTACGTTGATCAACAGGTTTGCCGCTCTCATCTGGTTCGAGTTTGGTTGAAGTAGCCATTGGCGTGCTAATTGGTTTGACGTTGTCAAGGTCGAACTTCTTCAGCATGTCCTTGGTATACTTCGATTGACAGATGAAAGTTCCATTTGCCAGTTGCTTTACTTGCAGGCCAAGAAAGTAGTTGAGCTCTCCCATCATGCTCATCTCAAATTCTGTCTGCATACACTTGGCAAATTCTTGACAAAGAGTTTCATCAGTAGATCCAAAAATAATATCATCAACATAAATTTGAATTAATAGAATGGTGTCTTTGAAAGATTTGATAAACAGTGTAGTGTCAATTTTCCCTTTAGAAAAACCTTTCTCAAGCAGGAAGCTGCTTAGCCTTTCATACCAAGCTCTGGGAGCTTGTTTAAGGCCATAAAGCGCTTTCTTTAGCTTGAACACGTGGTCGGGAAATTTGTGATTTTCAAAGCCAGGGGGTTGTTTGACATAAACTTCCTCCTTAATAAAGCCATTCAAGAAAGCACTTTTAACATCCATTTGAAATAATTTAAAGTTCTGATGATTGGCAAAAGCACAAAGCATCCGAATGGATTCAAGTCTAGCAACAGGAGCATATGTCTCATCGTAGTCGATACCTTCCTCTTGGTTGTATCCTTGAGCTACTAGACGAGCTTTGTTACGTGTGACTGAACCATCTTCATTTACTTTGTTTCTAAACACCCATTTGGTACCAATTATTGAATGATTGGCCGGTTTAGGAACTAGTTCCCATACTTGGCTTCTTTCAAATTGGTTGAGTTCTTCTTGCATAGCAGAGATCCAAAATTCATCAGTAAAAGCTTCAGAAATGTTTTTAGGCTCTACTTGTGAAATGAAGGCAGTGCTAGCAACAGAGTCTCTTAATGATGATCTAGTAGTAACTCCACGTGACACTTCACCTATGACTAAATTTTCTGGATGTGAAGGTTTGAATGAGAATTTCTTAGGCAAACCCTCCAGAGAATTAGTTTCAGTTGAAGTATTCATTGGAGTAGAGGAAGTTGATGGCACAACATCATCATCAAGAGTACTTACTGCACTGTTATCTTCATCAAAAGTCACATTTGTTGACTCCTCCACAATAAGTGAGCGTTTATTGAAAACTCTATATCCCTTACTTTTGGCAGCATAACCAAGAAAGATACCATCGTCAGCTTTGGCATCAAATTTGCCTAAGTTGTCTTTGGTGTTAAGGATAAAACATCTGCAGCCAAAAACTCTGAAATAAGAAACATTTGGGGTTCTCTCAAACCAAAGCTCATAGGGTATTTTCTTCGAAATGGGACGAATAAGCACCCTATTTAAAATGTGGCATGCTGTACTTACAGCTTCTGCCCAAAAATATTTCGGAAGAGAAAATTTATTCAACATGACTCTAGCCATATCGCCAAGAGTCCTATTCTTCCGCTCCACAACACCATTTTGTTGAGGAGTTCTAGGACAGGAAAATTCATGATCAATACCATTTGCATTACAAAAACTTTCAAAATCTGAATTTACGAATTCGCCTCCATGATCACTTCGGATTCGAGTAATCATGTAGCCTTTTTCGTTTTGAACTTTATTTACAAAAACTTTGAAAACAGAGATAGCATCGCTTTTATTAGCGAGAAAGAAAACCCAAGTAAATCTCGAAAAATCATCAATAATAACAAAAGCATATAGTTTGCCACCAAGGCTAGCTATTCTACTAGGACCAAATAAATCCATATGGAGTAATTGCAAGGGTCTAGTAGTACTTACAGAGTTGATGGAATGAAATGAGGATTTAGTTGCCTTGTTAAGTTCACATTCGGCACATACCGTGTCCTTTTTGAATGTGATGTCAGGCAATCCTCTCACTAGCTTCTTGGTAGAAAGCCTGGATATAGCATCCATGTTGGCATGACCGAGACGCTGGTGCCATAGTAGTCGTTCGTCTTTGTGTGCATATAAACATCTACCTGCATGGTTAGTATTTATAGAGAGATAGAAAATATAGATATTGTCCTCTCTTTTCCCTTCAAAAGCAATGTCTCCTGTTGACCTATCGTAGATGTAGCAACAGTTTTGTCCAAAGTTAATATCATATCCATGATCAGCAAGATGGCTAATGCTGAGCAGGTTATGCTTTAACTCGGTCACTAGGCAGACATCCTTTATAACAGGAGAAGGAGGATGACCAATGATACCGTTACCTATTATATGCCCTTTGAAATTGTTACCGAAGGATACGTATCCTTCTCTTTTCATCGATAGTGATGCAAAAAGATTTGCGTCTCCCGTCATATGTCGCGAGCATCCACTATCGAGAATCCACTTACTCTCAGTTGAGGAGGAAAGGTCCACCTACATCAAGAGTAGATGTGACCTTTGGTACCCATTTTCTTGAGGGTCCTGAAAAGTTAGTTTTTGGAAACCAAGCATATATTTTCTTGTCTACCAGTCTTCTAACTCTACACTGTGGTGAAATGTGTCCATGTTTTCCACAGTAAGTACAGATGGCATTTTTATTTATACTAGGAGCATGAGAATGATATCTATGAGCAACAGGATGAGGATGATATGGAGAATTAGCATGGTAATGATGACTATGCTTAGAGTGAGTGGCATGATGATGATGTCTGTGTGTCATAGCATGATGATATTGACTGTGAGGAGTGGCATGCTGAAATTGTCTATATGGCATAGTGTGATGTTGTGGCATGATATGATGATTTTGCTTATGTGGCATGGCATGTTGATGAGGTATGGTATGATGACTTTGTCTATGTGTAGAGTGATATTGGTTGTGTCTTTGTGCAATATGATGAGTATGAGGAGTATTTTTACGTGCATGTGGTTTGTGAAAGTTTGTGTAAATAAATGCATGGTTATGTGCTGTATGAGGGTGACGTGGTTGACTAGCATGAGTGGTGTTGTGCTCATGTGATTGGGTTTGAGGTTTAGCCACCTGTTTTCCCAATTTGATTTCTAATCTTTTAGAAACAGCTTGTAATTCATCAACTTTAATATTCAAGCCATAGATCTTAGTCAGAGAAATCTTGTGTCTACTCTTTTCTTCAGCAAGCAATGTATTGAGAGTAGTGATTTCTTGAGTTTGTTGCTCAATGCGTGCTTCAGCATCATGTAAGCTTAATTTAAGCTTCGATACTTCATCAGTGTCATTTGTGGGAGATGTGTTTCTAACATTATTAAGAAGCAAGGAAATTCTTTGTATCTCATCTTCTAGACTTTTGATTTTGTCCTTGGCATGCTTGTATTTACCGATAATCTTTTTGTGATCATCAAGTAAATCGGTGAAGGCATCGCCAAGTTCATCAAAAGAGAAGTCATCTAAAGTTTCGTTTGATACCTTGGTGGAATTTGCCATGAGGCAAACATTTGCTTTGTCTTGAGGAGAGTTCTTTTCTTCCTCGGAGTCACTTGCTTCGCTTTCATGCCAAATGCTTGTGTTGGCATATCTTTTTGATGAGTTCTTCTTGTAGGGCTTTTCATACCGGTTGCTCTTCTTTAAGAGCGGACAGTCTCTTCTGACGTGTCCAGTCTTTTTGCAACCATAGCAAGTTGGCTCTTCTTCATCGTCTTCTTGTGGTTCCTTCTTTCTTTGATTGAAGCGAAGGAATTTCTTGAAGTTACGTACCATGAGAGCTTGGTCTTCATCATCTGAGATATCGTCTTCAGTCTCATCGTGATCAACCTTTCGTCGATGGACTTTGAGTGCTATCTCCCTGGTCTTCGGAGCAGGCTCTTCGAAGTCCTTGAGGTCAAGCTCGTGAGTCATGAGCTTGCCCATCAAAGTCTCCATAGACATACTTGTGAGATCATTTCCTTCTATGATGGCTGTCACCTTAGGGTTCCAAATCTTTGGTAACCCTCTGAGTAGCTTGCGGATCTTCTCATGGTTTGAGTACTGCTTACCGAGCGAGGATAACGGGTTGATGATGTCGAGGAATCTTGTAAACATTTGAGTGATCGTCTCATTTGGCTTCATCTTGAAGGCTTCGTACTCTTGAGTGAGACGGCTTATCTTTGATTCCTTGACTTGAGTGGTTCCTTCATGCGTCACTTCCAGAAGTCTCCATACTTCATGAGCAGTGGTGCATGTAGAGACCCTGTTAAACTCGTTCCTGTCTATAGCACAGAATAAAGCATTAATAGCCCTAGCATCTAGACTTGCCTGTTTCTTCTCCTCGACAGAATATTTGTCGTGTGGCTTCTCAGTGAGGTCACCATCGACAACTATTCTGGCGGGCTTTTTGTAACCGTCAGTTACGACAGTCCACAGGTCAAAGTCTAGAGACTTCAGATAAAAACTCATCCTTGTTTTCCAATATGTGTAGTTAGTCCCATCAAATAGGGGAGGCCTATGAGTGGACTGACCTTCACCATGATTGGAGATCAAGGATTGTGTGGTTGCCATGGATCAGCTCTTAGGATGTTAGTCCTTATAAAGAGAACAGAGCTCTGATACCAATTGAAGAACAGTTTGGCAACTCTAGAGGGGGGGTGAATAGAGTATATATGTATAATGACCAATAAAAAATTAACTCTTTCACTAACAATGAATAGTCAGAGTAAAATGCGGAATGTAAATGAAAGACAAGAGAGCATACGCAAACACAGCAATTTTAACCTGGTTTCCCTCGTGGAGGACTAGTCCAGGCCTGAGAACTCTAGCTCAGGATTAAATCCACTATTTGTGAAATAGTAGCTTACAACCCGTGCCTTTTCTTCAGAAGAGCACGTCAACTTCTTACAGAGAATCGCAGTGGCGATTTGCTTGGAATTGTCCAAGCGATTTCTTCACTCTTGCACAAGAATCCTAAATGAGAGATGCTGAGCACTCGAGACTTAGGAGGCTTGTGGCTAGTAGATGGGAAGGGTATGGCTTATAGAGCTTGTAGGAGAGAAGAGAAGAGAAGATTGAGTGATTCAAAATGAGAGAATTCATGCCCTATTTATACTGATTTTAGGGACAGAATTCGGCCAGAATTCGGGTAAGGAAATTCAAAAATTTGGCCGTTGGACAGCTAGCAAACAGCTAACCCTAAAATTAGGGTTCCTGATTTCTAGGGGACAGAGTTCGGCCCGAACTCTGTGTGGAGGCAGAGTTCGGCCCGAACTCTGTCTCCAGAGCACAGAATGGTCCTAAGAGGGACTTGTGGGCAATTTGGTTTTGGTGGAGCTTGGGATTTTGGGTAGGCTTGTATACTAAGTTCCAAGAGCTCAGCATAACTCAGAGTACATAAATCTAGACTCAATGAAATCATAAAATACAGACTCCAGAACACACTGAGAGCTGAAGACTGAGCTGTCATCTGTCTTGAACTGAATGCAGTCGTCGTGTGTCGTATTGAATTTATACAAGTATTATTTGGTCAATATAGTCAATATTTGGTTGACTGTGACTTTGTGTCAACAATATAGATCATGGTTTATTTTATGCAATATAGACCGTGAGGATGCAAATCCTATGTAGACCGTGCGGTGTAGTGGATCAGCCTGATCACATATTGAAATATGTACTTCAAATCACGTAGATGTTATGTTTTCTTGTTCCATGTTTTACGTATCCTTATAGTTCATGACTAACTGTTTCATCGTACTTTCCATGCCATATTTTATAGTTATTTCTTTCATCATATATGTCATTCTCTATTCTATATTTTTACATTCGTTATCATATATTTGGAACTGCATGCTTGAATTGTACTCGTTCTATTCCTGACTGAAAATTATATTTTTCAGATAGTCACAACTACACTGTGCTTTGGACCGTTAGGGGAGACATGGGTATATGCGAAGGTAAACCCTAGAAGTCTAGAAAGTCGAATTAGTTGACTTTTTCTATTTTGTAAGATATTGTATATTTTAGCAAATTTAAACTTGGGAACTTTGTAATCTAAATTAGTTATTGTGAATGAGCAAATAAAGAATGTTATTATTTTATATAATTTTGAGCATTATGGCTAGACAGCATTCTACCGTCGATACTGCAGCGTAGGCTGGCTTGGACATGCACTCATATCCCGAAAAGCGAGTGCGGGTCATGACAGAAAATAGTGAGGATATAGCTAGCTAGATAAAATATCCATGACTTTAATCAGCTGTCAACCCTTGGACATAAGAACTCCTTGCGTACAACCTCTAAGTCTTCTAAAAGATATTCGAGCTCGATACCTGGTCCATAAACTGTAGAATAAAGGTACACATCCAGATCTGGAAAAGAACAAGGTCCTCGAGGGACATAACAAGATACAACAACTAGCTAAAATATGAACAGTAAAAGTAAAATACATGAACATGAATATAACTGACAAGGTAGACTATCCATCTAAGTGTATGCACTTGAAGACTACTTTGGAATCGTACAAGTAGGTAAGGAGTAATATTAGCGTCAACTAATATTACGAATATACTAGCATACTCCCGCCTAATCCGGAGACTAGTCCATAGACGTACGATAATAGAATATCCACTAGTATAGCCTATACCAGGGCAAAAGTGAGGCTGATGAGGATATGATAATTCCATATGCCTACTGATAGTCTTCCCCGTCCAGGAGTAGTACAAGATCATGACCATGACTCACACGACTCGTACCTCTCATGCAAGTCCTCTAACAAACACAACTGGTCATATATGATCCATCATACGAACCCCTTATACCGGCCAAGTATAGGGTGCGTGCCAATTATAATGTAACTCTCACTCCAAGTGTCGTGTCATGAGTCGTGTCCAGTCATAGAAGTCATTGAAAAATAACTTCATACGAGGAAGTCAACTAGCACACTAGGTCACACACATGTCCATTATATATCATCGATGTCGTCATCGACGACACCTAAGTCACACTTGTACGTTCATCTAAAACATCTAATCCTAACACACAACAACACGTCCATGTACAACAAAAAATAAAATAAGATCACAGTGGCCCGATATCTTGCCTGAAATCGTCGCAAGAGTGTAGATTATGGATCTAACTCCAACCTCTACAGTCTCGGTCTCACGAAATCCTATAAATATGATAACTAATATTATTGCACATATCGAATTATATTACTAATATTTGTATACAATTACAATCTAGTACAATTCATATACTAGTTACTAGTAGGAATTAATTTACTAGTCATAACAATCTTCTAAAATCGATATAATTTACAAAAATATATATACATTATATTCCATTTTAATTTTGAACAAATAGCTATTTAATTCTGGTAATAGGGATTATAATCCAAAATTGTAGGAAAAAAGGGTTGGCAAAGTTCCATGATCATCTAGCCATAATAGCATTAATTAAATGTCCAATTTGGAACTTTTCCTAATCATCAATAAACACAAAATTAATTCTGAAATAAAGATAAAATAAATCATTATTTGTCAACTAATATTGATCATATGTCGGAGAACACAATTTATATGCCATTGCATGATCACAGGATTATTTAAGATCAAAAGTTGAAGATTTCGACGATCTAAATTTTTGAGTAAAACAAGCCCATGTCGGTTGTTCTGCGAAGATAACGTAATACATGTTTAATACCATTCCAATGTCGTTTGGTCGGTGCCGAGCTATATCTTGCCAGTAATTTTACTGAAAATGCTATATCAGGTCTTCATTACTAAAATCTACTATATTAGCGACGTAATTTAGCGACGTTAGTTAAAACGTCGCTAATTCTTGCAATTTAGCAACGTTTATGTTAAACGTCGCTAATCGTTGCTATTAGCGATGATAATTACGACATGCCAGCGACGTATATTAATTAAATGAGCTTTTCGTCGCTAAACGTCACTATTGCGTCGCTAATGGCGATGAATTTAGCGACGTTCCTAACAACGTTGCAAAATTTTAATTAAAATCCTCCCCCCGGATTCATTTTCCTCCATTTCCCATTTTCACTCTCTCACTCTCTCTCCTCACTTTTTCCTCCAGCGCGACAAACTTTTCCCTCCGGTGCGGCGAACTCTCCCTCCGGTGCGGTGAACTCTCCTCCCTCTCCGGTACGTAACTCCTCCATCTCTCTCTCTATTTTGATTGTGGGTGGTTGGGGGGGTGCGGGTGGCTCGAGGGGAGGGGCATGGGGGGGGCGGGTACGGGTGGTTGGGGGTGAGGGGCAGGGGGATACGGGTGGTGGTGAGTGGTGGGTGGCTGGGGGGAGGGGTAGGGGGGTGAGGGCGGCTGGGGGTGAGGAGGAGGCTGGGGTTGGTTGGGTGTGCGGGGCTGTGGGGGAGGGGCAGGGGCCGGTGGGTGGTCGGGTGGTGAGTGGGGATGGCTGGAGGGAAGGGACACGGGGGGTGAGGGCGGCTGGGGGTGAGGAGGGGTGGCTGGAGGGGGAGGGTTAGGGTTAGGGTTCGATCCAGTGCCAACAAGTGGGAAAAGATTATAATAAAAAAGCAAGTTGTCGAAGATGAGTACTCGAAGATGAACCGATGTGGATCTCCTCCAATGAACTCTTCCAAATCAACCAGGGACTTCAATTCTTCTTACCCTTCTTGAAAGTTTGACATGTGTATATAGGGCCTAAAAATCAAGTTGCGCCATGTATCTACTACTCAGTGATCAAGTTGCACCCCAAAAATCAAGCTGCAACACTAATATGAAGCTCAGAGATCAAACTGCGCCACTGATCAGGTTGCACCATATATCAGACTGCGCCCAGTCACATTGTGCCGAAATTTACGTGGCGACTGACATTTAATGGCTATCATTACCTGACAGCACTGACAACTGACAACACAGTGAACGAGGAAAATCTCTTCGAATCCCTCGAATTGTGCCGTTCGAGGAGATTAGACTGACAGCTGTCCTACACATGTTGTGAGTTGCGCTTAGGCGCAATCTAAACAATTTTCTTAGTTGCGCCTAGGCGCAATCTGAATGATTTCTTCTTAAAAGCTGTCACATGTCTAGGAGCAGTCTAATCGGACGCAGTTTGACTTGTAGACTGAAGCTCGCGCAACTTGATAAATTTGAGACAATTTTTCATTTCCAAAGCAGGAAGATGTGGCGCACATGCCACTAATCTCTCAAAACGTGTCTACTATTCTATACACGACCATACGCATCTCAATCACATGATGCCACGCGTCTAAATACAGTTAGTACACGATTGATTACCTGAATAAAAATTGGCGCAACATGAGGTTGGCGCAACCAAATGTGGCGCAATCCAGCCTCGCACACAACAGAATAACTGCTAAAACGGTTATTTCCCGAACTCTATAAATAGAGTTTCCAATCATTGTTAAAGGATCACACAGAGAGAGTGAGATCAAGAACTCTTGCAAAAATTGCTGCTACATTCTCCAGAGGCTCTAGTCTTCAAGTTCACATAGTCCAAGGGATAAAGTGATCTTCTTCTGATCAGATTCCTACAGTTGTACTTCCCCAGAAATCAAATTATACTCTTGTACTCTTTTTCAAAAGTTTGTAATAGAACAATTTTTTATTTTTGCAAACAAAATGGCGACTGCTGGGGACGACTTTCTCCTCTGACAAGAAGGTGATAACTCAATATGATACTGCATCGATCGGCAAGATGCAGAAGACTCTGGTTGTTCAAGTCAACCAGACGGCCTACGAGGACAAGATTAACACCAAGAGCAACAAGCGCACTATGGCTATCGCCAAGAACAGGACTGTGTGGACTCCTAAGTCTCCTGCAGTTGCTGTTGCCCAGGCGCAACTTGAGTGCTCAGTGGCCAAGGCACAATCCGCCTCAGTGGCCCAGGCACAGCCTGCTTCTGTTGTCAGGGTGCAACCCATTTATCCTGCTGCCCGTGCACAGTCCACTCTTCCTACTGCCCGTGTACAGTCCACTACTCTCTTTACTACCAAGGCGAAGTCAGTTCAGGCTGTTGCTGAGGTGCAGTCTACCCATGTTGCTGCTAAGGCACAACCAGAAGCCTATATTACTAGGGTGCAACTAGTAGCCCATATAACGCAACCCAAGAAATCAGTGACTCAGGCTTAGTCTGCTGCTCTGGCGTAACCCAAGGGAACTAGTCTTTTGGCTATTCCCTCTTCCAATTCTCCAGTTCTGAACTTGGAGAAACAATATTCTAGTGCCAAAACTAGACAGAACAAAGGGAAAAGTCTTTTGACATTTCCTCAACTGGCACAACCTATGGCTAAAGTGGTCCCACAACAGAACAGAGGGGAATGCTTCTTAGCTAACCCTCTACAAAATAAAGAAAAGCACCTTTTGGTCTTTTCTAAAACTTTTCTGGTCCATGACTCAGAGGAAGATATATCAGATTCTATTCCTTTAAACAGAGGTCTTCGGATCTCTGATATCGAAAAGAATACTGATCAAAGAGGCATCTTGCCTACCCCTATGGGGTCTGGTCAAGATCTTCCCACCTTGTAAATTTTAAGATCTAAGCAAGGAAAATTGAGGGTATTACAAACAGAAACCCTTGGAGCAGAATTTTCTGATTTATGCGCTTATCTCAATAGGCGTCAACCAGTATCAACTTTGGTGAAACGTAAGAACCCTATACCAAAGACCAATCTGTACCAGAAGACAAAGTTTGAAAAGAAAGACCTAACCACTTATGCTAATGAGTTGAGTACATCTCTGTACACGCAGAAAACTAAATATCTGAAGAATAGGAGACATGTTCCTAATATCATTAGGGAATATGTTCCTCCGACTTTTTCTCGTCCTGTAGTGGTAACTGATCTCCGGAAAAGTATTACACAAAGATAGGAAATTGCAGGGATGTCTCCCTCACCTCCAAATCACTCTTCAGATCGGCACTGCCTTCATGAAGTCTTCATCAAGTGTTGTTGCCAATCGGCTCGACGATCTATCTTTGACCGTCTGAACTATGCTTCAACTCCCGAACATATAATAGAAGATGAAGACGAGCTATTATATGCTTCTGTCAATATGACTTTTCATGGCACTGGGGGTGGAAAACGTCCAAGACGTAATGCATCCCGTAATCCCAGTCAGCAATACCTGGATCGGATTCATGCATCCAGTAAAGGTGTCATTCAATACACCAGATCAAGAAATCAAAATTTGAACCAAGGTGTCTTTAATCAAGAAGATCTCCCCATCGCTCATGTAGTAGAGGACTCTTTTTCTGAATTTGATGCAGTTAGTGAAAGTTCTGAACAAACTATCTCCTCAATAGCAGCAAGAGAAGTGACGGCATATACCATTACGGAAGATCAAGATGCCTCTACTTCAACCAGTCAGGAGCAACGAATTGTTGCACTAGAAGACAAATTAAAGACCATGGCTGAAATGGTTGCAAGCATGCACACTATAATCATTGCTCAACATACAGTGCCACCGATTGTAAACCCTACTATAAATCCTGAGCTTATAGCATCTTCTGTACCTGTTAGTCTGCGGGTACCACCTCCTCAGGTTGCTTCTGTGCCAATTCAAGCTGATCCCAGTCAGTCTGGTGCCGGGGGTGGTAATTACCATGTTGTTCCTCCTCCTAACACTTCTAACCAGCCCACCAATTTCCAAATATCAGGAGATTCTAATGAGGCTGTGAAACTCTTACGCACTCAGTTTGAGGCCTTCAAGTAGAAGGATGGCCTACAAAGACTAGGCATAAAATAACCGTATCCTACCGAGTGGAAGGAGGTTCCATTCCCTCCTTGTAAAACCCCTAAATTTCTTCTATTTTTTTTATTTGGTACCGATTTAAAATTTTTGTACGTCGTGTAGTCGTATTGTACGCCGAGCGCGGAAGTTCATTTTTTGAAATTGCTCGACGAGTGCGAATATGTGCGAGCGTACATATTTTTAGAAAAACATTTTTAGTTTCAAAATAATATATGTAATAATTATTTTTGCTATCATATCAACATTTCCAAGTCCATTATTTTATTTATTTATAAAAAGTCTTCCGTTTATAATAGTTATCAATAATAAATAATATTCTTGTACATACGTATAAAATTCCTAAATATTTACTAGTTCATTTTAAATAAAAATATATTTTCAAAATTTATTAATATTAATATTTTATTATTCAAAAAGATTTAGTATTCAAAACGATTTATTATTTTCAAAATTATTATTATTGGTATTTTTGGAAAAATATATTTCGAAATTATTGTGAAGATTTAAATTTTGATTTGATTCCATGGATACATTTTAATAGTAAACTAATATCTATATTCGAAATTGATTTGATTTTAAACTAAGGGAATTTGATTTGATTTAAATTAGATTTGGATTTGGATTTGGATTTGGATTTGGATTTGGATTTGATTGGTTTTAAATTAAATTAGGAAATATCTAAATTGGGTTTTAAGGGATCCTAATTCTTATCCAATTGGGAATTCCCATATCCTATAAATAGGCAGGTACTCCTCCAACTTTTTTTTATTAAATCCTTTCACAAAATTCCACAAAGTGTACGTGCCTCGTGTCGGTGTCCATCTCTTCCGTGTCAGCCGTGACGGCCTCGGGTCCGACCCCGGGTGTCTTTCCAATAGGTTATTTTCTTTTACATCTACAATTTTTCCCCTTCTTCGTGTCCAACACCCTGGACACAAATCTCCACAACATTTCCTTCATGTCCTAACACCAGGACACGATACAATCAGTAATCCCTAACCCTAACCCTAATATTCCCAAACTAAAACCCGCAGTCGCTGAGTGTCCCTGTTCCGACCCGTCGTCCCGACCTCCTCGCTTCTCCCCGTGGCACCACCGCAGCGCTACCATCGCCCATCACCCCTGTGGCCATCACCACCTCGACAATCATCCCCCTGGAACACCCGTCACCACCACGTCGCTGTCTCCATCGCCAGCACCTCTCCCCGCCATTCACCGGAGCAGCGCTCCTCATCCGAACCTGACAACCCAGCCAGCCGTCACCAACCCACCGCCACCAAGAACAAGGGAAACGAAAACTCTAACCTAAGCTTACCTCCGTCGACGCCAGCACCACCCCGACATCCGTCGACCTCCGACCCGTGTCCGGTGTCCGCCGTCCTCCGTGCGCCGCCGACGACCCCGTATCTGTGCCTCCGCACGCTGACGCCGGCCTTGCGTAGTGCAGCCGCGGTCTCCTCCGCCTCTCTGGAGTGTCACCGCTGAGCGCATGCCCCTCCCTCCGACCTCTC
The DNA here is from genome assembly GCA_029216955.1 of Iris pallida. NCBI lineage: Eukaryota > Viridiplantae > Streptophyta > Magnoliopsida > Asparagales > Iridaceae > Iris > Iris pallida. The sequence continues at coordinate 13,997,646 of JANAVB010037819.1, forward strand.
CGGCAGCTCCGCCGGCGAGCACCGTACCGCGTCTCCACCACCGGAGCTGCCACGTCTCCTCCCGCCGTCAGCCCCGACCGTCTCTCCTCCTCTTCCCGAGCCTCTCCAAAACCCCCTTCGTCCTCCGCCTGCCGTTCCCCGAAGCCCCATCTCGTTGCAACCCTCGCCGAGCCGTGCCCTAGCCTTCGCACAGCCTCCAGCGTCGCCGTGCCCTTTGCGCCGGTGAAGCCACCACAGTCTTCCTCCGCCTTCCTGCTCGGCCCTCTCCGCCACCTAAGTCGCTGTCGCTACCGAGCGGGAGGCGTAGTACACCCCCGCGCCGGCCAATCCTTTCCGACGTCGCCCAAAATCCTTCGTTTTGCCGCTCGACGCCGCCGGTCTCCCACTCCACTCCTTCCGTTCCCCTTCTTCCTTCTGCTTCTCCAACTTCTCACTCACTCCCGACCCGGCTCTCTCTCTCTATTCTCTTTTCCTCCCGACTCTCTTTCTTTTCTCTATATGATGAGTCATTTGATTCTTTTTTTCATTTTTTTTGCAGGTGATGTTCTTCTCCAAGAGAAGAAGCATCACAGCCGAGGTTTTTTATTTATTTTATTATTTATTTATTTATCTTACTTTTAAATTCTTTATTTTTACTAGTTTTTTACTTAAATAATTTATATATTATTAGGATTATTATTATTATTATTGATTATTATTACTATTTTGTTTTGATAATATTACAAACAAGAGTTTTTCCATTTTATTATATTTATTATTACATAAGAACATTTATGTAATATTTTCCAAAACCATATTTGTAACTAAGTATTGGACTTTGAACATCATTAAGACTTCTAGGATATATTAACGGTATTTATATATATAAGATTTATAAATTATCTTTATTTTCCAAGTATTTATCTAAAATCATATTTTACTAATAAGTAGCTTTCGAGTTATAAAATAATTACTAGTAATTTTTAAGTATGTATTTGCCTAACATATTTTCGGGTAAAAATATATATAATTTTAAGTATTATAAGTATTTTCTTTCTTACTTATTCCCAAGAATATTTTGATTCAAGAATAACTAGTTATTATATATATTTAATATTATTATCCATTTACTTCCATTTTTGTGTCTGTGATCCGCCTATTATTCTAATTCCTTCGCCAATCCTGTCCTTCCTCCTTATGTCAGCCCTAACTAAATTGACCCTTCTGGACTCAATGACACGATCCGTGCCACCAACAGAGGTCCCCTTGTGTAGTTGTTACACCAAAGATGCAGTTCATGCCACCATGATTATCGCAGCACACCAGGCGCCCTACCAGGCAAGACACCTTGCCATTCGTTGTTTACTTATTTTAGCTCATATTTCATGCATTATTTTTTTATGCAAATAAACTGTGATACATGGCATAACCTGTTAGAACTTACTGTTCATTTATATTTCCTGCTGTGTATTATTTTCTTACAAATTAAACCTAGATTTAAGGGACCACCTTGTGTGTTGCATTCATTGGCCTTGACACGTTGTACCACGAAGTTGTGTGTCACATGTAGAACACGGAAGTGCGTGATTGGCTGGCCACCAGTACGTACAAGCCGTGCGATAGGAATAACCGCTAATAGAGGTTGCATGCTAGTTTGACTTAGCGGTTATAGAGGTTATTGTTGTGGATACAACATAGTAGGCATTGGGTGGGGAGGACAAGTCCTTAGCGTATGGGCTTCGATGCACTTCCCTTGTGACCCGGACTCTCCGCTGGAGATACGGAGTTGATGACCCATGATTACTGACGGCCACTAACAATTCTGCGGAACGTCATGCTCTTACTGATGGGGCCTCTGGTGCCCAAGGGGGACTACGCCGATCCTATTCAGCCAGGGCCCATGCGTAGGAAGGATTGTTCTTAACTATATATCACTTAGAACGGTAGGCTACCTTTATCCGTTAGGTACGAGTACTTTTGGTTTGGGTACTTGTATCTGACCGTGGCTTGGGACAATAACTTGTCGCGGATTAGTTCGTCGACGCCGCCCAAAATCCTCCGTTTTGCCGCTCGACGCAGCCGGCCTCCCACTCCGCTCCTTCCGCTCCCCTTCTTCCTTCTTCTTCTCCAACTTCTCACTCAATCCCGACCCGGCTCTCTCTCTCTAGTCTCTTTTCCTCCCGACTCTCTTTCTTCTCTCTATATGATGAGTCCTTTGATTCTTTTTTTCATTTTTTTTGCCGGTGATGTTCTTCCCGAGGAGAAGAAGCATCACAACCGAGGTTTTTTTTTATTTTATTATTTATTTATTTATCTTACTTTTAAATTCTTTATTTTTACTAGTTTTTTTTACTGAAATAATATATATATATTATTAGGATTATTATTATTATTATTGATTATTATTACTATTTCGTTTTGATAATATTACAAACAAGAGTTTTTCTATTTTATTATATTTATTATTACATAAGAACATTTATGTAATATTTTCCAAAACCATATTTGTAACTAAGTATTGGATTTTGAACATCATTAAGACTTCTAGGATATATTAACGGTATTTATATATATAAGATTTATAAATTATCTTTATTTTCCAAGTATTTATCTAAAATCACATTTTACTAATAAGTAGCTTTCGAGTTATAAAATAATTACTAGTAATTTTCAAGTATGTGGCCTAACATATTTTCGGGTAAAAATATATATAATTTTAAGTATTATAAGTATTTTCTTTCTTACTTATTCCTAAGAATATTTTGATTCAAGAATAACTAGTTATTATATATATTTAATATTATTATCCATTTACTTCCATTTTTGTGTCTGTGACCCGCCTATTATTCCAATTCCTTCGCCAATCCTGTCCTTCCTCCTTTTGTCAGCCCTAACTAAATTGACCCTTCTGGACTCAATGACACGATCCGTGCCACCAACAGAGGTCCCCTTGTGTAGTTGTTACACCAAAGATGCAGTTCATGCCACCATGATTATCGCAGCACACCAGGCACCCTACCAGGCAAGACACCTTGCCATTCGCTGTTTACTTATTTTAGCTCATATTTTATGCATTATTTATTTTCTTTATGCAAATAAACTGTGATACATGGCATAACCTGTTAGAACTTACTGTTCATTTATATTTCCTGCTGTGTATTATTTTCTTACAAATTAAACCTAGATTTAAGGGACCACCTTGTGTGTTGCATTCATTGGCCTTGACACATTATACCACGAAGTTGTGTGTCACATGTAGAACACGGAAGTACGTGATTGGCTGTCCACCAGTACGTACAAGCCGTGCGATAGGAATAACCGCTAATAGAGGTTGCATGCTAGTTTGACTTAGCAGTTATAGAGGTTATTGTTGTGGATACAATATAGTAGGCATTGGGTGGGGAGGACAATTCCTTAGCGTATGGGCTTCGATGCACTTACCTTGTGACCCGGACTCTCCGCTGGAGATACGGAGTTGATGACCCATGATTACTGACGGCCACTGACGATTCTGCGGAACGTCATGCTCTTACTGATGGGGCCTCTGGTACCCAAGGGGGACTACGCCGATCCTATTCAGCCAGGGCCCATACGTAGGAAGGATTGTTCTCAACTACATATCACTTAGAACGGTAGGCTACCTTTATCCGTTATGTACGAGTACTTTTGGTTTGGGTACTTGTATCTGACCGTAGCTTGGGACAATAACTTGTCGCGGATTAGTTCGTCACATCTTGTCCTTGTTTGATTGTAGGTGTGACTTACTACTTCGATGAGAAGGTATTGAACCTTGTTGGGGTCCGGATACCATATTGGATTCTTAGCATGGAAAGATACGTCACCGTGAATTAGTTTACCATCTCCTGTCCTTGTTTGGTTGGGGGGGATGGTACGCTCGTTCAGTAGGTGCGTATTGGACCATGTTATAATTCGATTGACTTAATTAATTGAGCAATATTTATTCAGTTTATATGGCATGATATTATGTGTCTTGTTACGTCCCTCTGAGGACCTGGTTATCTCTTCAGGTGTGTGTGCTATTGTCTTTCGCAGGTGTTCTAGCTGTAGCCGTGATCTTCGCTATTTCTTCGAAGATGATTGCACTTGGATCGTCTTCGATTCGCTCGCCAAACTCATTTCATTTTCCATGTATTCTTCTCTTACTTGTTGGTAGTGGATTTGTCTCCGCCCAACATATTGTATCAAGATAATTCATTATCATTATATGATATCTTTTATTCATTTATTCTGTGTGGATGAGATTAATTATGGTTCTACTGTATTTTACAGCTTATGTATTCATACGAGGTTTTCATATATTGGAGTATACTTCGTATGTATACAGCTGGCATGTCTACGTTCCTAGTCCTACGTATTTTGGGACTGGGGCGTTACACTCCTAAATACAAGCTTCCGACTATTATGTTGTTTGATGGCAGCACTTCTCCAAGTCAGTACATTAATCACTTTGAAGTGATGACTGACCAATTACAGCAAAATGATGCTCTCCTTACCAAAGTGTTCGTCGGTTGTTTAGCTGGCGCAGCATACGACTGGTATCGTAGCTTGTCTGATGGCTGTATCACTTCTTTTGCTGGTTTCAAGCAAATATTCGTAGAACGGTTTTATGAGGGAGTCAACGACATGACAATGTCTGCCCTCATTAAGATTAAACAAAGGCACAATGAATCCACAGAGAGTTTCATGGAAAGATTCCGCCGAAAGGCACTCAAAATGCCTTTAGGAACTCTATCTGCTGTAACAATAGATAATTGCAAATCAAACTTGTTTCCTATTATCAGTATGTGGACAGGATCTACACAATTCCAGGATTGGTCTTCTTTTATTGTGAATGCCAAAGCGGCAGAGGTCAGTACCAAAAAGTTTAAACAATTAGGAGTTCAGATGACTCATCCTAACCAAGACGAACATTCTACACCCAGCGGTAATAATCGCCAGAATAACCACACGGGTAAAGAAACACTGGCCATCAATATCAATGGCAAAGAGTCTTTGGCTGTCAATGTCACTCAGACAGCATCCACTCCATCAACACCACCGTAGAAGACACCTCGTCCAAAAGAAGAGTATTCTTTCGATGAATATGATACTTTGAGCATCTTTGATTACTTGATCAAAAGCAACAAGCTTCAATTGCTAGAGGCAAAACGGCCAGAAGAAGTAGGTAAAACTGATCACCCTAAATACTGTATTTATCACAAATTTATAGGGCATCTAACCAGAGCATGTTACATGCTCAAAGGAAAAATCCAGGAGTTGGTCAACTTTGGAAAAATTACTCTACAGCAGGACGAGAAGACGGTAACTGCTAATGTGGTTTCTCTATAATTCGGTGACTTTCCACCACAACTTGTGTAAGATGGTGTTGTCCCCATTCCAAGGACTACTCTTGATATCGTAAATCTCCCTCCTCTTCAAAATGAAGGTCTTGTTCCACTATCGACTGACAGAGGAGAGATCATGTGGATTCATCCAAATATGGTAGCGGATTTTGAAATGCCTTCCTCTTCTAAGCAAAAGAAGCACTCCAAATCCAAATCTAAGAACTGTAACATGGTATCCTTTGAACCAGTAGCAGAAAAAGAAATTCTAATTGGCACTAGATTTGAGAAACCTTATCTTCAGGAATATTCCAAAAATCAAGATAATCCTGTCTTATCTCCTGATGTTCTTTCTACATCATCTTCTCCTGCTGAGAATATACCATCTACACCCCCGCCGGTGGTTGAACCATCTCTTCTTAAACCAACATCAGCAGACAAGGAAAAACAACCTGTTCATTTTGACAAAGCATTGAAAAAGTCCTCGTCTCTTGGACTTGAAAAGCCATATAACTTTGACGTATTGGCTTAATTGGCCAATACTCCAGCAAAATTGTCAATCTTTGAACTCTTACGTCTTTCAAAAGAAACTCGAGAGACGTTAAGTGAAGCCTTGATGCAGGCTGACGCTTGTCTTACTCTTCTTAAGAAGCCTGAAAAGGAGCCAGTCAGTTGTGCACATTGTCATAGTGTATTTGAACTAATCCTCAACATTACTTTTACACAAGATGATATGTTGTTAGAAGACAATCGTCATGATCGTCCTCTCTATTTTACGGGGTATGTGGACACCATGAAGATCGATCGCATTTTGATTGACCCAGGGTCCGCACTTAGCATCATGCCGAAGTCTTTGCTGGATGCTTTGAAGATTCCAGTGCATAACCTTTCTACAACTATCACTACCACCTTGGGGTTCAATCAAGGAAGAGGTGAACCTTTGGAGAAGATACGCCTAAAACTTCAAATTGGCAATCTTCGTACAAAGGTAACTTTCTATGTTATCGACAATCATGGCTCATACAATGCCTTGTTAGGAAGGCTATTCCTCCATGGACACAATATTGTACCTTCTATTCTCCACCAATGTTTCAAATATGAGGATGGTAATGGAGAAGTCCAAAAAAAGGTTGCAGATCTAAATCCTTTCAAAGGAATTGAAGCATATTGTAATGATTCTTGCATGTACAAGGAGGAATTCATGAAGGTGGTACTAACAATGGACACAGATGAAGAACAGAAAAGTGTGCCGAATGATACTCTGGTGATCCCGGTCAAAGGACGTACCTCCTGTCCTCAGTCTTCTAAACCACTGACTATCTATCTTCCTTCCCATGAGAAGCAGCCTAAGGGTGATAGTCAGGAACAAAGGGAGCTCATCTCTTCTGAGCCGCTTGTAAACGAACTTCGTCGTAAGAAGCCCCCCTCCTTTTTGTTCTTCTTCTCCCCCTCTTGTCATCAATCTAACTAAGCCTGCTAAGGCTAAAGTTCCTGTTGTAAATGATGGTATAAAAATCAATAAAGCATCTCCTTTGCAGTATACTGATGCCTCTTACTATACTCAATGTTATTTGGATATGCTAGATAGCTTTAAACCACTTACAATAGAAGTCGTATCATCTCTGTGAAATATTGTATCAATGGATTCAATACAAGAGTCATACTTCTTAGTACCGTCTCGAAAGAAAGATGAAAGGCCTATATTCTTCAATAAAAGAGAGGAACCAAAAATTATGCTCTATAATGATAATAGAGATGATTCAGAAAGGCTATAATTATGTCGCTATAGTCCACAATCTAAAGCAATCATCCGTAAAATGGGCTATGATTTCAGAACAGGCCTCAACAAAGGAAAAGGGAGGCAAACTCCTCTTCGTATTGCTGTTCCAAAAGGGAAATCACAACAATACCACAGTAAAATGAAGCGAGGACTAGGTTATGCTTCACCACTTCTAACTTCAAAACCTTTCGAATCTGATGAAGAAGAACGATCTAACTCTTCTGATTCTATCTCATGGGATTCTGATACCAGCATTGGTCATGTTCATAGGGTGATAATATCTTCTAACATGGTGTCTGCCGAATTTTTGGAAGATGACGAAGATGACATTGAGGAAGCTCCTAAAATGGACCCTTGGGCACAAAGGATGGACAATCAGTGGGAACTTCGTTTTGAACAATGAGAGCCACCTACTGAGGACCAACTAGTCCAAATTGATATTGGAGAGAAGGGCGTATCATGACCAATCTTCATTAGAAAAAATCTCTCAGAGGATGATAAACAAGAATTAATTCACCTTATTCGTGAATATATTGATGTCTTTGCCTGGAGTTATGAAGATATGCCGGGATTAGATCCTCAAGTTGTAACTCACAAGCTTAATATTTTGCCGAATGTCAAGCCGGTCAAACAACAACAACGGCGATTCAAGCCTGAAATGATGGATGCAATTGATGATGAAGTCAAAAAGCTTATAGCTTGCGGTTTTATCAGAGAAAAATAGCATCCTGACTGGGTAGCCAACGTTGTTCCAGTCTTAAAGAAAACCGAAAAGGTTCGAGTTTGCATAGACTTCTGGGATCTCAATGATGCTTGCCCTAAAGACGAATTCCCTCTCCCAATTACTGATGTCATGATCGACAATACATGTGGATTCGAACGAATTTCTTTAATGGATGGGTTTTTTTGGATATAATCAAATCCGGATGAATCCTGAAGATGAAAAACATACTTCATTTCGTACTCCTCGTGGAGTGTACTGTTATACAGTCATGCCGTTTGGTCAGGTGCAACTTACCAGCGGGCTATGAGTACTATCTTTCGAGATCATCTACGAAAGACTGTCGAATGCTATGTTGACGATATTACTGTCAAAAGTCGTCTCAAGGAAGATCACATTCAAGATTTAAGAACTATCTTTAATCTAATGCGCCAGCATCAACTCAAAATGAACCCCACCAAGTCTTTCTTGGGTGTCTCTAGTGGCAAATTTCTCGGCTTCGTCATTACCTCTAAGGGTATACACGTTGATCCCGAGAAGATCAAAGCCATTCAAGAGACGCGTCCTCCACGCAACCTAAAAGAGCTACGAGGATTCCAAGGTCGACTTGCGTACATCAGATGGTTCATTTTGAATTTATCTGAACGTTGTAGACCATTTACTCAGTTAATGAAGAAAGTTGTATCTTTCGTTTGGACGAAAGAATGTCAACGAACATTTGATGACATAAAGCGGTATTTAATGAGTCCACCGGTTCTTGTACCACCGATCTCAGGAATACCCTTCTTAATGTATGTTCGGGCAATGGACCATTTATTGTGAGCTTTGCTGGCTCAGAAGAACAAGAAAGGTCACGAACAAGCCATCTACTACCTTAGTCGAACGATGATTGGAGCTGAACATCGTTATAGTCCGATGGAGAAACAATGTTTAATGTTAATGTTTGCCGTTCAGAAGATAAGACATTACATCATAGGCCAAACTATTCATGTCATATCCCGGATCAATCCTCTTCGAGTCTTAATGAAGAAGCCAAGTACACTCAATTCTAGGCTTGCCATATGGGCCATATTATTAGCACAATATGTTATGGTTTATGTTCCTCAAAAGTCTGTGAAAGGCCAAGCACTTGCTGACTTCTTAGCAGCTCATCCTGTCCTTGAAACATCTAAACTCTATGATGAGATTCCGGATGAAACATTGGAATCAAATATGATCTCAGAAGAATTTCCTACCTGAAGGTTGTTCTTTGATGGAGCTTCTAGAATTGGACCTGGAGGTACCCTTGTTGCTGGAGTGGAAATTGTTCTTATTTCACCCGATGGATTAGCTATTCAAAGGGCTTATTCTTTAGACGAGTCGTGCTCTAACAATGTGGCAGAATAAAATGCCTTGCTCATTGGACTCCAATTAGCCAAACAACTGGATATTGAATATCTCAAAGTATATGGCGATTCTAAGCTGATTATTAATCAGGTTAGAGGCATATATGAAGTCCGACATCAAGATTTGGTACCATACCATGAAGTAGCAACCAAGATAGCTTCTTCGTTCAAATGATTCTTTATCGAACATGTACGTCGCGTATGCAATACAGAAGCTGATGCCTTAGCTAATCTAGCTGCGGTATTGGCAGTTCCAGTCAGAAGACAACAAATGGTTGTTATCTCTAATAGAGAACTATTTTCTGTTGAAAACAACCACGATATTAAATTTAGCAATCTAACTGAAGTCAATATCATTAGCGAGGACTGGGGAACACCTTTCATTGATTTTACAGTACATGACATTTTGCCAGAAGATCCTAAGGAAGCTACAAGCATCCGTCGCCGATCGCTTCGATTCTATTATAATCATACTACTAAAATTCTCTATCGAAGAACGTTTGATGGGTTACTTTTGAGATGTCTCGCTGGTGATGAAGCAAAACAGATATTACGCGAAGTTCATGATGGTGTTTATGGAGCACATCAGCCTGGTCCTAAACTACAGGATCGTATTCGACGTATGGGCTACTACTGGCCCTCTATGGTATCAGATGCTATTGACTATGCAAGGAAATACCGTACATGTCAAATTCATACAATTTTCATTCACCAACCGTCAGAATTTCTTAATCCGACTGCTGCTTCATGGCCTTTCGAAGCTTGGGATATGGATATAATTGGCCCTATCAATCCTCCTTTATCTAAAGGACATCGGTTCATCTTGGCTATAACTGATTATTTCTCCAAGTGGGCAGAAGCTATACCTTTGGCTGAAGTAAAAATGAGTAGTGTCATCAACTTCATCAAACATCATATGATATACAGATTTGGTATCCCTCGCCGAATCATCTATGATAATTGGCTACAATTTATCAGCCAGAAGTTTAATTGGTTCTGTGATGACAACAAAATCAATAATGTCGTCTCTACGGCCTATAATACTCCGGCTAACGGGTTGGCTGAAGCATTCAACAAGACCATTATCAAACTCCTTAAAAAGTTTGTCTCTATTAACAAACGTAATTGGAGTGATAAACTTAGAGAATATCTATGGGCATATCGTACTACTGTCCGTAACCCTACAGGTTGCACACCTTTTTCTCTAGTATATGGATGTGAAGATGTTTTACCTCTAGAAATTCAAATTCCATCATTGAGAATTGCCATTGCTAACGATCTTACTACAGAAAATAATGATTGGCTTCGGCTTCAAGAATTGGAGGCGCTCGATGAGCAAAGGTTATTAGCTCAACATCACATCGAACTTTATCAAGCCCAGATTTCAAAAGCTTTCAATCGCAAAGTCAGAGTGCGAACATTTTAAGAAGGCGAGTTAGTTCTTACAGTCAGACGTCCTATGACTATGACACATATGAGCAAAGGCAAATTCGAGGCAAAATGGGAAGGACCGTATGTGGTAAATAAATTTTTTTCAAATGGAGCCTATCAATTAACAGATATGGATGGCAGAGTTGCTATGATGCCTATCAATGGCAAATTTCTCAAAAAATATTATGTGTAAAGGCAAAATATACCTTATTTCAGAAATATGATGTAAATAAAAGTTCATTTTATTCAAGGAGTTACATAATATTAAGGACGGTAAGGAGGCCATGATCCTTCATGATTAAATACATAGTTCGCCAACAGTTCAAATATCTCATTGTCTGAACTCATAAGAAACTTGCAGGTAGCCATCCTCAATACTTCTTCTTCGGCAGTCTTCCCAGGCTCCACTTGTGAGCCCCCTGATATTTTTTTTATTTCTATTAATAAACATCTTGATGGATATTTGAAAATTAGGAATCTTTATATTTTTTTATATATTAAAGAGTATTGATTTGATTTAATTAAAATTTTATCACTTCAAAATAATTCCATATTAATATTTTTCAAACTATTTTATTTATTTATTTTCCCGAACTTACATGAGTTATAATTGTTTTAGTTAAAATAATTAATTCTCATTTTCGCTTTTGGGGAACAAAAGATTCATTCAATCCTTCAATTAATTTTTCTTCTTCATACATCTTTTCCCGGGTTCATTTTCAGCAACCCAACCCATAGGAATTCGTCTCAGCTAGATTTTGGGCCAAGCTTTAAACCCTCTAGCCCAAGGGTCCATTTCCTTCCTCTATTAATTGAACCCTAAGGAACAACACAAAATAGTTCATTCACACTGTTTCATAAAACAGAGAAGAGCAGCCGCCACAAATTCTTCCTTCCCATCTCTACTGTTATTTTCTTCCTTTCCTTCATCTCTCGTTTCTTCCTTCCCGTGAACATCGAGAGGAGGTACAACTTTGCAGAGTGGCCAAACTCAACATCCGTAAGTACCATATCCTAGTCATCGGCCCTCGCCTCTATCGCAAGACGCCATCGCAATCGCACGCTTCCTCCACCGTCGGCCCTGCACCTCAGGCCAGAACCGACACCAGGTGGTGGTCAGGTTCATTGTCAACGACGACGACGCTGCGACAACTCGTGCGTCCGTACCAACCAGTCGACGCCGAAACTTGAGTTTCCTTTGGCAATGTCGACTGTCCCGACATACCGGCCTCCATGTGTCGAACACCCAGAAGACTCTCCGAGGCATGCGACTCTTTCGCAATGCCGCGTCACCGCCTCACCATTGACTGCAACCATAAAAACTCGACATCTATCCCTATCAGATCATCGGAGTAATGATCGTGCAATTTGTGACGTTGAGACCACTTCTTTCTGCATTACCAACCACCCCCTCGATCAGCCAGCGTTGCTTCCTTCGACCATGGCCTTGCGTGCTACCTCACGAAGCAAGGCTGCATCCCAGGGCCGCTGCCATCGAAGTGTAACTCATCGCGCTCTTTGCGGTGCAAGCCATAACTTGCACCAAGGACCTGCCGAGCCGTTGTACCCGAGGATTCCCAATGATCTCGTCGAGCACTCCTTTCCGCGCCCGTTCAGACCGTCGATTGCAGGACCTTCACCTGAGACCAAGCGGACCTGCCGAATTCGAAGGCATCATATCACCCGCTCCCATATTTCAAACCAGGGAACATTGTCCCTTTGAAGCAGCGGAGAACATTAGAGTACACAGTTTCATGCAAGGTGAGTTATACAACTAACCCCCTATTTTCTATAAATTTGAAATTTGGACACTCACACCAATCTATAGATTGTACACATAGTTAGACAATAGTGTATATTATTATATTTACCCCCTTCTGTCTCTTCTTAACATAAAAAGAAGTGTTGGAATAATTATATTTAACCCCTCTTTCTCTCTTTGTACCTATACTGTGCATGTAAATGGAAGGCAATAGTAAAAGGAATCTTTTAAACATAGAAACCAAAGGTTAAGCAAAGTATTGCATGTATAGTTAAAGTTAGTTGAATAAAATAAGAATAATTTAGACAAGAATAAGTGTAATTATATTAAAAAAAATCTATATAGAGTAATGTCAGTGGAAGAGTTAGATAATTCTACATAAAAGTCCATATAAAGACAATTGAGTTATATATTAAATAAAATAATTATATTAAATAAGCATGTATTAAATAGTATAGAGTGTTTTCACGAATAATTTAGGTTGGATTCTTATTCGGACTCTGGACTTCAGTATGAAATTTAGGGCAATTTTGTGCATGGCCCACCGGAATCCAACTTTGGACATACGGTTGGGTTCGTATCGGAAAAACGAATCTGTAGACATGTAGTTTGACGACTTTAGAGACCATTAACCCTGACATACTTTTCGGTGCAAAGCGGATCCAACGACGGACATCGTTTTTATCCGAAATTACCGTTTTGCCCCTGTGTCCAGAATTGGACTTAAGGACAGGCAATCCTAGCTAATTTGACTATTCTGAGAATGTTGGCGATGTTCGTTTCAGCTTTCGGAGACAGTTGTGATGACTTGGACGTTATGGTGTACCAGTTGACGGTATTTATTGATTCTTCGCGCTGCCACAAGGCAAGTATACCTTGCCTCCCTCTACAGTTTATTTACATGCATATTTCTATTATTATACAGTTTTACCAGTTGGTTATTTACTTATGATTTGTATATCGTGCTTGCTAGTATAGATATAGTCTATATACATGGTTAGCCTTGTAGTTCATATTGGACTGGTTCTCTCGTGTATCGTGATTGGGTCGTGTCGTGTCTTCACCCGTGTCTTGACTGAGTCGTGTCTGTAAGTATGAGTGAGTGAACTGCTATTCCTTTGTCTTTCCCACAACCTGCGAGTCCACACACGGGGCGAGGGTTGCCTTTGCACCTGCGAGTCCACAATCGGGACGAGGGTGACTTGTCTTGAAACTGACCTGCGAGTCCACAATCGGGACGAGGGTTGGTTATCCATTGATCTACCAGCAGTTCATTTATGCATACTTGATCCCATGTCCATGTTTATAGTTACCTGTCAGTAGCCACGTGTCAGTTTTCTGTCTAGTTCCTGTTTATATTATTGCATGATTAAACTGTTAGATAGGCATGTTTTATGTACCTTGCTAGTCCTCTGAGGACCTGATGATCTCTTCAGGTTTAGCGACTGTATGGAGTTAGTTAGCAGAGCAGGATGGTAGAGGATTGCGATGTTTGATACAGGTATTTGCTTGTGATATTTTTATTATCCTTTCGTGCTTTATATTCAGTACCATGATATACTCTGCTTATTTATAGACTCATATCGTTCTTGGAGTCTAATCGAACAATATGCTAATGGGCTGCAGACCATGACCCATACTTGTTCATTCTTGTTTTACAATATTCATGTGGATTGAGATATAGTTAGATTAGATATGATACCTTGACCTTGACAGCTTATACGTACTCGAGTCGGGCTGGAGTCCGCTCGATACGTAGCTGGCTTGCTCACGAGCTCGCGTCCGAAAACCGGGTGCGGGTCGTGACAAGTTTTTGTGGTGGCCCACGCAGGTCAGAGCATATCGTATCGGTTACATAACTGTACTGATACGAGCCTGCGCAATTGACTAAACCCTTAGAAATCTCAATCCACACTGCCTTAAAAATTCTCCTAGAAATTCTCTACGTCCTTGAAAACTTCATATTTGCTCTCGATTATACTTCTTTGCTTTCCGTACCATTGATTCTCGTCTCTCTTTATTTCGAGGGGACGAACGATCGTGCTGTCTAGGATCCATCAGAAATTCTTACATTATAGTATAATATTGCTTGATTTTGAATATTTGGTTGTTTGATAGATATGTGGGGATATAGATGCCATATGTCTTAGATATCTAAGGATAATGACTCTAGAAACTAGATGGAAGGTTATAAAGTTTTAAGTGACATACCCTTGTAGGAGTAGAGTGACCAAAGGTGGATAAAAGATGTATTGCCAAGTGCAAATTATTAATGTAAATTTATGAATATATTGAAGGTGAAATTCCTAAATGATGATTAAGAAGGCAATAAAGAAGGATTTAAGTGCTTCGGACTTCAAAAAAAATTGGAATAATATTAATAGTTTATTTGAGTTAATTAATGTGAAAAAAAAGACTTGAGAATAAATCGAATTTGAACCAAAAAAAAAAATTTGCCTTGAGGAATGAACCTAATTTTAAGTTGAGGATTTGAATTAAAATTTGAATTTTTGGTTGAATCACCCATTTAAATTTTTGGATGGAAATCGAGTTAAAATTTTGAGGACTACGAAATTCTAAAATTTGAAATTAGATATGATCGGTTGAATAAATTGTGGGTTATTTGAATTTTAAAGGAGATTATAATATATTGGATTTAGATTTAAATTTTATGGAGATTGGATTCTGATCTAAACATGATGTGACTTCTTTTATATGGTATTATCTTCAGTTTGTAATAGAATGATTAGATCAAATATGGGTAGAGTTCTTGATTAGCAAATTGGTTGTTTGATGATCAATCAATTGTCAAAGATGAATGGATAAGCTTTGACGTTCACCTTAGATGTTTAAATTTATATGTGGATTGATGAGTTTCTTGCTAAGATAAGTTTGTGAATTATAAAAAGATATTTTTCGTCTTAGCGGAAAAAAAAGTAGTTTAAGTGTGGATAATAATCTAGTTGAACTATATATTTTGCATAAGATTGTTATAGAGTGGTTTTAAATTAAATTTTGAAGATAGGATTAAAAGTTTTAATTATGTGGACGAATTTAGAGGTGTATGACTTCTAGAATTTTCAAAAGAACATTTATAACTGTATGATTGTTTGATGGCTATAGGAATAAGGATTTGGTCTCACGGGTATAGTGCTTGTTGACCTAGTTGACCTAGATTACGATGAATTTAAAGTTTGAAGAGTCGGGTTATTTTTTAAAAATTTTGAGGACGAAATTATGCTAAGGTGGGTAGGATGTGAGCCCCCTGATATTTTTTTTATTTCTATTAATAAACATCTTGATGGATATTTGAAAATTAGGAATCTTTATATTTTTTTATATATTAAAGAGTATTGATTTGATTTAATTAAAATTTTATCACTTCAGAATAATTCCATATTAACATTTTTCAAACTATTTTATTTATTTATTTTCCCGAACTTACATGAGTTATAATTGTTTTAGTTAAAATAATTAATTCTCATTTTCGCTTTTGGGGAACAAAAGATTCATTCAACCCTTCAATTAATTTTTCTTCTTCATACATCTTTTCCCGGGTTCATTTTCAGCAACCCAACCCATAGGAATTCGTCTCAGCTAGATTTTGGGCCAAGCTTTACACCCTCTAGCCCAAGGGTCCATTTCCTTCCTCTATTAATTGAACCCTAAGGAACAACACAAAATAGTTCATTCACGCTGTTTCATAAACAGAGAAGAGCAGCCGCCACAAATTCTTCCTTCCCATCTCTACTATTATTTTCTTCCTTTCCTTCATCTCTCGTTTCTTCCTTCCCGTGAACATCGAGAGGAGGTACAACTTTGCAGAGTGGCCTGACTCAACATCCGTAAGTACCATATCCTAGTCATCGGCCCTCGCCTCTATCGCAAGACGCCATCGCAATCGCACGCTTCCTCCACCGTCGGCCCTGCACCTCAGGCCAGAACCGACACCAGGTGGTGGTCAGGTTCATTGTCAACGACGACGACGCTGTGACAACTCGTGCGTCCGTACCAACCAGTCGGCGCCGAAACTTGAGTTTCCTTTGGCAATGTCGACTGTCCCGACATACCGGCCTCCATGTGTCGAACACCCAGAAGACTCTCCGAGGCATGCGACTCTTCCGCAATGCCGCGTCACAGCCTCACCATTGACTGCAACCATGAAAACTCGACATCTATCCCTATCAGATCATCGGAGTAATGATCGTGCAATTTACAACGTTGAGACCACTTCTTTCTGCATTACCAACCACCCCCTCGATCAGCCAGCGTTGCTTCCTTCGACCATGGCCTTGCGTGCTACCTCACGAAGCAAGGCTGCATCCCAGGGCCGCTGCCATCGAAGTGTAACTCATCGCGCTCTTTGCGGTGCAAGCCATAACTTGCACCAAGGACCTGCCGAGCCGTTGTACCCGAGGATTCCCAATGATCTCGTCGAGCACTCCTTTCCGCGCCCATTCAGACCGTCGATTGCAGGACCTTCACCTGAGACCAAGCGGACCTGCCGAATTCGAAGGCATCATATCACCCGCTCCCATATTTCAAACCAGGGAACATTGTCCCTTTGAAGCCGCGGAGAACATTAGAGTACACAGTTTCATGCAAGGTGAGTTATACAACTAACCCCCTATTTCCTCTAAATTTAAAATTTGGACACTCACACCAATCTATAGATTGTACACATAGTTAGACAATAGTGTATATTATTATATTTACCCCCTTCTGTCTCTTCTTAACATAAAAAGAAGTGTTGGAATAATTATATTTAACCCCTCCTTCTCTCTTTGTACCTATACTGTGCATGTAAATGGAAGGCAATAGTAAAAGGAATCTTTTAAACATAGAAACCAAAGGTTAAGCAAAGTATTGCATGTATAGTTAAAGTTAGTTGAATAAAATAAGAATAATTTAGACAAGAATAAGTGTAATTATATTAAAAAAAAATCTATATATAGTAATGTCAGTGGAAGAGTTAGATAATTCTACATAAAAGTGCATATAAAGACAATTGAGTTATATATTAAATAAAATAATTATATTAAATAAGCATGTATTAAATAGTATAGAGTATTTTCACGAATAATTTAGGTTGGATTCTTATTCGGATTCTGGACTTCAGTACGAAATTTAGGGCAATTTTGTGCACGGCCCACCGGAATCCAACTTTGGACATACGGTTGGGTTCGTATCGGAAAAACGGATCTGTAGACATGTAGTTTGACGACTTTAGAGACCGTTAACCCTGGCACGCTTTTCGGTACAAAGCGGGTCCGACGACGGACATCGTTTTTACCCAAAATTACCGTTTTGCCCCTGTGTCCAGAATTGGACTTAAGGAGAGGCAATCCTAGCTAATTTGACTATTCTGAAAATGTTGGCGATGTTTGTTTCAGCTTTCGGAGACAGTTGTGATGACTTGAACGTTTTGGTGTGCCAGTTAACGGTATTTATTGATTCTTCGCGCTGCCACCAGGCAAGTATACCTTGCCTCCCTCTACAGTTTATTTACATGCATATTTCTATTATTATACAGTTTTACCAGTTGGTTATTTACTTGTGATTTGTATATCATGCTTGCTAGTATAGATATAGTCTATGTACATGGGTAGCCTTGTAGTTCATATTGGACTGGTTCTCTCGTGTATCGTGATTGGGTCGTGTTGTGTCTTCACCCGTGTCTTGACTGAGTCGTGTCTGTAAGTATGAGTGAGTGAACTGCTATTCCTTTGTCTTTCCCATAACCTGCGAGTCCACACACGGGGCGAGGGTTGCCTTTGCACCTGCGAGTCCACAATCGGGGCGAGGGTGACTTGTCTTGAAACTGACCTGCGAGTCCACAATCGGGGCGAGGGTTGGTTATCCATTGATCTACCAGCAGTTCATTTATACATACTTGATCCCGTGTCCATGTTTATAGTTACCTGTCAGTAGCTACGTGTCAGTTTTCTGTCTAGTTCCTGTTTATATTATTGCATGATTAAACTGTTAGATAGGCACGTTTTATGTATCTTGCTAGTCCTCTGAGGACCTGATGATCTCTTCAGGTTTAGCGACTGCATGGAGTTAGTTAGCAGAGCAGGATGGTAGAGGATTGCGATGTTTGATACAGGTATTTGCTTGTGATATTTTTATTATCCTTTCGTGCTTTATATTCAGTACCATGATATACTCTGCTTATTTATAGACTCATATCGTTCTTGGAGTCTAATCGAACAATATGCTAATGGGCTGCAGACCATGACCCATACTTGTTCATTCTTGTTTTACAATATTCATGTGGATTGAGATATAGTTAGATTAGATATGATACCTTGACCTTGATAGCTTATACGTACTCGAGTCGGGCTGGAGTCCGCTCGATACGTAGCTGGCTTGCTCACGAGCTCGCGTCCGAAAACCGGGTGCGGGTCGTGACACCACCAGCTTGGAAATCAAGTCCTCTCCTGGTGCAGGAGCAGTCGAGCCTTCACCCCTTTCTTTCTGAGGAGGTACTGAAGGCTCAGCAGGTGGTGTCTCATTCTTTCCTTCAAGCTTCGGAATGAGCAAATCCTTGGAGGATATTTTGTAAAGAAAGGAAAGAAAGTGACGATATCTATGAAAGTTTTGTTCTATTTTTAAAAAGAACAACTAGACAGTCAACATCGAGAACCGATACGACTTTTTGAAAGAAGCCCAACTATTCGTTCATTTATAACTGTTCGCTCATTTATAACTGTTCGTTCATTTACAGCTTTTCGTTCATTTATAACTGTTCATTCATTGTCCTTTTTTTAAAAACTGACATGATTGTTCATTCATTTATTCTTTTCCTCGAGAGTTGAAGTGATTGTTCATTCATTCAGTGTCCTTTTCTCAAAAATCGAAGTGACTGTTCACTTTTCATAACGAGAGTTCACATTCTCCATGCTACTGAATTTTGTTTATTTACACCAGCAACTTGTCACCTCCACATTTCTCCTTAATTCTATTTTCATTATCACCACATCAAAATCAAATCATAAAGAGGAGAAAATCATTCTTTATTCCTTCTTTAAAAATATAGATACATCTTAATGAAAATCTATTACATCTCGGGTTTTCATTCTAAATATAATAAGAAGGTCTATTAAATCTTTGGATCTTCTTATTTGTTGGTGCCAGTTCCTTGTTGTCTCGACTTGAAGCAACGAGCCAGACAATGGAATCAACTATGGTATTCTATCTCAGAAATACGAGAGGAGAACCACAGAGTACAGCAGCTCAAAGATGAGCTGCTGTCAATACAACTAGTGGAGAGAAGACGGCCCGCCAGAAGAACTAGGAATGAGATCACCCTTGTGATACGATTCCTAATTCTGTCTTTCCACCATCCAACTCTCATGTATAAAGGCTCTTCCTACCATCTGAGGAAGACCCTTCTGGAATACAGAGAGTCCTGAGCTGTCTAATCTGATTGTCAGAATCATATGAGCTGTCTGATGTGGGTGTCAGAAGAATGCTCTTCGTAGCATCCAAATCGCCAATGCCAGTTTTGAAGAAACTTGTCAACCAAACTTCTGCAAATGTGAACAAAGAAAAAAAAAGTCAGTAAAATCTATCAAAACTGCGCACGCATCGACAGTATGCTGATCAACAGGCGCCTATCAACAATGTGCGCCTATTATCAGAAGCACAGTCGTGCACATCAACAGTATGCTGATCAACAGACGCATATCAACAATGTGCGCCTATTCTCAGGAGCACAGGCACATCTCAAATGGCACGCATCGATCAAACAGGCGCATATCAGCAGATTGTGCCTCTGATTAAAGCTAAGCACTGAACCACAGTACGTGCCTATTCTCAGAAATAGTTAGCACATATCAACGGTGTCTACAACATGCAGATCAGTACCTATCTTCGAAAGTGGCACAAAAGAAAAATGCTCATACCATTGGTCCTTTGTTGAGACTTACCAATTTTTGAAGGCAACATGCACATGAATAGCATCGGGACGAAGTGGCGCAAGTGAACTTATGAATAGTAAGACCTTGTGAGAAGTCATTTGTTTTGAGAAAGTATGAATGACTCTTTCGTTTTTGGTTGTCCTTTTAAAAGTATTGAAGATGAAACAGGCGCGTCATTCTAGGAGCCTATTTTTGGAAAAGAACTAAACAATAGGCGCTTGAAACCATGTGATGACTACCATGTGTCCTTCAATGAAACAGTAAGCATTGAATTAGCCAAAGGAACGCATCTACATGCGCCATCCGAAATCACAGCCACATAATATATCAGAAATTTTAGATTTCATTGCATAAAAGATGGGTGGACCCCTACAGACAAGGACACAAGAAAAGAGAATAAAAAGTTGTCATGCTTAAACATTATTCCTTTTTCTAGTCTTCATCGGTCTGACGAAGGGCGACGTCCAATTCTTGCATGTTGCGGATTCCCGAGCGACGCATCAGATTAAAGAATCCCTTCGAATTGCCGCACTCTTCAGAAGATGGCCCACCACTCGAGCGATTAAAGACGGTTGGGTTTGACCCGAAGCAGTCTAGAAAGTTCGCCGCCCTCAGTACCGGGTCAGCCTCCAACAAATAGGTCGAAGGCGTGACGTCAGGTTTCACTTCAGAAGACCTTATTTTGGTTTCAGTATTGGCCTCCATCTCCTTCTTAGATGCCATCGAAATTACAGAAGTGAAGAATAAAGTATAAAGATTAACCCCTACATATATATCACCAAACTGACTCTTCATATTCCTCATGGAAAACTAAAAATCATCAATGAAACTCGAGAAGACGAAGAGGAGATTGAGTGTTTTTGAGAAAGAAATTTAATTATGATGACTGAGCATTGACTGGCGCAACTTGATTCAGTCAAAACGTTTATAAATTCAAAGTATTTCAAAACTTTGAAATGTTTATAAGTTTTGAAAACTTTGAAGGGGGTCTTGTAGGGCCTAAAAATCAAGTTGTGCCATGTATCTACTACTCAGTGATCAAGTTGCGCCCCAAAAATCAAGCTGCAACACTGATATGAAGCTCAGAGATCAAACTGTGCCACTGATCAGGTTGCACCATATATCAGACTGCGTCCAGTCACATTGCTCCAAAATCTATATGGCGTCTAACATTTAATGGCCATCATTACCTGACAACACTGACAACTGACAACACAGTGAACGAGGAAAATCTCTTCGAACCCTCGAATTGTACCGCTCGAGGAGATTGGACTGACAGCTGTCCTGCACATCTGGTGAGTTGTGCCTAGGCGCAATCTAAACAATTTTCTTAGTTGCGCCTAGGCGCAATCTGAATGATTTCTTCTCAAAAGCTGCCACATGTCTAGGCACAGTCTAATCGGGCACAGTTTGACTTGCTGATTGAAGCTCGCGCAACCTGATAAAGTTGAGACAATTTTTCATTTCCAAAGCAGGATGACGTGGCGCACATGCTACTAATCTCTCAAAACGTATCTACTATTCTGTACACGACCAAGCACATCTCAATCACATGATGCCACGCGTCTAAATACAGTTAGTACATGATTTATTACCTTAATGAAAATTGGCGCAACATGAGCTTGGCGCAACCCAATGTGGCACAATCTAGCCTTGCGTACATCAGAATAACTGCTAAAACGGTTATTTCCCGAACTCTATAAATAGAGTTTCCAATCATTGTTAAAGGATCACACACACACAGAGAGAGAGAGAGAGAGATCAAGAACTCTTGCAAAAATTGCTGCTACATTCTCCAGAGGCTCTAGTCTTCAAGTTGACATAGTCTAAGGGATAAAGTGATCGTCTTCTGATCAGATTCCTACAGTTGTACTTCCCCAGAAATCAAATTGTACTCTTGTACTCTTTTTCAAAAGTTTGTAATAGAATAACTTTTTGTTTTTGCAAATAGTGTAATTCACACCTTAGTAGTTTTTAATAAGGTCAAGGGATAACGATATAATCCTCTTCCACTATCTGAGACACTATGGACCATCGATAATTGATCAAACCTGATCCAAAACTGTAACTTTCGCTCAGCTCAGTACGATCGATATACTGGCAATATGATGTTAGCATATGAGCGGTATGCCGAACCCAATTTAGGTTCTTATTTTGAAGCACCGGTATACCGGCTCATACGAGCCTCAGTTGAAATCTTGTCCTCTCTGAACTTTTTCGACAGATGGATGATGCTCTCGTGGATGTTTCCAAGTAGGAAGGGACCGACACAAAAAAAAACATGAACATAGAGCAACAATCATTGTTATTTTCTCCTCGTGCATAGCAAGTGGTCATCTATGCACAATTCTACTATAATAGGCAAAAGTAACCAGCCAATGACTCTTTGGGGGCCCATTTGAACTACATTTTGAGGATTGATAACCTGCTCAGACGCCTATGTTTCGAGCGTGGCTTGTTTGGCCATTGCATTGGGCTTCCAAATAGATATAGCATAACTGCAATCCAAATTAGTCCATGTAAAATGTGTGCCCATACTGAAACAAAATTTGCTTATTCAGTTAATTAGGGGTGGACCTACTGACATAATGAAAGCAACTGGCATCTTTTCACAGTATATATTTTTTTGGAACAAAGAAAGCAACTACATGATCGATGAAGAACCATTCTCCCATACCTTCACTTCTGCTTGCATCATGTGTCCGATTGTCACGCCCCAGTTCCGGAATACGGGGACGTACACGACCAGCTACACCGTATAAGGTACGAATATGCTATACGGTGATAACGGCTGTCCAGTCTGGTTGGGTATCCTAGCATGCAATCAATCTATGGCCTAAATCCGATCTCATATCCACAGGTAAATCACAATGAAACAATATCAAGAGAGATAATCATATGAAAAACAGGAAATACTCATATGAAAATCTGGAATCTACAGTACAGGATAATAATGTAGACAAATATACCTTCCCACAGTTCCTAGCATGGTCTGGAACTGAAGCACACCCTCCAAGTCAAGTCTGGAAGATCCACCGGGTCGGTCTCAGACAATCTGAGAACAATCCAGGGTTGGTCAGGCCAACCGCAGCAAGTACCAGGAAGGAAGGCTCAAGGACGGGCGAAGAAAACCAGCAGGATAAAATATGACAAGAATAACATCTAAAAACTGTAAATAAAGGTAAGGGATCGTGCGGTACCAACGCACGATAACAATCTACAAGTATAGTGAAGCTAACACAATCACAATCTCCCTAGCATCCACTAACACCTGCATGGCCAGCTGAAAATCAATATCAGCTGGCTAGCAGGCAACAAGCCAAACAACACAAAAGGACAAGCGGCCACACAATGCCTACGGCTTGCTATTATTAGCTAACTAGGGTTATCACAGGCCTAATTACTAACAAGATGCAATAAGACTTCAAGGTCCAGCTCCTGCTTGCTACTACCCGAATGGCCCTAGTAAAAGAAAAAGATAGATATAGCAGGCACACTGCAGTAAGATACATGTGCCCTAAAGAAGTGCCACACTCGACGGAGGGCTGGGAATGCGCTCATCTCGACGGATAGCAATAAATCCCTAGTATATATATATAGATACATAGGGCCAGGGTCAGACAAGCAACAGGTCACTGGGAAGTCCCCATGAACTACATGATTAATCTAGTTATTAGCCTAGTCAGTTTCATTATGGATCCCTGACCGTGGTACTCAGGGATCCATGTCCTAGACATGATGCAAGACAAGACTGGACTGGTGGCTTATACAAGCACAATCAAAGGAAATCAACCACGATGTCAAGACGGGGTCATGCTGAGCAAGTCAGGACTAGCTGTCGCAACAGCAATCAAGAGTAAACATGTCATGTCGAGAGTACTAGTCAGGAGTGCGCCACCACGGGCCACTATCAAGAATCAAGAGTCAAGACAGGTCCAGGTCATCGTGTAATACCAGGAACAAGGTCAAACCTATCAGTCACAAGAAGTCACATGTCCAAATCGTGACATAGATATCAAGTCGGTTACAAGATCAAAATCTCCACTATAATAGTCTCTCAAGTACACATGGGAACCTACAACTCAAATCATCAAGTCGGTCCATCCATCAGATCAATCTAGCAAGGGTCTCCCATCCATGATGGAGTGAATATCACGTCAATAAAGACAACCACCAAATACCAAGCTCATTCCCCTAACAATGCTAGGCCCTCTGACTCACAAAAATCCTCCAAGTCAATGATCACAAGCCACTAGAAAACAAGCCCCTCAACTACCAAGACACAACAATCAAACCAGGTTTCCCCAACTACCGGAATACACAAAGGTACCAGGTTTTGGGCGTTTGGGAAGTCGAGTAAAAATCATATAATAATACCCTCGATATTCTCCTCGTTCCACAAAATATTCAAAATCACCAAAATCCAAGAATCCACATAGATCCACCAAGTCAATATCCCGAGATCGTACTCTCCATAATACTCAATCCTCAATCATATCCACAAGTCACAACTCCCAATACATAGGACAACTGTCAGCTCTATCTGACTAGGCTAGGACAACCCCTAGGATGAAAGGTCAGGGGACAAGAGTCCGGTAATAAATATCGTCGGAAGTGGCAAGGATTACACGGACCGCTCTGGAGCAAATCCACAACCCTTAAACCAAACAAGGACAAGGGTTGCAGACCGTCTCCCGAGTGGAACCGCTCTCCTTACGCTATCCGACGGACAAGACAGATCAGGAGCTAGGCGACTGATCTAGTCTGGAGTCTACCTAGCAAGCAATGGGATCAGGTATACCATACCAAGGAGAACAGGCACGAGCCCAGTCCAGCAAACCAAAGGAATGGTTCTGCCCAATCCTTCGAACCAAATTCCCGATCAGGAATTTTGGAAGAATCCGGCAGAGTCTCCTCTGTATTCTGGACAGGAGCTCCCAGCGAATTAGGGCCAAAATCCACTCGACGCAACCCGCCGCGGAATCGCAGAATCGCAGACTAAGAACACTAAGTCTCAGCTACCAGCAGCACTACGATACATACTGGAAACAAATCGATAGCCGAGTACACTAAGCCCCGGCCTCCAGCAGCGCTACGAGGCGTACTGGGAAATCAATCGAACCCGAGACCACTAAGTCCCGGCCTCCAACAGCGCTACAATGCGTACTGGGTGCCAAGCCAACATGCATAATAATAAAATAACTGCCTCGCAGGGCGCACCACAACACATGCCCATAAATCCCTAACCCAAGCACAATCACCGCCACAAGTAAAGTTAGCCAAAGCCGTTACCCGACCGCGAGTCGGACACGGGGCACATGGGGACAATCCGTACAAGTGAGTCATGCTCGTGTCCTCGGAGGTGTGGATGACCCATCCGAGTCGTCCGATACGGTCTATCCCGGTATCGGACCAAGCTATCCTAAGTTATCATCATGGCAGTTCTACTACTAGGCTACACTAATCATGGTTATAAAATTTACAAGTACAAATTAATTAAATGAAATAAAATCCAGGAGAGAGGGCAAGAGCCGCCGATGAGCAAGGGATACTTACCTAGAGGGCTCGGCTAGGTAAGCAAGTCTTCGGCAGTCGCAATCCAAGCTAGCATGCCAATCGAGATCCTCAGAACACATAATAAACAATCATTAGAATTAAATAATAAAATAATGACAAAATCACGAAGAATGGCACGAGGCTATACCGTACGGGTCCTGCAAGCAGCACAGGGATCTGGCACGAAAATCGAGGCACTCGGACCGATATGGGCACGCAAATCGAGACGCGCACGTATATCGAGATGCGTACGAGAATCGAGAGAATCACGAATTTCGAGACAAACGAGAAACATAAACGTGCACGTAAATCGAGACGTGTACGTAAATCGAGATGACCTAAGGTCCAAGGAGCACGTAAATTGATGCGGTACACAAATCGATGTGTGCACGCAAATCGAAAAGGTGCAGAGCCCAATACGGCACACAACCGAGGCGGCACGCAAATCGGTACGTGCACGCAAACCGAGGCAACACAAGATATAATATGACACATAAATCGATACGACACGCAAATCGGTGCATGCACGTAAATCGATGCGGTACGGGTCACGAGGTAGACATAAAGGCCGAGACACGAAAATCAAGACGGTGCACAAATCGAGATGGCACGGTGCCCGAGGCAACGCGGGGCTCGAGGCATCCCGCTGCCCTAGGCAGCACGTATACCGAGGTACACGTAAAATGAGGCGACATGTACACCGAGGTACACACGACCCAAAAACACGAGGAACGAGGAAGCGCACCAACCGAGGTGCGCTGCCCGAGGTGACACGCTGCACAAGGCAGCGTACTGCTCGAGGCAGTATGCTGCCCGAGGCACGCCAATCGAGGGGCTCACTTCCCGAGGAGCTCACAGCCCAAGGGAGGGGGAGAGAGGGTACGGTGGAGCTCGGCCAGGGTCGGGTTAGACCACCGGCGGAGGGGGAACAGAGGGACAGGGGAGAAGGAGCTCACCAAGGGGGTGCTCGGCCAGGTCAAGTCGGTCCCGCAGTGGAGAAAGGACGGCGGCGGCAGTAGCTACGCCAAGGGGCGGGGGAGATGGCGGCGCTGGCGTCGGCGGAGGGGGCCGGAGGCCACGGAGGAGACGGCAACGACGATGATGATGGTGGGGGCGATGGTGCTGGCTGAAGTGGAGGTGGCCGGAGGAGATGGCGGTGGTGGTGGTCGCGGAAGTGGTGGTGGAGATGGTGGCTGGCGGTGGTGGGAGCAGTGGAGGCAGTGGCGACGGTCGACGGAGGGGGCTCGGGAGAGGAGATCGAGAGGTCGGGAGAGGGAGGAGGAGCTCGGGGCGACAAGAGTGAAAGGGGGAGGTGTTGGCCGGAGCTGGGGGCTCGGCCAAGCAAAGGTGGCCGGAGGCCATGGCGGTGGCGGCTGAAGGGAGACGACGATGATGATGAGGGCGGTGGCGGTGAGGGCTGGAGATGGTGGCGATCGCGGCTCCGAGAGAGGGGCGGAGGCGATGGAAGTGGCAGGGGTCGCGGTGGAGGAGCTTCGGCTAGGTGGTGGTGGCAGGCGGTGCAGGTGGTGGTGTCGGCTAAGGGGGCAGCAGTGGCGCCGGATGGAGGAGGCCTGGGAAAGGAGAGAGGGTGGAGAGTGAGGATGGGAGGGGAGTGCTCCATAGAGAGAGGAAGAAATCGAGAGTGAAGGGGGGGTGAGTCGGCCGGTTCTCCAGAGATGGTGAGGAGGGAGAGAGGGGAGTTAGGTAGGGGGAGGGTGAGAGTGAGGGAGAGAGAGAAAGAGAGAGGGGTTAGGTAGATATTTGGAAAGGGTAGATTAGGAACAAGAAATTAATAATAATAATAATAATGAGGATAAAATTACCTCCAAGAAAATAATAAAAATTTCAAGAATACCCCAAAAATTAAAATCCTCTAAATACAATAATACGGTCAAATACGTACCTCAAAATAGAAATATTACACCGATCCATCTCCTTTTCACTAGGCGTATATATGAGCTACTTTCCCTCATAGTTATCGTTGCATCAATACCAGAGCTGCGAAGATTTCATAGTTACCACAGTTTTTCTTATCGGGACTGCAAATACATCATAGGTACTAGAGTTTCCTTACCAGAGTTCCGGAGTACACCGTGATAGCTCAATGATGTCCTCTAGTGCATCTCACATAGAATAGATAGTATGTCTAGTAATAGTGTCACTTGATTACATGTTTAGTTTCTTGGATCACTTGTTTTAAGATTAGGGGTCTGCTGCTCGGGGTGGGGCCTCGAGGGCGCTCGCAGTATAATGTATGTATATAGTATATAGTATATTCGTTTCAGTTTTGAAGTTTATTCATATTTGCAGATATCTAGAAATGGCTATATCCATGTATATGCGAGAACGTTCATGGATGTACAACCGCATTCGAGATGACAGATACGGTATGCGAGATGAATACATCACCGGAGTAGAACAATTCCTCCAATTCATGAAGGCGTTTCCTCAATCCCTGGACGGCATGGACATTAAGTGTCCGTGTGCAAAATGTTGAAACATGAAGTTTCAACCAGAATTGGATGTGACATATCACTTATACACAAAGGGTTTCTTTCTGAATTACTACCAGTAGACCGCACATAGAGAGCTTGTACCTTTAACATTCCAAGCGCAGCCTTATGTGGAACCTTATATGAATGTCTACAACAGAATTGGTGTAAAAAACGAGTACATGAATATGGTCTTCGACATTGCGGGGCCTAGTTTCGATCCATACAATCGTGACACAGCTGAAGAGGCACCGAATGCTGATGCCGCGAAGTTCATAGAGTTGTTGGAGAATACAAGGACTCCTTTGTACCCTGGTTGTGAGGACCATTCACCCTTAGAGGTGATCACTTGGCTCTTGAGCATAAAGTTTGACTTTAACATGTCGCAAGAATGCAACAATAGAGTGCTCGAGTTGATTACAGATATCTTGCCGGAGGGTGCCAAGTTACCGAAAGACTTCTACCGCTCTAAAAGGATAGCGAGATCCCTCTGGATGGGATACGAGAAGATCGATCGCTGTTAGAACGGATGCATGCTTTACTACAAAGATGACAATGATGCAGAAGTGTGCGAATTCTGTGGTGCTGATCGCTACAAGCCAACTGCTGCATGCAAGTCTAAAAGACCGACTGCTTCAATGCACTATTTGCCATTGACGTCGCGGTTGCAGAGGTTGTTTATGGTGGAAGAGACTGCCAAAAATATTTGTTGGCACAAGCGACAACAGACCGAAGGAGTGTTGGATCACCCATCTGATGGAGAAGCGTGGAAGCACTTCGATCGAGCATATCCTAATTTTGCTTCTGATGTACGAAATGTAAGGTTGGGACTATGCTCTGATGGTTTTACCCCATTTGGACTTTTAGGCTCCCAATATTTATGCTGTCCGGTAATCCTCACTCCGTACAACCTACTGCCTCGGATGTGCATGAAGACACCTTACATGTTCTTAACTATTATCATCCCCGGTCTGAACAACCCGAAGAGGAACATCGACGTGTACTTACAGCCGTTGATAGATGAGCTGAAGCAGCTATGGGAAACATGGGGGTACACATATGATGCTTCGAAAAAATAGAATTTTCAGATACGGGCAACACTAATGTGGACAATCAACGACTTTTTGGCTTATGAAATGTTATCTGGATGGAGCACTCATGGTCAGCTTTCATGTCCGTTGGACCGCACTAAGGCTTTTCGTTTGAGACACGGAGGAAAGCCATGCTTCTTTGATTATCACCGACAGTTCTTGCCAAAAGACCATCCGTACCGTAGGTACAGAACTGCTTTCCGTGCCGGTGCTATGGAGAAGGACGATCCACCGCCAATGTGGTCCGGAGAGGACACATGGGAGCAAGTAAAAAAATCCTAAGTGCTATTGAAGATCCTACAACGAGCCGCCGTTGCGAGGGATTTGGCAAAGATCATAACTGGACCAAAAGGAGTATATTATGGGATCTGCCATATTGGAGCACAAATCTGATTATACATAACCTTAACGTCATGCATATCGAGAAGAACGTGTTTGATAACATACTTAATACTGTAATGGACGTTAAGGGAAAGACAAAAGACAATCAGAAGGCCAAGTTGGACTTGGCTGAAATATGCAGACACCCTACATTACACATGATAGACCACGGGATGGGGACGAATTTGCGGCCTAAGGCAATCTACTCGCTGAACAAGGAGGACAAAGTGAGACTTTGTAGATGGATCCAGGACTTGAAATTTTTGGACGGATACGTCTCCGATCTAGCTAGTAGTCTGGTTTGGTGATTATTTTTGTATATACTTTTGTGGCCAGGTAGCTTAGTTTCTATTTCATATTTGTATTTTTTTAATTTTCTCTAATATTTATTTTTTTAGATATGGCTCGACGTGGATCCTTTGGTACCGGTGCCGGTGCGAGTCGACGAGGAGGACGATCTTCATCTACCACTCCTCCTACCGGGTCCTCCTCACCCCCCTGCCCTCCAGTATATACTAGCGGTCTAGTCGCCGACAGTGGCCCCGGCTCTAGTAGTTCCAGGCTAGGGCATTCTACTTCTACGGCGCTACCGTCGAGTATTCCAGAGGCCGACCCCACTATTGAGGAGGAGGCCGAGGCCGAGGCCCACACCGAGGGCGAGGGCGATGGCGAGGCCCACGCCGAGGGCGAGGCCGAGGCCGAGGGACAGGGGCAGGGGTTGGGGCAGGGGCAGGCTGCAGCTCCCATTTGAGACAGATCTTCCGTGTCGCCCGGAGGGGGATCTGAGGTTGGAGATTTGGGCTTGTACTCGGACCAGGCAGTAAGTAATATTATTGCATTTAATTTGTTTAATTTTATTATAAACTTGTTTAATAAATTTTAATTTCTATTTTATAGGTATTATCCCTCCTCCGTACACCGGTCGATAGGTACATTCCTGCGATAGAACTACGGGGGGCCCTGGATCAACTGGAGGGATATCCTGGCCGACAAGAAGGCCTTCTGGTTTGAGCACTTCTTGGTACGTAAAAGTTTATTTCCTTTTAACATTTAATATGTTATGTTATAACTTACGTACTACTATGATATTTTCAGCGGACTTACTTATTTCCTCCCAATCGCGCCGTTGCTATCGAGTCTATTTTTTCTAGCATCGCTAGAAAGCTCATTAGGACGCGATCCTCGACCAAAATGATCGCGGGCACCGGGGAGAGCCTATTCAGGGTTGGATCTCTGCTGTCGATTGGGCGACAATGGAGTGGAGATTCAAGGAGGGAACCTACAAGGAGAAGTCCGCGAAGAACAAAAGAGCACGACAGGCGGGGTCGCAGTGCTGTGGTGGGTCACTGTCACGCCCCAGAACCAGAATACTGGAGAGCGGGGGCGTACATAGCCAGCTACATATAACGGAATAGAATCCACGCCGCTATACGGTCACGGCTGTCTAGATATGTGAGGGTTTCACTACAATCCATCAGTCTCTTAAGGTCATAAAATAGCCTATTGTCTCAATCTCAACCAACTAATAATAGTTACAAGATGCCAGACCACCAAATACACAATAGTAAGGCGTCCCATGCATTACATATTCGGAATGATCATGAAGCTAGTCGTTACAAAATGTGAGAACTAGCAAGAGTTCAGTCATACATGATCAACCCCCGGGGCTTGTCAATCATGTTACAGCCCGTAGGCAGACAATAAGTAAAAGCTGCAATCGAGCTAACACTTGCTCGTCGGCTAAACGCCTCAAAAGAATAATTTATAATATTACCGTGGGAGAACAAAAAGAAACCCACTCGATGCCCTGGTTACGCCTGGTGATCACCATCGGGCTGGAAAGCAGGGAGATCCTTTGGTACTGCTCCGGTATCTGGCCATACAAAACCAGCTGGGTCAGACCCCAGAAAGAGCAAGTGCCACAAAGGAGGCTTCATTTAAGGACTAAAATCAACAAATCATTAGCATTCAACATATAAGAACACAATAAGTAACACAGATTGAGGTTTGTGCACTACCAATGCACTTATCCCAATCAGAGAAAATAATTAAGTGAAGCATCATTGACATAAGACAACTGGAGAATCATACTAAATAAAATGTAGCTGGGCAGTATATAAAGAGAAGAAGAAGGTACTATTCCGAAAACCAGGTTACAATCCTTAAACCAAACAAGGACCGAGATTGTAACCCTTCGCCAGAACAGAACTTAGCCTTCGATCATTTATTGCTAAAGGTGACAATCATTAAGGTGAAAATAAGAGAGTACAATGATAAAAGTGACAATGAAGAGTACAATACGCTAGAGTGACAATAGAGTACAATCATTATAGTAACAATCTGGAGTGACAATCATTCAATCGTTCTGGTACAATCTTGCAATCAATCACTTCTAGACAATACTATACTGGACTAGATTCCATCCAATCAGTTACGGCCAATCATTGCCAACGGCTTTCTACATTAACTAACTAGGGTTATCACAATCCTAGTTACTATCAAGATGCAATGAGATGCTCCAAGTAGTCACAGGCCCTGCAGCTATCCAGGTTATCCAGGCGAACATTATAGTGATAATTTAGAGAGTTCAATCATTAAAGTGACAATCATTAAAGTGACAATGGAGGGTGCCCCACATGACAGTGGGCTGGAAATGTGCCCTACTCGTCGGCAGGCTACAAGTCCAAATATTTGCGGCCGGAATAACGGGATCGCCTGTAACTGGGGAACATCTCTTCATGACTAGTGAAATTATTCTAGTCATTAACCTTAGTTTATTTCAATATGTATCCCTGACCGTGGTACTCAGGGATCCATGCCCTAGACATGATGCAAGATACACTGGTTCATTTATCAATACATTCACAAGTCATCCACGGTGTCCAGGTCAATATTACATTATCATGTCAATAGAGCCGTCGCAACGACGCTCGATAAACTATGCCATTCACTTATCTGGAGTGCACCACCACGGGTCACTATCAAGTTGCGCACAGAATTCAATACATCAACCATGCTATGCTCACATTATGCTCATATTAATGTCGTATCAAAAAGGCGTAAGGATATAAACAGGAAATACCATGCACTAAAAGAAGATGAAATAAAACATAATGCAAATAGGTGCCAAGACTAGACTGCGCTGGGCAGCCAGGGTCAGGTTGCGCCAGCACGAGGAGTGCCAAGTTGTGCTGGAACACAAGGGAGCAAGGGGCGCCAGGGTCAAGGGGCGCAAGCCATTAGGTGGCGCCAGGCTGGGTTACGCTGGGAGGGGCAAGCTGGACCGCGCTAAGCTGGATTGCGCCAGGGCGGATTGCGCTGGGAGGGGGGCAAGCTGGACCGTGCCAGGCTGGATTGCGCCAGGGCGGATTGCGCTAGGGCGAATTGCGCTAGGGCGAACTGCACTAGGGCGAACTGTGCCAGCACCAAGAGGCGCTGGGCTAGGCAGCGCCAGCGCTAAAGAGCGCTGGACTAGACTGGGTGAGTGGCGCCAGCGCTAAAGAGCGCTGGACTAGTTGGATTGCGCTCGGGACAGGGGGTCTTCTTCCCCAAAGCTGAGAGCAAATGGCCATGGAACTCAAAACTTCAAAAGACCATAACTAGGTCAAATCTCAATGAAAATCCACTTTGCAAAGGTCTAAGTTGTGTAAAATTAAATTCTCTTCAACATGGAACAATCAAAACATGAAAATGAACAAGTTTTATAGATCAAAACCACCAAAATTTGAAAATACTTCAATCCTAGATCTACAAAATTCTAAGCTCCAAATAGAGAAAACCCAAGTTCCAATGTTGCTTAAAATGAGCTAATAAAGCTATTAGACAATTAAAGTGTAGCCCTCAAGTGATAGCAAGAAGCAACTTGCCTAGGTTGGTGGTGTGTTAATGGTGGAGATGAAAGAGTAATGAGGAAGAAGATGAAGAAAATAAATAAGCAGAAAGAGAGAGAGGGAATTTGATATTTATAGTAGGGTGGTGGTTCTCCATGTCAAACCCAAAATAAACCAAGCCAAGATAACCATAGAGAACCAAGTCAAGGCCAATAAACTCTCTCTCTAGAAATTTAAACCAAATGAATCATGAAATAAACCAAGCCCCACTAATCCAAAAATAAACCAATGAACCATTAAAACCAATTGAACTATCAATTCCAATAAAACCAAGCCAATGAAAAATAAACCAAGATGACTAATCATGACTAAATAAAATATGGGTCCAAAATACGTATACGTACACTAAATACGTATCACGAATTTGGGACATTACATCCTACCCACCTTAAAAGAATTTTGTCCTCAGAATTTAATCAAGAGGCTAGAGATGTAAGGGAAAGCTATTCTATCATAGGCAATCTACCACTACCAATCAATCATACAATCATTCATGCAAGCAAGGATTCGAAGCGTAAGGCATAAGGAAGATATTATACCTTACGAGTCAAACCAGCCGGGATGACCTGATCAGATATCATCCTTATGCTCCTAAGTTTGACTCTCCCAAAGAGGGATGACTCTAAGCAACACGGACTGAATTGATAGTCTTGCGCTTGAGATCTCTCTCTTTGGTCAAATATGGACATGGGCCTCTCCTCATACGAAAAGGTTGGTACCAAATACCAGTTTCGAATGACCTAGGATATGGCTCGGGTCCGGGATGTTCTGTCGCAATTAGGATACATGAAATACGTTATGCACCCCGCATAATGACGGTAGAAAAGTAAGATGAGAGGACACATATACATCTCGGCCAATTCTGAACCTGAGCCTGGGCTAGGGCAAACTGCCGCAGGTTTTGTTGCTGGAAAGTCTGGGCTTGAGTCGGCAATGGCCTCGAGAACGGGAATTACTGTTGCTGGTGAACTGGAGCTAGTGCTAGTGCTGGTCCCCTAACCGAGGGACTAGATACTATCGATGCTGAATCAACTCTGAATAGGCAGGACCCCACCCTATGGTCCGGTGCTCCACACAATAAACACAATCCCAACGTCTTGCGACACTCCGCTTCCACGTGTCCAGGCTTCCCACAATAAGACTGCCTACGGCGGAAGACTACGCTTGTTTCTGTTTCTGCTGAGAGCACGTCAAGGTTGAATGCTGGTTCGACGTAACTGAAGCTGCTCGCTTCGGAGCTCCAATAGTTAAAGTCCTAGCTGCTGGGGGTGGTGCCGAAGACTGGTTCATTTGACTATGGGACCGCTTCCGACCTCCGGTCCTGTCCACTATTCTCTGGGAGGTATACTCGTGCCTCCTCGCTGCTCGCAACACCGCATCATTGGTCTGATGCTCGAACTGTTCTACTGCCAATATAATCTCCAGGTGAAGTCCCTGCTGGAACCTCTGCGCTCTATCAAACTCGGTTGCCACCAAGGTGGGAGCAAACCGACTGAGTCTGGAAAACTCGGCCGCATAACCGTCGACCGTCCTCCCCATCTACTTAAGATTACTGAACCTGGTCTACAAGTCATATCGAGCCACTACATCATAATACTTGGTCTGGAACTTCTCGCTGAATACTGTCCCGGGAACAGGTGTTGCCAATCCCACTGCTTGTGTGGCCCACCAACTGCGGGCTAGATCTAATAACTGTAGGCGCACCACAGCCACCTTCTCGTCTTCTGGAGTCTTTGCGGCTTCGAGAATCACCTCTGTATCCTGTAGCTAAGCATCGGCAGCAACGGCATCCTCGCTGCCATCGAAGAATGGAGGGTTCAGGCGCTTGAAACTGTTGACTGCACTGTTCCCTCGTGGACCACTTCCACTCATAGCATCTTGTACTACTTGGTGCAGGGCATCACCCCGACGATCTTGGGATGCAAGCAACTCACGAATGAGTCCTACAAAGTCTACATCCTCTGACCCTACTGGCTGGATGAGCTGAACTGGTGGCACTGGTTCTCCAGGAGGCACGGCTCGGGAGGCTGCTGCTGAGGACTGAGCTCCTTCTGGCTGATCAACAGGAACGATGTCACTGAAGCAATAACATCAGGGATATTAAAGAAGGACCATGATAGATCAATGATACAAGCATGTTATCAAGTCAGGAATTCAAGGAGATATGAAGATACGAGTGGAGATCAAAGGAGAGTACAAATTGAGACATCTATCCGGTAAACCCTCACACATCTTGATTAACAAGACCTGTATGGGCCACCACTTAAACTATGTCACGCTCCAGAACCAGAATACTGGAGAGCAGGGGCGTACATAGCCAGCTACGTATAACGGAATAGAATCCATGCCGCTATACGGTCACGGCTGTCTAGATATGTGAGGGTTTCACTACAATCCATCAGTCTCTTAAGGTCATAAAATAGCCTATTGTCTCAATCTCAACCAACTAATAATAGTTACAAGATGTCAGACCACCAAATACACAATAGTAAGGCGTCCCATACATTACATATTTGGAATGATCATGAAGCTAGTCATTACAAAATGTGAGGACTAGCAAGAGTTCAGTCATACATGATCAACCCCTGGGGCTTGTCAATCATGTTACAGCCCGTAGGCAGACAATAAGTAAAAGCTGCAATCAAGCTAACACTTGCTCGTCGGCTAAATGCCTCAAAAGAATAATTTACAATATTACAGTGGGAGAACAAAAAAAAAACCCACTCGATGCCTTGGTTACGCCTGGTGATCACCATCGGGCTGGAAAGCAGGGAGATCCTTTAGTGCTGCTCCGGTATCTGGCCATACAAAACCAGCTGGATCAGACCCCAGAAAGAGCAAGTGCCACAAAGGAGGCTTCACTTAAGGACTAAAACCAACAAATTATTAGCATTCAACATGTAAGAACACAATAAGTAACACAGATTGAGGTTTGTGCACTACCAATACACTTATCCCAATCAGAGAAAATAATTAAGTGAAGATCATTGACATAAGACAACTGGAGAATCATGCTAAATAAAATATAGCTGGACAGTATATGAAGAGAAGAAGAAGGTACTATTCCGGAAACCAGGTTACAATCCTTAAACCAAACAAGGACCGAGATTGTAACCCTTCGCCTGAACAGAACTTAGCCTCCGATCATTTATTGCTAAAGGTGACAATCATTCAGGTAAAAATGAGAGAGTACAATAATAAAAGTGATAATGAAGAGTACAATACGCTAGAGTGACAATAGAGTACAATCATTATAGTAACAATCTGGAGTGACAATCATTCAATCGTTCTGGTACAATCTTGCAATCAATCACTTCTAGACAATACTATACTGGACTAGACTCCATCCAATCCGTCACGGCCAATCATTGCCTACGGCTTTCTATATTAACTAACTAGGGTTATCACAATCCTAGTTACTAGCAAGATGTAATGAGATGCTCTAAGTAGTCACAGGCCCTGCAGCTATCCAGGTTATCTAGGCGAACATTATAGTGACAATTTAGAGAGTTCAATCATTAAAGTGACAATTATTAAAGTGACAATGGAGGGTGTCCCACATGACAGTGGGCTGGAAATGTGCCCTACTCGTCGGCGGGCTACAAGTCCAAACATTTGCGGCCGGAATAATGGGATCGCCTGTAACTGGGGAACATCTCTTCATGACTAGTGAAATTATTCTAGTCATTAACCTTAGTTTATTTTAATATGTATCCCTGATCGTGGTACTCAGGGATCCATGCCCTAGACATGATGCAAGACATACTGGTTCATTTATCAATACATTTACAAGTCACCCACGGTATCCAGGTCAATATTACATTATCATGTCAATAGAGCCGTCGCAACGACGCTCGATAAACTATGCCATTCACTTATCTGGAGTGCACCACCACGGGTCATTATCAAGTTGCACACAGAATTCAATACATCAACCATGCTATGCTCACATTATGCTCATATTAATGTCGTGTCAAAAAGGCGTAAGGATATAAACAGGAAATATTATACACTAAAAGAAGATGAAATAAAATATAATGCAAATATGTGCCAAGACTAGACTGCGCTGGGCAGCCAGGGTCAGGTTGTGCCAGCACGAGGAGTGCCAAGTTGCGCTGGAACACAAGGGAGCAAGGGGCGCCAGGGTCAAGGGGCGCAAGCCATTAGGTGGCGCCAGGCTGGGTTGCGCTGGGAGGGGCAAGCTGGACCGCGCCAAGCTAGATTGTGCCAGGGCGGATTGCGCTGGGAGGGGCAAGCTGGACCGTGCCAAGCTGGATTGCGCCAGGGCGGATTGCGCTAGGGCGGATTACGCTAGGACGGATTGCGCTAGGGCGAACTGCGCTAGGGCGAACTACGCCAGCACCAAGAGGCGCTGGGCTAGGCAGCGCCAGTGCTAAAGAGCGCTGGGCTAGACTGGGTGAGTGGCGCCAGCGCTAAAGAGCGCTGGGCTAGCTGGATTGTGCCCGGGACAGGGGGTCTTCTTCCCCAAAGCTGAGAGCAAATGGCCATGGAACTCAAAACTTCAAAAGACCATAACTAGGTCAAATCTCAATGAAAATCCACTTTGTAAAGGTCTAAGTTGTGTAAAATTAAATTCTCTTCAATATAGAACAATCAAAACATGAAAATAAACAAGTTTTATAGATCAAAACCACCAAAATCCGAAAATACTTCAATCCTAGATCTACAAAATTCTAAGCTCTAAATGGAGAAAACCCAAGTTCTAATATTGCTTAAAATTAGCTAATAAAGCTATTAGACAATTAAAGTGTAGCCCTCAAGTGATAGCAAGAAGCAACTTGTCTAGGTTGGTGGTGTGTTAATGGTGGAGAGGAAAGAGTAATGAGGAAGAAGACAAAGAAAATAAATGAGGAGAGAGAGAGAGAGAGAGAATTTGATATTTATAGTAGGGTGGTGGTTCTCCATGTCAAACCTAAAATAAACCAAGCCAAGATAACCAAGGTGAACCAAGTCAAGGCTAATAAACTCTCTCTCTAGCAATTTAAACCAAATGAATCATAAAATAAACCAAGCCCCACTAATCCAAAAATAAACCAATGAACCATTAAAACCAATTGAACTATCAATTCCAATAAAACCAAGCCAATGCAAAATAAACCAAGATAACTAATCATGACTAAATAAAATATGGGTCCAAAACATGTATACGTACACTAAATACGTATGATGAATTTGGGACATTACAGTCACGGTCCATCATAGATTTCTTCACTCATATGGTACATATCTCGTCGTATACCCATAATTAATAATTTATAGTAATATATTTCTTTCAACTTAACTTACAAATTATATAATAATTTCGTAACAGGTTAACTCAGGAGTGGACCCGAATATGGTGACCTTGTTCCTCGCTACGCACACGAAGGGGGAGCGGTTCGTCGACGACAAGGCCCGGGACACCTACGTAAGTTTTACTTAATTCTAGTTCATTACTATTAATTTTTAGTTACGTAGAGAATTCATATAGATGTTATAAGTAAGTTTTACTTAATGCTAGTTTATTACTATTAATTTTTAGTTACGTAGAGAATTCATATAGATGTTATTTCTAGGCCAAGTTTTTGAGGCTTAGGGAGGCCGGGTCGACATAGTCAGAGGGAGCTGGAGCTAGCACCTTCAGTAGCCCCCAGCCGCCGTAGCTTAGTCAGATGACGAGCTGTGGATGAGGGCCGTTGGTGGCATGCATAAGGTACGTACTATGGTACAAGCTCCTTTGGTGCCTTCATTGTGTCATAGGCCTCTAAGAATGCCACTAGTGCGCCCGGCCCCACACAGGCTGAGGAGTCGTTGTTAGCCCAGCAGAGTATCGATGCGCAGATCGCAGCTCTGCATGACGAGATGCTGCAGAGG
The DNA here is from genome assembly GCA_029216955.1 of Iris pallida. Taxonomy (NCBI): domain Eukaryota; kingdom Viridiplantae; phylum Streptophyta; class Magnoliopsida; order Asparagales; family Iridaceae; genus Iris; species Iris pallida. The sequence continues at coordinate 14,037,255 of JANAVB010037819.1, forward strand.
ATGGCAGCATCGCAGTCGCAGCCACAGCCGCAGCCGCATACGGATGATCTTGCGCTCATCTCACATTTTGAGAGGCTTGAGGAGATGACTGAGGCACTGCGACAGATTTTTCGTGCTACGTAGGAGACTATGCAGCGGATGGTCGAACAGATGCAGCAGTTTTGCGAGATGGCTACGGAGCGACCATCTGGTATGCCGGGAGCATCGTCTACATCCGACGGTGCACGAGAGGACATGCTCGTCAGCCCGTCACCTGAGGAGTATCAGAAGATCCTTGTGTTGCGACGACAGTAATCTGGTGGCGCTCCTCCTCCAGCTTCGGCTCCAGCTCCAGCTCCAGGCGATAAGTAGTTTTGTTTTTGTATTTTCGGACTTTGTACTCTATATTTTTACTTTGTACGTATTTGAGGATATTGACTTTGTTCTTTATATTTATACCTTATATCAGCTGTTGAGGAATTTATTTGTTCTTCATATGTTTTATCTATTATGGAATGTATTGTGCGTGCCGGTGTTGAGTGTTCTACCGAAGGGGTCAGCGAACCCAGGTGTATTTCTGCATTCTGGATTCTATATTTTGGATTCTGAATTTCTGTTAGATTTTGTATTTTGTATTCTGGATTATGTATTTTTTTCTAATTTATCAACGTTTCTAGCGACGTTTACATACGTTGCTACGTTTTAGTGACGTTTATATACGTCACTAAGTTTTAGCGACATTTACATACGTCGCTAACAATGTCGCTAAATTGCTGACGTGTCAGTCAATCTGATGTCACCACATCGTCGCAAAACGTTGCTAATGTGTCGCTAATCGGCGACCACAAAGAAACGTCGCTAATAATGTCGCTATTTAGCGACGTTATGACCGTCGCTAATTTATGTTGCCATAGCGACATTTTGCGACACTTTTTCGATTAACGACACACTTTTTTCCGTCGTTTCTAAAACGTCGCTAAAATCGTCGCTAAATTAAGTTAGCGACATTTTGGCCGAGATTAGCAAAGTTTATAAACGTCGCCAATTTGACAAATTATTGTAGTATATTACAGTAACCTAGTTCTTTGAAGATGTCAGAATATACATATCAAAACATCAAAAATATGAAAAACTAATTGAAGGGGATTGTAGATAATCAAAATATGACATTTTCATATAGGATCTTGATGGTAAAAGTTATTTTAATTAGATCAAAACCTACGTATACTAAACAATGTCAATTATGGAGACACTTTGGAAAAACGTGTGCCCCGAATAATCTAGAAAGAACTTCGGCATGAAATTTTATGGGAAGGTAGTAAACACATATAGGAATCCAATGTTTTTAGTTTTGCAAAGTTTCAGTCTTTGGAAGTCAAGAAATCATGTTTACAAAACAGGGTACCTGCTACGTGCAGTCGGCTAGAGCTCAGCCTGGACTTGTGGGCTATGCGCAGCCTTGTAGAGGCTGTGCAAGGTGGTGGCCAATCTTAGGAAGGTGGAGGGGGTCCTAGCTATGTCGGTGCTGAGGTGCCATCCCTTGGATGGTTGGCTATGAAGAGGAACATCAGCAAGAAGAATAATGAGCAGCGACAGCAGTTTGACAGCAATAGGGGTTGGGTTAGGGTTTTGTTAGAGAGGTTTCTGGGTAGGTTATATATATATATATAAGGTTTTGGGTGAGTTTCAATGGGTTTTGGAGTCCAATTGGGTAGTGGATTGGGCACATGCATCTAGAGTTTCCTAATTTGGAAAATACTTGTTTGTAGAGTTTTTTTGTTAAGTTTAACCCAAATAAGTACTCAATAAATTAGAATAAATATCTAGGATAGCCCCTCTACATGGGGATGACCCTAACAAGTTCTCTACAAGTTGTTAGACAAGTTTTGGTTCAAGAAAAAATTACCTGATTTGGAAATACGCTCTAAAAGTCTATTTATGGGGTCTTATGTGCCATTTGAATTTAAATCTCACATGGGGCCTCGATTGAGTCGGACACCCTAGGCATGTGTGTAGCAGGCTCAAAATTAGTCCAAATTATATATTGCATCATTTAGGTTGGATTGATGTCGAGTCCGGAATTGAAGTTGGAAGCTACGACAAGTTTCGCGGTAGATAACTTCTTGGCCTAAATTGACCCCAAAGTTGTGCGAAGCAAATAGAATACAAGAAGACATATTTAAGTGGGACATGATATACCAGATCGAAGATAAACTTGTCTTGGTCAAAATTTATGAAGAAAGTTTCTAGAGTTTTACATTTCTTGCGCTAAAAAAAACCTACGGAGGAGTATTTTTATGATCATAAATAAAAGTAGAAAATATATAAATTTACCATTTATAACTCAATAAAATATTATATATATATATTTATAATATGTCTAAATTCAGAGGTCTTACAACCTCTCCACCTTAGAAAATTTTATCTTCGAAATTAAACACACACTAGTATAAAACAATCAATAATAACTAATTAAAGATGACATACTAATCCCATAAAGAGATGAGAAAAATGTACCCTAGTCGCATTCTCGCGCTCCTAAGTCGACTCATCCAGTGCATGATGCCACCACGTGACACAAACTAAAGGAATATTCTGGCCTCGTAGGATTTTCTCTCAATGGTCCAAAATCTCCAAGGGCTGCTCTTCGTAAGACAGGCATGGCCCCACAGTAATCGCGGAATGGTCCAGAACGTGACTAGGATCTGACATGTACCTCCTCAGCTGAGATACATAGAACACGTCATGAACTCCTTCTAAGGTATGTAGCAACTCAAGTATGTACGCGACTTCTCCAACTCTCTCTAGCACGTCGAACGGTTTGTTTACCTAAGACTAAGCTTACCTCTTCCTCTGAATCTAATGGTCCCTCTGATAGGAGAAATCTTCAAAAATACATGATCTCCTAGTTGAAACTTCGATGGTCACCGATGATTGTCTGAGCAATGCTTCTATCGATCTTGTGCTGCTCGCAAATGTCCTTGAATTTGCTTCACCTTCTCTACAATACGAACAACTATCTTCGGTCCCAATATATATCGCTTACCAACATCACTCCAACACACTGGAGAATGACACTTCTTTCCATACAAAGCTTCGAATGGCACTATATGGATACTCACTTGGTAACTGTTATTGTAAGAAAACTCCGCCAGATGAAGATGATCCTCCAATGAACCTCCAAAGTAGAGCATGCACGCTCTCAGTATATCCTCCAAGGTTTGTATGGTTCGCTCTGACTGTCCAACCGTCTGCGGACGATATGATGTACTGAACTTCAACCTTGTACCAAGGCTCTCTTACATGCTCCTCTACAAAGGTGAAGTAAACTGTGAGCCTCATTCGGACACAAAGCTAACTGGCACTCTGTGTAGCTATACAATTTGCTTCATGTACATTTGGTCTAACACCTTTGTAGATTGTCCTACTTTGAAAGGCAAGAAATAGGCTGCCTTCGTAAGTCGATCTACTATAACCCAAACTGCATCTCTGACATCCGGGCTCTCCTCGAAAATCTTGTCATAAAATCTTTCGTAATATGCTCTAATTTCCACTCCAGAATTGATAATGGTTGGAGAAATCCTGCTAACCTCTAATGTTCAACCTTAACTTTCTGACACACCAAATACTTCACTACAAATTGAGCTATCTTTCGCTTCATTGCATGCCACCAATAATGCTACTTCAGATCCCTGTACATCTTCGTTCCTTCTGAAAGAATAGAATATGACAAACTGTGTGCCTCTTTCATTAACTCCTGCGAATCTCCCTATTCGGAACGTAGATGCGATCCCCATACCTGAAGGTCCCATCCTCATGAATATGCAATCCGGTATGCATACTGTTGTCAGTGCGGCCTTGATCCTCTCGACCAATGATGACTATACCAGAAGATTCGTCAATTGGCCATCTACTCCTGGCAGTATAACTTTATCCCCAACTTTTGTAAATCCTCCAATAACTGCGGTTGGGTAGTCAAGAAAAATTTCATAGATCTTCTACTCAAAGCATCGACTACTACATTCGCCTTTTCCGGATGGTACTGTAAGTCAATCTAAAATTCTTCATTAATTCCAACCATCTACTCTGTCTCATATTCAAGTCCTTCTGAGTGAAGACATACTTTAAACTCTTATGATCTGTAAAGATCTCCACTTGCTTCCCATAAACATAATGCCTCCAAAGCTTCAATGCAAAGATCATTGCGGCAAGCTCCAAGTCGTGAGTAAGATAATTCTTATGATGAGTCCTCAATTAACTCGAAGCATAAGCTACAACCTTCCCATGCTGTATTAATACACATCCTAATCCTTTTCCAAAAGCATCGCTATAGATCACGAACCCTCCGGGTCCAGATGGAATCGTCAAGATGGGTACAGTGGTCAAGCGCTTCTTCAACTCATCAAATACCGTCTGACACTCCTCAATCCACACGAACTCCTGTTCCTTGTGGGTCAACCAAGTCATCGGTTCCGCAAGCCTCGCAAAGTTCTCTACAAACCTCTGATAATATTCGGCAAGCCTAAAAAAACTTCTCACCTCAGAGGTATTGGTCGGAACACACCACGTCTCTACTACAGATATCTTGGCTGGATCCATGAAAATGCATTCTTCCAAGACAACGCACCCAAGGAAAAAATACGGCCTAAGAAGAACTCGTATTTTCTTAATTTAGCATAGAGCCTCTCGCTCCTTAGTGTCTCTAAAAGAATCCTCAAATGCTGCTCGTTCTCTTTCCGGCTCTTCGAATACCCCAAAATGTCATCAATAAAAACAAACACGAATTGATTCAAATATCGGTAGAACACTATATTCCTTAAATTCATGAACACTGATGGCACAATCGTTAATCTGAAAGACATCACTAAGAACCCGTAATGACCATAACGAGTCCTGAATGTTGTCTTCGGAATGTCTTCTCGATGCACATTCACTTGGTGATATCCCGACCTCAAATCAATCTTCGAAAACACCTTCGCTCCCATCAGCTGGTCGAACAAATCATCAATTCGGGACAGTGGGTACTTTTTCTTGATAGAAAATACGTTCAGTGCCCGGTAGTCGATGCACATACGCACTGACCCAACCTTCTTTGGCACAAATAGTACTGGAGGCCCCCATGGTGATGCACTCGGTCAAATGAAGCCCTTGGTATGTAATTCTTCTAGCTGAACCTTCATCTCGTCCAACTCCTTCTTCACCAACCGGTACACATTAGAAAAAACGGTGCTGCTACTGGCACTAACTCAATACTAAACTCTACTAGTTTGTCAGGTGGTAGAGCTGGCAAGTCCTCCGGGAATACATCCATGAACTGCTCAATAATAGGCGGCGGTGGTGCTTCCTCTATGGAAATGAAAGCTTCAACTGCTTGCCAAACTTTCTTCTCGATGGTCCTTCGCATGAACTCAAACTCGGGATGGCCTTGCGGTTTAAAGATAACACTCTCTATGATAATCTAACACAGCATGATACTGGCTCAACTAGTCCATCCCCAATACTATATGGAAATTAGGCATTGGAAATACAAAAAATCATGCTCTCAACTCTCTTCCACATACTACAACCAAACAAGTTCTACATGTACTAGTGGCCGGCACAATACCTTCCTCCGTAAGAATCCTTCAAGTCTTAGACAAGGGCGAGGTAGCTACTCTATGCATTGCTACAAAACTACTAGATATGAAAGTCAAAGTGGCCCCCGAATCAAATAGTGCAGTGGCGGGTTTAGATGCTATAAAGATATTACATGTAACCGCCATGCATTCAGGTTCCTCTGCAACTGGTGCCATAACATAATCCTGACCAACTCTCTGTCCTCCAGCCTACTGTCTAGCCCTCCCATACTAGACCTCCTGTGGTGGTAAAGGTGGTCATCTCAGTGGTCCTCCTTGTGCTACAGTCAGCAGAGCAGGTGGTCTCTATCTTGGTGGTGCTGGTAGTGCTGGCTTCGGGGCTGTCTATTGTTGGGGATACTCTGTAACACGATGCTGGTCAGATCCATATCGTAAGCAATACCTAAGTCTTTTCCAGCAATCTTGCTAAAGGTGTCCCTTCCATCCACAGTGATGACAAGTTAGGAGCTCCTTCGCTGGATAGGGTATAGCTCTTTGCTGATAAAATCCTCCTGGACGTCTAATGGATCCTGTCACGATCCGCTCCCAAATAATTAGATACAAGTCGAACACGTCCAGCCTACGTTGGGGATTCAACGTAGTAAGCTGTACTATGTGTCTAAAGAACCTTACCAGATAAGACAAAATCCAAATCACAACATCTATTACGTTCTAGAGTTCAATAGAATACAATGTTGCAAAGTCCAAAATTAAAGTAAATATATAATACAAAATAAAACTTAAAACTAAAAGACAACAATAACTCCTAGGTCCTGAATCATGGTGTCATCATGCTAAGTCTCGGGCTCCTACCCACAGAAGTAGAATATATAGCCTCAAGTTTACTTGCAACATATACATTCAGGTGCAAAGCAAAGTACATTCTATAATAATTAAACAAGTAGGACATGTGAACAAGAGATAATGAAACAGAATGAACATGAAACAATAAATGCATAATCTAAACTGAACATGAAACATGTATCAAAAGATCATGACATGTGATTTGAAATACATACTAGAATACATGACTGACTGGGGTAAGCACATGAATAAGCACAAGTAATGGTGCGTCTTAGAATCCCATATACACGATGTGAGACCTAAGCTATTCACATGAGTTCTAGGTTGGGCTTTGGTCACATATTTGTAGTATTTCTCCTCCCCCAGATACAAGTAAAGAACATGAACCAGAATACAAGACCATACCATATAACAATGTGTCCAATATGAAAAAGAACATGACATGCAGTAAATGAGTCAAAATCATAGAAGTACTTGCCTTTGTCCTTGCAATCAATATGTGTCTCAAAGTCTCCACCTAGAGTTAGGCAAAAATAGTTTAGATTCTATCACTACATTGTCTAACTATCTCTTACCTAACTATCCATAAACTAGCTATTAATATAATATCACTATCTATAAAGACTAGAAATATTACTAATCATATATATAGATAACACTAGCAAGAAAATAATATTATAACAACTAGAACTTTGAAAATAATTTTAGTTTTGATAATCAATATTTAGGAATATTTCTACTAAAAAAATATTATATAGATACTAGCATATTTAATACCCGTAGCAAAAATAGATTTTTAGTGAAACATTAGCAAAATAGTTTTGGTAAATATTAGATAAACACCATAATAATATTTATAGGTAACATATAAGATATATAAACAAATACTTCTTTAGAAAATATTATTATATTTTTTAGAAAAAACTTTCTAAATACTTACTTACTATTTTTAGAAATTACTACTCCAATTATTATAGTTTTCTATAACATATCTAGAAACAATTTTAGAAATATTAAAGCATATAATATTTGAAATCATATATATATATATATATATATATATATAAAAAAAAAAAAAAAAAAAAAAAAAATATATATATATATATATATATATATATATATCTTTGAAGGGGAATTCACATTATATATATATATATATATTTTATATATATATATATATATATATATATATATATATATATATATATATATATATATATATATATATATATATATATATATATATATATATATATATATATATATATACATACATATATATATATATATATATACATATATATATATATATATACATACATATATATATATATATATATATATATATATATATATATATATATATATACATGTATGTATATATATATATATGTATATATATATATATATATATATATATATATATATATATATATATATATATATATATATATTTATATATTATATATATATATATATATATATATATATATATATATATATATATATATATATATATATATATATATATATATATATATATATATATATATATATATATATATATATATATATATATATATATATATATATATATATGTTTGACAATTTTTGGAAATAATATACTACAATATCATTAAGTATACTTTTAGGATTATATACATAATAATAACAGCATTATAAAAATGCATATACAAATACACCAATATTTATTTATACAATATTAATAAGGTATATACACACATATACTATTTAAATAGTTTAGTCTAAATGCTTGGCCCAAACAATTAAAAAAAACCAAAAAAAACCAAAATGAATTGCTATTGGGCTAACCCAGCCCAGCATCAAATAAAAATTAACCAATAAAACTATTACTGGGCTTGCAGCAGATTAATCAAAGATTAATGAGACTGGCCTCCAAGTCCAGCCCGACTACTAACATTAGTTATAAGTCCACAAAAAATCTTATAAAAACTAACTTAATTAAAAATTCACTAGGTTGAGCCCATAACCCGAAATCATTAGGGTTTAAAACCCTAAAACTTTCTGAAGAGAGAGAAGGCAGTCGATTAAACAACAAATTAGAGGGCAGGAGACAAAGTGTGAGTGAGAGAAAGGCGGCAAAAGAATATATCGAGAGGAGAGAAGGAGAAAGAGGCTCACCTCGACGATCAGTGGAGGCTACGACGAGTGTGCTCGTCCGGTGGAAGCGGCGACGATCGGAGGAATGGCGTTAGCGACTTCTCGTCGATGAGCGACAAAGCGGTCGCCTCGGGGTTCTAGCAAGGAGCGGCACTAACGAAGATGTCTTTGACGAGATGCCTAAGCGGAGCAGTCGCCGCTGGGCCGTGGTGTAGATGAACTGGCACCGGACGAGACGGAGCACCGAAGAAGGCACGCGGATCTGAGAGTACACCTCGTCACCGATGCTGGAGATGGGACAGCCGAACATGGCAAGGAACTGACAGTTCAACCTCGGCCAAGCGGCACCATATGCGGGGAAGGAGATCCGAGTTGGCGTGACGGCGGATCGTTAGCGGTGGCCAGAAACAGGGTCAGGTGAGTGAAGTGGTGATGTGATAATGATGCTGGTGATGGTGTGGTACGAAAGGCGGAGCCAGAATTGTGGCAGGGGTGGAGTGGCGTGATTGAATATTGTGTATGGTGGTCTCTGTGATTAAGGAAGGTTGTGCTAGTGATGTTGATGATTCCGTAGAGGTAGGCGGCTGGTGGTTGCAGTGGGGGCGGATGGTGGTGCGGCGGTTTCGTGAGTCGGTTGCGGAGTTTAGGGAGTAGTAGTGGTGACATTGGTAGTGGTGGGTCTGCAGACATGGCCGAAATTATGGTGGTATGAGGTTCTGTGATGACCAGAGGAGACAGGGAAGTGTAGAAGCATGGAAAAGAATAAAGAAAGATCCATGCGGCCAGGGAGCCCCATGCGGCTCAGAGAGTTCATGTGGCTCAAGGATCCATGCGGCTCAAGCGTCTATACGGCTCAAACAAGTACCATGCGGCTCAGAGAGGAGCCACGTGGCCTGCAAACAGCTCTTCCGTTTGTCTTTTACTGTATTAAATGCCTTGACGGCTGACAGCTCTGACACACGACAGCCCTGACACAAAAATACAATTATGACTCCGTCATAATGGCAGACTCCTAGGGAAATGAAGGAAATCTCTGACACGATCCCCCGAGATCCAGAAACTGTCATGCGGCCTTGACACGTGGACAGTCGCATGCGACTCAAGTAGAGACCACCCCATACGGCTCAGGCCGAAGCTGTCCCATACGGCTCACGAAGACTATCCCCATGCGGCTCACGAAGACTATCTTCATGCGGTTCACGAAGAAGGCACCCATCATGCGATCACCTACACTCATGCGGCTCAGATCATTACCATGCGGTCCAAATATTCAGGGGGCCACTCTCAAGCAGCCTTGACACGTGGCCAGCCTTATGCGGCTTAATGAGGAGCAACCTTCTTGTGGCTCAGATTTTTGCAATGGCTCGCGGTTAAGACACGTGGCATGATAGCGGGGCACGTGGCATCAAATTGATCGAAATCCTTCAATAAATCCCAATAAAATATTGAGATCAAATCATATCATTTACAAACAAGCAAATTAATGACACGTGTCGAGAAATCCGAGGTTGGCATGACAAATCAGGAGGATTTATGTCAATCATCATTAATTACCTACAAAAGATTTGATGCAATCACATTTATTGCTCAAATCTCGTATATTCAAGATGAACGGTCCAGATCCAGTGATCCTTAGCCGCCGACGTTTAAGAATGGATAATCATTGCAAACCCTAATGATGCCCCCCACTCTTATAAATAGCAAGGTGCCATTCCCTTGCGAGAGGACATACAGACACAGAGGGAGAAGGAGGAGATTCTCAGATAAAAAAAGAGAGAGAGACATAGAGAGCCGAAGAGCTAGAGAGAGAATATACAGAGCCTGAAAGGAGAGCATTTCTTCAGCAACGCCAAGCAATTCTTCTACAGAGCCAAGGCTGCACCCGATCGTCCAAGGAGTTAGGCAGAGCTGCCGTCGCTTTCCCGAGCCTCTACCGTCACCCCCCAGAATCTAAAATAAATAATTGTACTTAGATTACTGTACCTAGGTTTTCGTCCCTAGGCTTTCTTTGTACAAGCGAGTTTGTATCGTGAAGTAAAAGTCCAGTCCTCCGATAATTGTTCTGTTCTTTTATATTTCATGGCAAACACGATGGCGACTCTGCTGGGGACAAACTTTTCCATGGCTGAGGAGTTGGTGACGCAATCGGATGCAGCCAAATATGGCTCCACGTAACAGAAGATGGTCGTCCGCTTCGACTAACAGGCGTTTGAAGAAATGCTCTCTGAGGGAAGCGCTGGCCCGGTCCAGAAGCGGACCCGCACAAAGAAAGCTCGCAGCGAGTGGAGGCCAAAATCATTTGCTCCTCCCCAAGCTTTGGACAGAGTACTCTCTGCTACCCAAGATGGCGAAGGCGACTCTCATACGGCTCTACTTCAGGCCATAGAAGACTCTGCTGTCCCCAAGTTTGGCAGAGGAAAGCACTACGATGCTGGACTTGCAGGGACAAAGAGTGATTCTATGCGCCCCAAGAAGAAGCCGAACACTCATGCGGCCAATTCTGCCAACCACATAAAGGATGCTCATACGGCTGAATCTGCCAGCCGCAGGAAGGAGGTCTATGCGGCCAGATCATCCAGCCGCATGAAGAAAACTCATGCGGCCGAGACTCCCAGCCGCATGAAGAAAGCCTATGCGGCCACAACTGCCAGCCGCATGAAGATTATTGATTCCAGCTGCATGACGTCTATTCTACGTAGCTCTGTCTTCGACCGCCTCTCCTATGGTCCTGATATCTTGTGCTTCCAAGAAGATATATCTGACTCTCTCCAGCACCACTTAGACTCTTCCTACTATGTACCCTCACGCACTAGAGTGAAGAAGTCTAAGGTAGCACGAGCTTGGCAAGTTCGGTCCGCTGATCCGACCTCTGACCATCCGAGCGTCCTGCATACTGTTATACGGGCCTCAGATGGGAAGTTGTACAGAACCACTCGAGTCCAGCCCCCGACGGCAAACGGACAGAGAGGTTCCCAAAAGTCTCCTGAAATCTAGGGAGCGAACATGGTCGATCCAGACCCATCTGACTTGCGTAAGGCCATCCTCCACAAACGCAAGAAAAGAGAAGGTGCATCGGGGTGCAAATAGTCCTCCCACGGACGTCACTGCACCCAAGTCATCGTCAACTGCTGTTGCAATAATGCGATAGTGCGAAAAGATCGGCATTTCGTCTTTCAAAGACTACAACAGTCGTCTTCAGAAGACGAGGCACTTTCCGTCGTCTCCTGCAACTCTGCTCAGAAAGTCCCCGCCGATGGGAGAGAGAAGAAGACAAATGTTCCCAGCCCGAAGATTTCAACTACTATGACTAAGAGACTGTCATCTAAGCGGGTGCCCACTACCGGAGTTTTCCAAGATACCCGTTCTAAGACGAAATCTGCTACAGTGGGAGATTCGTCATCCACACCACTGGAGGTTGCTGGGACTGGGGGTAGCACTCCTCCGAAACTCCATGACAATCCGATGTTCCAAGAAGACGAGCCGGAGGAAACAACTCTCCTATCAGATGCACCAAACCCCGACGTCCCCGAGGACGTCCATAACTCCCAAGACGAGGCGAACTCTGAGGCTGGGGGTACTATCCCTTCTGAGTCCGAACCAGAAGTGAACATTCCCACATACCCCGATGACTTCTCGCTACAGGGGTATGATTCAGAGGGCACTTCCTCCACCGTTCCGTCCATCTCTCCTCATATAAAGACGGTATTCATGACGGACAGCAGCCAAGGTGGTTCCAGTGATCGCCAATGCATCGACACTCTGGAGGCCATACTGTATGCCTTGGTCAAGTCTGTGGACGAAATTAAAGCGGCCCTTCCAACTCTGCAAGGAGGGACGCCTGGCCAAACAAGCGTGGGTCCCGCGATCAATGCGGACTCGAATTCAGTGACACCGAATCTGGGCAACAATCCTCCTGAAGTAACGGCCCCCACCGCTGTGGATGAGGACCGAAAAGCGAGAAGAGAGGTCCAGAAGGTCCGAGCAATGTTTCACGCTCGAGAAACCTCTCAAGATCTCAGAATACGACAACCGTACCCTGCTGCATGGAGGGATGTCCCCTTCCCTCCAAGATATAAGCCGTTCAACATCAACCCGTATGATGGCAAGACCTCCGCAAGTCGGTACATCACTTACTTCGTGGTCACCACCGACCATCTTCCCCATGACGATGCCATCCTCATACGATTATTCATTAGGGCATTGGAAGGAGTCGCCTTCGACTGGTATCGTAACCTGCCAGACAACTGCATCCACTCTTTCGCCGGCTTCAAGCACATGTTCTTGGAGAGATTCTACGAAGTAGGGCAGGACATCACAATGTCCACCCTCATGGACGTCGTCCAAGGGGAGAAAGAGCTGACAAGGAACTATATCGAGCGGTTTTGCCAAACCGTAATGAAGTTGTCGTCTGGAAATTTGGATTCCTTCTTGATTGAAATTTGCCAAAAGAGATTACTCCCAACAATCAGTCTCTGGATGGGCGAAAGTCAATTTAAGGACTGGAAGACGTTCATCATCAGTGCCACTAGTGTCGAAGAACGGTTGAAGAAAGCTCGCCAATTGGGATTGCATATCTCGGATGGAGAAAACAAGGACAAGCATCCTAATACCAAAAACGACAATAGGGGTAGCCCCTCCAACAATCGGGACAACAGGGGTAAGCAAGCTATGGTGGCCGACACAGCCCAGAAACCTGAGTCAAAATCGGCAGACAAACAATAGCCGCAAATCACTTACTCCTTCGAAGACGGTCACGTCAAGCCCATCTTGGACAAGCTCATGTAAGGAGACAGAATTCAGCTTTCTCCACCAAGACGGGAACCTCGGCTGGCAGAAATGGAGAACCCAAAGTACTACCATTACCATCGCTATGTCCACCATGCTACACACGACTGCTACCAGCTAAAACGGTACATCCAAAATCTTATCGATTCGAACGCTCTTGCCATCGATTTTGAAGAGATAACCGCGGCAGCCAATATGGTATCGGTACAATTCGGCAGCTTTCCTCTGACGGAAACTCAAGACGGCTTAGTCCCCATCCCTCTGGCGACAATGGAGATTGCTAATCTTCCACCGCCTCGGGATCAGGCTGCTGGTCTAGTGCCCCTCACCACATCACGAGGGGAGGTCTTGTAGGTTCATCCAGACTTGGTATCAGAAGTGACTCAGTCCACACCATCTTCGATTTGCAAGAAGAAGAGTGGAAAAGTCAAGTCCTGCTGCACATTCTCGGCAGATATCGAAGAAGCTACAGCCGTCATCACTCGGTCTGGGGAACAATCCTAACCAATGGCTGATAACGTAGCTGAAGATCATCAGCTCGCTACAACTGACGCTCCGGGACCTTCTCAGCCTCCAACGACCGACAAGCCTAGGCCGAAGGAGGCTCGCTTTGACAAATCCCTCCGAAAAGAGGCACCACAGGGGCTGGAGAGGCCCTACAACTTCGACATCTTGGTGCAATTGGCCAACACACCGGCCAAGTTGTCATTATACGAGCTTCTGAGACTCTCAAAGGATGTTCGTGCGGCTTTGACCGATGTACTCCAAAATGTCGACGCGTACCTGGCTCAGGTCAACCTCACGGGAGAGAACCTGCCTGCAGATCTTCAAGACAGTGCTTGCACGGGAGCGATGCCCAACATTATCTTCACTCCGCAGGACATGATCATCAAAACCAACCTACACGATCGCCCGTTATACTACACTGGATACATTGGCGACGTTAAGGTGGATCGGATGTACATTGATCCTGGCTCTTCCATAAGCATTATCCCGAAGGGTCTATTACATCATCTCCGTATCCCTATGCATCGCCTGACGCCTACAAGCACCGCCATCAACGGTTTCAATTCGGGCAGGAGCTACCCAATTAGGAAGATTCGTCTGAAGTGTCAAATTGGCGATCTCCAATCGGAAGTCACCTGTTACGTCATAAATGTAGACACTTATTACAACATCCTCTTGGGGCGCCCTTGGATACACGATTATATGATCGTGCCTTCCATGCTGCACCAATGCTTCAAGTATGTCGACAAAATGGCTTCGTGAGGACAGAATTTGCCGACATCGATCCCTTCAAAGGGGTCAAATCCTTCTACTCAAACTCCTGCCTGTACGAAAAGTCGAAGAGGCACCTTGGTGACGGAGATGTGCAAGCTCGTACCGAGACGGCCACAGGATCCGAAGAACCTCTGACGATCCACCTCCAAGCTCGCAAACCTGGCAAGTCCGCACCCCTTACCGCCACTCTGCGTAAAGATGCAATCAGCCTCTCGGCACAAGAAGAGCAAATGATAATCCGGCTGCCAAGGTCCGGCCAAGTGCCAAGACCCACAACGGAGCCACTGACAATGAGGCTGCCGAGAGTCGGCCAGCCGCAAACGGAGAAGCTCAATCCGTCCAACAAGCTAATGACGATACGCCTTCCCAAGAAGAGTCATCATCCCGATGCAAGGTCTGGGACTTCTAGCGAACCAACCACTCCCCGCCCAGCATCGAGTACCAAACTGGGGGTCGCTAGTCTGCCAACAACTCCACGTTCTGCACCACCAGCTGAACCCCTGACGATCAAGCTGCCCAAGTCATCCTCTCAGTCTTCGTTTATACAGGGGGTAGCCAAAGAGGAACCGGAGCTAGCCAAGTATGTTGCTGCCCACACTGATGTTCCCTCCACAGATGATGTAATCCTGCTAGAAAAGATACCTTACTTCATCAATAAAAGGCTATCTTTGAACTACCTCGAGCTTAATAAGCTTTACACAATGTATGCTATAGAATACGGTATAGGCACTCACCTACACACACAGGTGACAAATGTGTACACCGTAAACCAGCTTACTCCTGTGGAAGACGCTTACCGCATAATCGAGGGAGGGGACCATCCGATCATCTTCGGCCGGAAGGACGATCCGCAGCCCTTCACCATAGAAGAAGTCGACCTTGAATCAGATGCCGGAAGACTGCCTCTGTATCTTTATAGCCCCCAATCCAAATATCTCATACAAAAATAGGGGTATGATCTAGAGACTACGCCAGGCTTAAACTACGGCACTGGACGACGATTACCTTTGAAGCCACCGGTCCCGGCTGGTAAACCACGGGACTGCTATAGCAAGACTCGATGTGGATTAGGGTATGTTACACCCACAATGACCCCTGAAAGTTTAGATGAAGAATGTGACTGGCATTCACATTCAACCGGATCACCAACTTCTGACTCGGATACCAACATCGGAGACGTATTCAGACAAGTCCTGTCAGTCAACATGGCATTTGTCGACGCTTATGAAGAAGACGAAGACATTTCTGAAATCCTCGAGTTAGAGCCGTGGGCCCAACAGCTGGATAAACAACGGGAGAAGCGGTTCGACCAGAGAGAACCCCCTACTGAAGATGAAGTTATACAAGTGGATCTCGGTAGCGAATCTTCTCCAAAACCAATCTTCGTCAGTAAAAGCCTAACAGACGAAGAGCGAGAATCGCTACTGGAACTTGTCAAAGAATATATTAATGTGTTCGCCTGGAGCTATGAAGACATGCCAGGACTAAACCCCGAGGTTGCCCTTCACAAGCTCAATATTCGGCCAGATACAAAGCCAGTCAAGCAACAACAACGACGCTTCCGCCTGGGCATCATAGATGCGATCGAAGCCGAAGTCAACAAACTGATAGCCAGCAGCTTCATATGTGAAGAGCAACATCCAGACTGGGTAGCCAACATAGTACCCGTCCTCAAGAAGAATGGAAAGATTTGAATCTGCATCAACTTCCGCAATATGAACGAGACATATCCCAAAGATGAATTCCCCCTCCCTATCACCGACATGATGATTGACAACACCTGTGGCTTCGAACGTATGTCATTCATGGATGGCTTCTCGGGATACAACCAAATCAAGATATCTCCTGACGACGAAAAGCATACATCATTCCGAACACCGATTGGCACATACTGCTATACCGTCATGCCTTTCGGTTTGAAGAATACCGACGCCACATATCAAAGAGCCATGAGTATCATCTTCAGAGACCACTTACGCAAGACGGTGGAGTGCTATGTTGATGACATCGCCGTCAAGAGTCGCTGTAAGGGAGACCATCTGCAGGACCTGAGGACGGTATTCGACCTGATGCGAGCGCACAATTTGAAAATAAACCCTATGAAGTCCTTCCTGAGCGTATCCAGCAGGAAGTTCTTGGGTTTCATCATCACCTTCCAGGGTATCCATGTAGACCCTGAGAAGACAAAGGCAATTATGGAGATGGGTCCCCCGAGAAATCTTTGCAAACTCAGAGGCCTTCAAAGGAGGCTAGCTTACATCAGAAAGTTCATTTCTAACCTCTCGGGGCGATGTCGACCATTCACCCATCTCATGAAGAAAGGCGTCTCATTCGTATGGGACGAAGAATGTCCGCGTGCCTTCGACAACATCAAAGAATATTTGTCGAACCCTCCAGTCTGGTGGCCCCGGTTGCTGGAAAACCATTCCTGCTCTATGTACACACAATGGAGCATTCCCTTGGTGCCCTGCTAGCACAAAACAACGATACAGGTCATGAATAAGCCATATATTACCTCAGTCGAATGATGATTGGGCCAGAGCACCGATACACCGCCGTAGAAAAGGAATGCCTTGCCCTGGTGTTCGCCATTGAAAAGACACGACACTATGTCACGGGACAAACCATACATGTGATCTCACGAGTCAACCCTCTCAGGGTCCTCATGACTAAACCAGGGGCACTCAGCTCTCGCCTTGCTACATGGGCAATATTGATGTCCCCTTATCATATGATCTTCGTCCCACATAAGGCTGGTAAAGGTCAAGCCCTGGCAGACTTTTTAGCAGCCCACCCAGGCTCGAAGTCGTCCAGAATATATGAAGAAATCCCAGATGAGGTCGT
The DNA here is from genome assembly GCA_029216955.1 of Iris pallida. Taxonomy (NCBI): domain Eukaryota; kingdom Viridiplantae; phylum Streptophyta; class Magnoliopsida; order Asparagales; family Iridaceae; genus Iris; species Iris pallida. The sequence continues at coordinate 14,054,705 of JANAVB010037819.1, forward strand.
CGACTCGCATGCAACCTCTCATGATGATATATGGCGAATGTTCTTCGACGGTGCTTCGAGACCTGGACCCAAGGGCAACATCGTCGTCGGAGTCGGGGTGGTACTGGTTTCTCCTTCCGGATTGGTGATCAATCGTGCTTACTCTCTCACAGGACCCTGCTCTAACAATGTGTCCGAGTACAACGCTTTGGTTATTGGCCTCCAACTTGCAAGAGAGCTGGGGGTAAAATATCTTGAAGCATACGGTGATTCTCAGTTAATCGTCAATCAGATCCGGGGCTCATACGAAGTCCGCCACGAAGACATGATCCCCTATCACCAAATAGCGATCGACATCATCTCGTTATTTGAGGGATTCTTCATCAAACATATTCCCAGACTCCAAAATATCGAAGTCGATGCCTTAGCAGGCCTGGCCGCTTCCCTAGCAGTGCCAAATCATACTCATCAATCGGTAGATGTGATAGGCTACGAACTGGTCTGCCCCAAGAACAATGTTCAATTCGTGGTGAGTTATTCCGCTCAGACGATCGATGAAGTCCCAGACTGGAGACAACCATTCATTGACTTCGTAGTCTACGACATCCTGCCCGAGAACCCAAAAGAGGCCACCTCTATCCGAAGGCGTTCTCTCAGATTCTTCTACGATACAGAGACGAAAATGCTGTATCGCCGATCCTATGATGGATTATTGCTTCGATGTCTGTCAAACACAGAAGCCAAAGAAGCCGTACGCGAAGCTCATGACGGTGTCTGCGGGGCCCATCAGCCTGGCCCTAAATTGTAAGACCATCTTCGTCGAATGGGCTACTACTGGCCCACGATGGTAGCAGATGCGATAGACTATGCTAGAAAGTGCAAAGCTTGCTAAGTCCATGCGGACTTCATCCACCAACCATCCGAATTTCTACAACCGACAGTGGCGTCCTGGCCGTTCGAAGCTTGGGGAATGGATATCATCGGTCCGATTACTCCACCTTCCTCCCGAGGATATCGCTTCATACTCGCAATCACAGACTACTTCTCCAAATGGGCGGAAGCTGTCCCGCTTGCAGAAGTAAAGACTTCAAATATGAACAGCTTCCTCAAGCATCACGTCATCTATCGCTTTGGACTGCCCCGAAGGATCATCCACGATAATGGTCCGCAGTTTGCAAGCCACGCCTTCTATCCGTTCTGCGACAAGCACCGCATCCAGAATATTGCTTCAACGCCATACAATCTAGCAGCGAATGGGTTGGCAGAAGCATTCAACAAAACAATCATCAAACTTCTCAAAAAGTTCGTATCGTCCAACAAATACGACTGGAACGAGAAGCTTGGTGAATGCCTATGGGCATACCGTACCACAGTCCGAACGTCCACAGGGAATACACCATTCTCCCTGGTGTACGGGAGTGAGGCAGTACTCCCATTGGAGACCCAAATACTCTCGCTCCGTGTCGTGCTCACTTATCAATTGACGACGGATGATAACTACCATCGTTGACTACAAGAGTTAGAGGCCTTAGATGAAAAGCGCCTCCTGGCTCAGCAACGGATCGAGCTATACCAAGCACGCATCTCTGGAGCCTTCAACAAGAAGGTTAAAATCAGAACATTCTAGGTGGGCGATCTCGTCCTGGCAGTCCGAAGGCCGATGGTCATGATTCACAAGACCGCCGGCATGTTCCAGCCAAAATGGGAAGGTCCATTTATCATCGAGGCTGTATTCTCCAACGGTGCTTACCGCCTCGCAAAACAAAATGGAGACTTGCTCATGTTGCCCGTCAACGGCAAGTTCCTGAAGAAATATTATGTCTAAACAAAATTTTCCAGATCATTGAGTTATGTACCCGCTGGTGCCGCTGAACTCATATCCACAATATTTTCCAGATCATTAAGTTATGTACCCGCTGGTACCGCTGAACTCACATCCACAATATTTTCCAGATTATTGAGTCATGTACCCGCCGGTACCTCTGAACTCACTCTCACAATATTCTAGATTATCGAGTCATGTACCCGCTGGTACCTCTGAACTTGCACTTTGATTCCAAAATTCTTGGATTGTCGAGTTATGTACCAGCTGGTACCACTGAACTTACATCCCGGTCACTCTTTCGGGGGAAAGTTATGTATGACCATACCTATGAACTTTTTTTCTGAAGGAGCTCCTTCCTCATGATCCACTACCCGCACTCCCAGTGCACAAAAAGTGTAACAGATCCACAAATTTCCATAACAGCCATATCCTTATTATCTCTGAGTCGTTTCACTTCCGCCAAAAACAAATCACTCCTTTACATAGAACTTCCATGTCCTCATTACCTCTGAGTCATTTTATGTACCCTCCTTCATTGAGCCCACTCCTGCCATGTCCTCATAACCTCTGAGTGGGAAGGCTCCGTCGAAGAAACCTTCATGCTTGCCATGTCCTCATTACCTCTGAGTAAGTATGATGATTCCCTTTCGACTTATTATCCATACCCACAACCGGAGTACGCCAAGGATAATAGGTCCACAAATATTCCCCGCTGAGTCCACTCCTGCCATGTCCTCATTACCTCTGAGTAGGAAGACTCCACGGTAAAACCTTCGTACTTACCATGTCCTCATTACCTCTGAGTAAGTATGTTGGTTCTCTCTCGTCTTATTATCCATACCCTGAACCAGGGTACGCCAAGGGTAATAGGCCCACAAATGTCCTCTGTTGACCACAAATATCCTCCGTTGAGTCCACTCCTGCCATGTCCTCATTACCTCTGAGTAGGAAGACTCCACGGTAAAACCCTCATACTTGCCATGTCCTCATTACCTCTGAGTAAGTATGTTGGTTCCCCTTTATCCTATTATCCGTATCCTAAGTCGGGGTGCGCCAAGGATAATAGGCCCACAAATGTCCTTTGCTAAGTCTCTTAGTACAGGCCCACCATTCCTCATCATGCTCCGGGAGCCCAGCTGCTCCATGGCATTCTATCTCCCGATACTCAGAACGTCCACGACAACATGACCATGGAACCGTTCTAGGTATCCCCAATCAAACTTGTTACCCGTATCTAAAACTAAGGTATGCCAGGGGTAACAGGTCCACAGATAAGTCCCCCATGCGGGGCACACATCACCACAATACCACAGGCAAAACAAGCAATACAAATGAAGGGTAGAATGGAAAGTACTCTTTATTTGAAAGACGAAAAAGAATTACATATGGTGGGACCACGTCCCTCTCAAAAAGGAAAAACAAAAGAGAACAGAAACAAAACAAAAAAAAGGCCGAGTATAGTTCGGCATTACACAACTCCAAGAGACGGTTTCTCACTAAGGCAGTACCCCGCTCAAGCCTCTGTCTAGCTCGGCGCTCAGCCTCCTGGGACAACCGCTCCCCATTATCCAGGTCCATGAGTACCCCGCTCAAGCCACTGTCTAGCTCTGCCACCGAAGAGCCTGGACACTTGGCATGGTGGAGAGGTCGACTCTCGGGGCCGTCCGAGCAGAGGAATTCACAAGGACCATCGTCCCCTGCCCCGATTGCCTTATCACCGGACTTACCGAACTCGAGCCCACAGGAGGCCCATCAAGACGAGCCGGAAGGGGAGGAGGTACGCTCCTCTCCGCCTGTGCCCCTTCGGCAGAGTCTGTCTCAACAATGTCTATCATCGGCACTGGAGAGGTAGGACCTGCATATCCATGACAATGATCAATCGACGTGACCCAAAGGATGTGATGATAGAGCAGATAGGCCTTCTCGCAAGTTAAGATTCGGCTTATCTTACCTGGAGAGGAGCATTGAGGCTGCAGCTCGTTCGCAGCTGGCAGGGTCTCCTCACCCGCGATCTCTAAATTAAATTTGGCCGGCTCCTCCGACCCAGCCGCCTCAGAGGGAGAGACAACTCGATCAGCATCATCTTGACGGAATTCAGCAATTTTAGGGGTAGGCTCACCGGAGCCCCCGTCATCCCGAGTTACGATCTCGGCAACTCGAGAGTCCTCTTCTTCTGACGCCTACAAGAGGGAAGGAAGATGATTAAAATCAAATCTAGAAGAAAGGAAGGACCAGTAGTAACTTATTTACCTCTGATGCGGGGTCAACTTCTTCGCCTCTTTCCTTTATAGTTAGCCCGCGGTGTCTGGTCACAGCCAGTTTCCGAGAGCGAGGAATGCCGTCGACAGGAGAAAGTTGCCTGCTACGCTTTCGTGCAGGGCCGGGTACAACGGATGGCTGATCTACCACCATCTCATCTGGCAAAATAGGCGGCTGATCCGCCCCTACATCTGCCACCAGAAGGGAAGAATCATCTCCATCATGCTCGTCGCCTTCGTCATCTGCAGCAGCGGAGTCCGAATCTGGCACTTCGACCCTGTTCTTCCTCTTCTTTGTCTTGGCCCCCTGGGAACCCTCATCCAGGCCGGTACCAACGATGAAACTGGTACCCGGGTTAAAACCGACAGGGGGCTTGTTCGCCATGATGTGGTACAGAGCCGCCATATATAAGATCTCTACCGACGCCCTGATAGCAGGAACTGAGAAAACGGTACGGGTATGGAATGTGTCATAGTAATGCCAGGCTCTGATGCCGTCAAGAATGCTACCTTCAAAACCCAGACAAGAGCTGGGGCTGTCTAGAAAAAGCTGACTATATCCAAATTGCCGGGCGAACCTGCTAGGCAGATAAGGCTCCAGAAAGACAGTGTTACGGTTGCGATACACCAGATGAGCGGGGCAGATGTTACGCAGCCACAGAAGCATCTGGCCGTCCAGAAGTCGAGGGGGCCCAATACCGTCGAGATGGATAGCCGCTATTTCTTCATCAGTAAAACGAGGGACAGATACAAAAATATTGTACATGTCTGCCCTCGCCAGTGCCATTAGGCAAGCACGCATGATCTCGAATTCCCAAGACTCATTACGATAGCGAAAGATAAAAGCGTCATCATCAGTTACGCCGTCTTCAGAGCACGGTCTCATCAAGGACGGATAATGCATCAACAGCCACCCCATCAGATAATGATATGACAGCTCAGTCCGTTCAAAATATTTCATCACATCGCGGGCAATAACCTTGGATGTGAAAGTGCGAAGGCCACGTTGTATGCTGCACACCATGGCCGGGAGGAGAGCTAGCCGGACTCGCAAAACTAACTTCACAGCCGAAAGGATAAAATTACGACTGATCCTCTCGATAGAACCTGCTCCTCCCGAGACAACACAATTTCGCAGCCATATCATCAAGAATCCCGCCAGGAGCGCCTTCTCTGACAACTCTTGGGTGTCCTGATAAAAATAAGCGAAAGAGTCGGTCTGACTACCGAATCTGTCGCTAATGGTGGCCACCCTCTTAGCTGACGACACTAAGGCTTTAATCGCCTCCCGGGATTGAGGACGTCGGGAAGTAACTTGACCTGAGGCGTCCGTCGTAAAGAGATAGCGTACCCAGTCCTTGGTATGGGGGGCATTCCCTTCCGAGCTACTATCTTTTTTAGCTATCTGATGACATGTGCTATAATGGCACAATATCTCTTGATAAAGAGCCACGAAGCCTGGATACCGTCTTTTCAACTCTTCGAACTCCTCATTCGTGGTAGTATACGCCTCAAAAGCTTTGTCCCTCCAAGGAAGCTTGGAGACCGCATGCATTTCATGGAGCGCAAGCCCTATTTCCCCTACGGGTGTATAGAAGGTTCCCGTACGACGGTTATACATCTCCAGCAGAGATATAAATAATCTCTTGTTTATAGACAAGCCATGGCTGGTGTCCCGAATAGCATGGTAAAGACCAATCTCACATAGAAAGGCCTCATACTTTCGCAAAATCTACATAGATAGATTGGTCCACGAGGGAATAGGATGTATCCAGCTAGGGAGCATCAACCGACCAATGGGATAGGAGCCCTTCCGAGCAAGTTGGTTCATAAAAGTGTCAGCTGTAGAAAATGTGAAATTGGGACCCGGCACATTCAAGAAAGTACCCGGGGCCAATCCCATTACAGAACGGCTGGTGTGCACCTTGCCCGCACACACTGACTTCAGGCTGTTGTTATAATGGATGTCTCCTACAAACATCACACTTCGGGTATGAGTTAAAGACTCTTCCATCTTTCGGTCCAGTGGGAGCATATTGAACCAAGATAAATGGAAGTGACGCTCCATCTGGGGGATGCGGATCGCCATCCCGTTAGAAACAAAACTTCAGTTCTCTGACACCTCCAGAATCTGACTGTTCTTCACAGTCAAGGCATCTCCAAAGAAGAATGCGGGCTTCAAGTATTCCCTTTCTAATTTCTCCGAGTTTATCATAGCGTTAAGAAAATAGAAAGGCTGGTTCTTGAGGGCATTCAATCTCGCCGGAGGCTCGTCACTCGAAAATTGGTCTGCCATATGCTGAACTATATGGTCGTACCTATAGCCCAGAGCAGCTTGGGCACTGCCTACCAGGAGTTCTCCAGCAGCATTAACTGACAAATTCACTGAGAAGAAGACAGAAAAAGATAAGTTAAAAAGATGGACAAAAAGGAACTGATGGGTGCTTTCGAGCTTATGCGGCTCCAACTTAACGAAGCCTCATGCGGCTCAGGAGAACACTTATGCGGCTCCAACTTACTGAAGCCTCATGCGGCTCAAGCTCAGAAGAACATTCATGCGGCTCCATTCAGTGAAGGGTCATGCGGCAGTGCTTTCATAGGGCCCTCAGGGATCGGATAAGTTCGTGCGGACCACGTGACAGACAAATATGTGCGAAGCTATACGGCTCAGTGTAGCTCATGAGGCCTCGTTTGCGAAGCGCGTATGCGGCCACAGTTTTATTCTTATGCGGCTCGCGACTCGGCCATAGGACGAATATGCGGCTCACATAAAAATAAAGGCTCATGCATAAAACATGCGACGTAGCCATAGCAGTTAGGGTTCTTTAAACCCACATAATATCCTTACCAGCAATAGGGGGATGGACGTCAGGGTGAGCTGCGGACACCTCGGCCAGCTGAGGAGCGGCCGCAGTCGAAGTAGAGTCAGTCTTCTTGACCTTCGCCGCCGCAGACGACGAAGATGCCGCCTTCTTGCCCTTTGTCGTAACGATCTTCTTGGGAGCCATTGGTGGTTGAAGAAGAGGATGACAATCAGGGTAGGGAAGGTTCGAAGTAAAGGAAAAAGTAAAGAAGTTTTCTCTCTTAAACTCCTCTTATTTATAGGAGGACAAGAGAGGGGGGGACACGTAGACTAATAACCGCCTCGAAAAAGACGAAACCGACTCCTCGGATTTCGTCCCCTCTCTCATAAAGGAGATTCACCCAGGATATAAAATCCAAAGATTTAATGAGCCGACCCTTGGGATTTCCCCTAAAGGCGGCACTAAAACGAATTTGAGGCAATTAAAGACACGCACACGTGGCAAGGAGCTATGCAGCCCGAAAGTCCATGCGGCCGAGACATCCATGCGGCCGAGATATCCATGCGGCCAGGACATCATCTGCGGCCAGGAGAATTTATACATGGCCATGCTTCTTATTCAAAGTATTTCAATTTTATAAATTAAAAACTTTGAAGGGGGTCTTGTAGAAGCATGGAAAAGAATAAAGAAAGATCCATGCGGCCAGGGAGCCCCATGCGGCTTAGAGAGTTCATGCGGCTCAAGGATCCATGCGGCTCAAGCGTCTATGCGGCTCAAACAAGTTCCATACGGCTCAGAGAGGAGCCACGTGGCCTGCAAACAGCTCTTCCATTTGTGCTTTACTACATTAAATGCCTTGACGGCTGACAGCTCTGACACACGACAGCCCTGACACAAAAATACAATTATGACTCTGTCATAATGGTAGACTCCTAGAAAAATAAAGGAAATCTCTGACACGATCCCCCGAGATCCAAAAACTGTCATGCGGCCTTGATATGTGGACAGTCGTATACGGTTCAAGTAGAGACCACCCCATGCGGCTCAGGCCGAAGCTGCCCCATGCGGCTCACGAAGACTATCCCCATGCGGCTCACGAAGACTATCTTCATGCGGTTCACGAAGAAGGCACCCATCATGCGGTCACCTACACTCATGCGGCTCAGATCATTACCATGCGGTCCAAATGTTCAGGGGGCCACTCTCAAGCAGCCTTGACACGTGGCCAGCCTTATGCGGCTCAATGAGGAGCAACCTTCCTGCGGCTCAGATTTTTGTAATGGCTCGCGGTTAAGACACGTGGCATGATAGCGGGGCACGTGGCATCAAATTGATCAAAATCCCTCAACAAATCCTAATAAAATATTAGGATCAAATTAGATCATTTGTAAACAAGCAAATTAATGACACGTATCGAGAAATCCGAGGTTGGCATGACAAATCAGGAGGATTTATGTCAATCATCATTAATTACCCACAAAAGATTTGATATAATCACATTTATTGCTCAAATCTCGTATATTCAAGATGAACGGCCCAGATCAAGTGATCCTTAGCTGCCGACTTCTAAGAATGGGTAATCATTGCAAACCCTAATGATGCCCCATACTCTTATAAATAGCAAGGTGCCATTTCCTTGCGAGAGGACATACATACACAGAGGGAGAAGGAGGAGATTCTCAGATAAAAAAAGAGACATAGAGAGAGCTAGAGAGAGAATATACAGAGCCTGAAAGGAGAGCATTTCTTCAGCAACGCCAAGCAATTCTTCTACAGAGCCAAGGCTGCACCCGATCATCCAAGGAGTAAGGCAGAGCTGTCGTCGCTTTCCCGAGCCTCTACCGTTATCTCCTAGAATCTAAAATAAATAATTGTACTTAGATTGTTGTACCTAGGTTTTCGTCCCTAGGCTTTCTTTGTACAAGCGAGTTTGTATCGTGAAGTAAAAGTCCAGTCCTCCGATAATTGTTCTGTTCTTTTATATTTCATGGCAAATAGGAAGAAGGAGCCAGGAGGAGCAGGAAATATTTTGTAAATATATGTTGGTCCCAAAATTTAATAGGAAAAAATAGTAGAGTAGAGTGCTCCACAAGTAGTGTGGCAATGCTGGTAATTTGAAGTAGATCTAGGGGTCATAACAAAGATTCCTAACAAATCCTAACTAACCCATAACTAATCATTAACTAACTATCAATTAGTTACTGACCAATAACCAATCACTTAATTAGAATTAACTAACACTCAATTAACTAACTAACCCATTAGTTAGCAACTAATCTATTAATAGCAATTAATCAATAACTAGGACCAAACAATCAATCTAGCTATTAAATAATTAGTTACTCTATAGCCCAAATCCATAGGCCCACAATCCAAGCTTAAAGTTTGGTAGGCAACAATAACAAAATAATAAAACAATTCTTAAAGGAAAATAAATAATTAGAATTGGAATTAGATAAATAAATTCAAAAATGATTTCAAGATAATACTATTGATATCAAAATATAATTTCAAATTTAAAAAAAATTCTATAACTCAATTTTTTTTTCAAAAGCAGGTATTTCAAATCGAGGTAGTTACAGGTCCTCCTAACTGTCAATTGGTCGAACAACTGTAGTAGTAGGGCGCTTTGGAAGTACTGGGTCCTTGTTGACAGTCTCCAGGAGACGGGCTTCTGCTAACACCTTGGCGTACGAAACTCTAGACTGTGTAGTAGTATATCGCTGAGGCTCCTTCGTCAACCCATGATGTAATCTCCTCATCTTCTCCAAGTCATTCGGTATCAGGGCAGTACCGAAATGACTAAAGTGATTGAACTCTGTCTTATATTCGTGTACAGTCATTTTCCCCTGCTTGATGTGGAGGAACTGATCGTATAGAGCGTCTTAAACTGTAGAGGAGAAGTACTTTGTATTGAAATACTGCAAGAACTGCTCCCAAGTCTGATTTTTATCGATGTCTTGCTTGATCGATGCCCACCAGTGATGTGCATTTCTTTTGAGCTAGGTCCGAACAGCTGTCATCAATAAATCCTCAGGTAGCTGTGAAGCGTCGAAAAGCTTCTGTGTGCTGATTATCTATGTGGTGACCTCCTCTGGTGTCTTCTTACCGTCAAATGGCTTTGGGTTCATATACCGATAGACAAGAATAGTACCTACCATCGGAGCGGGTGCTGGTACAGGTGCCGGTGTAGGGGCTAGTGCTGTCAACATCTCTACTACCATCATTAAGCTCTGTCTCATAGCTTCGATCTACTACATCTGCTGCTACATCATAGTGTGGAAGAATTAGAACATCTGGGCTTGGCTATCAGATTGGGGCATCTGTGGCATCTGTCTATAGGGCTGTTGTGGGTACGCTCCATGTGGCATTTGAATCGAGAAAGGAGGTGGTGGTGGCAACGAATCCTCCTGTTGAATCTGAGTCTGTGAGGTCTGGCCCTCGTGCTGAGTCTGAAATCCTTCCGGAAGTCGGGTTCCCTGGTGTTACTGGAGTCCTACCATCACTAGGAGTAGTGTCGTTAGTCGGGTCAGCTCCGAAAGAAATATGTCCACTACGCAATTGCATCTTGCTGCAAAAGAAAAATCATATAGGCGGAGTATGGAATCAAGCTGCATTCATAAGGAGATAGTGTCACGCCTGGCTCCAGAAGGAGCGATTGTCCTCGCTAAGGCGTGATGCCGCGTAAGCCTAGATTGCGCTCACGTAAGGCCGCTTTCATAACAACCGATTGCAAGCTAAGCGACAGGGTCGTCGCACAGAAGTCCCAAGCAGAAAGTTGAAAAACATAAGGAAACACAAGTATTCGAACACAAGTGTTACAAATAAAATCAGAACTTTTATTTATAATCAATGGAATTACAAATGGGGCACATGGCCAAGATTACAACCTCTCAAACTCACCATGTCTCTGAATATAATCACTCAACACCCTCTTAGATACAAGTCACTCTGCTCTCTCAGAATACAAGTCACTCTGCTATCTCAGAATACAAGTCACTATGCTCCCTCTTTGATTGGTGTTTTGGTAGTAGAAGGTGGTATAACCTTAGTTAACCCTGATTAAAAGCCCAATAATGTAATTAGAGACTTAATTGGCTTTTTCGTGTTTTATTTAAAAATATTGTCCATTTTAGGAATTATTTAATTCATTTTTTAAGTCATTATATATATAGCCTTTAAGCCCTTTTGTTAATGGGCCTTTAAAGCAACTTGAGGAGTGCTGGCCCACGACCAAACCCTAAACGAAATCCTAATACCCACTTGGACGACCACAGCAGCAGCCCTCCCTCTATTCATTGTGTGTTAACTTGTAGCCGTCACAAGTTTCCAAACCCAGTTTTCCCTTCTCTTCCAAAGGCCCCATTTTCTTGTTTCTTACCCAAATCCTTCCAAATGAAATACGTTGTGGCTGTTGGGAGGAGAAAAACCTGCTGGAGACTTGCTAGCGAGGGATCGTAGGCGTTGGATCGGAGGAAATCGGCATCGACGTGTTTGGAGGATTGTTTCATTAAGTTTTGACACTCAATAGGTAAATCTCTCTAAACACTTGTTATTTCAATTTTTTTGTAGATGCATCCATATAGGTACCCCGACCTGTGCAAGAAGTTTGGTAGGTTTTTTATTTCATTTGATAGCCGTATCGAACACGTGTAGGTCCTATGGGACACGTGTTCGACGAAATGCCACTTAGAACTGAAAGTTAGTATTTTTCAATTCTGTTTTCATGAATTTATTCTTATTAAGATTTGAAAAAACTTTCGTGAAGACGGATCTTGATTTGACACGATTTCAGTGTCTGAATCGGATACGGACACGCGTGCACGAGGCCCGTGCACGGCCCCGTGTATACCCTGTTGTCTGTGCGTCATAACTCGACGCACATGAATCTGTTTCACGTTAAATTTTATGGGCGCATGGGGGCAACCTCTGCCAATGTGCTCCTAACATTTCAAAACATTTTGTGAAGCGTGCGTGGAGAAATCCAACGCGTACGGTTCAGCTAGCTCTGTGCACGCGGCTAAAAATTGCCGCTGAAACGGCCTTCGTACGCGAACACGATGCGACGAGGACTCATTCTAGGAGCATAGAAATGAAGCGCTAGACCAAATCTACCCAGGCACTTGACCACGTGGCATGACGTAGCTCGTGTCGCGAGCTACGGACGTTGACACGTGCCCACGAGGCCGCACGTGCGTGCGTACAGTCCCTGCAGTCTCAGTGTCATAACTCGACGCACAGGACACGGATTCACGTGAAATTTTATAAACATGTAGGGGCAACCTCTGCCCACGTGCTCCTAATATTTCACAAGATTTTGTTGAGTATTCATAAAGTTATCGCGTCTGCACTGATTCGGCTGATACCGTGCACGCACATACGTGCCGTGCGATACGTACTGATTAGACACGATACGGACAAGGGTTCGACCCCGTGCGTACCCAAGCACGTCACACACCTATACATCTTCATGTTTTCCAAGTTTCACGAGCTCTAATTGGGTATTTTGTGTTTTGGGCTTTGAGTTGTATTTTTGGGTATCGATTTATATAAGTTTGAGTGGTTTTTGTTGAATTTTGATTTTCTAAGAAATTAACTGAGATTTTTGAGTTTATATGATGCTAGATATATTCTGAGCTTGTTAGTATTAATCTCCAATTTTATATTCAAAGGTTTCTACCATATGTTATATATATAGCCCCTTTAAATTTGACGTCTCTATGTATATATATAATGTTATATATGTATATTACTATTGTATAGATATAGAGATATATGTTGTATGTATATATAAATTTATATATCGATCTCAGTTCTGAAATTGATATATATATATATATATATATTTTACCGAAATATATATATATATATATATATATATATATATATATATATTTTTATATATATATATATATATATTTATATATATATATATATATATTTTATATATATATATATAAATATATATATATATATATATATATATATATATATATATATATATATATATATATATATAAAGAAAACCCCCTAATTTTATTCAGTAAAGGCTCAAAATGTCGAAGCCTGTACAAGTATACCCATAGGCACAAAATGCCGACGCCTATACAAGTATACCAACAAAACACAAAAGCAAACTGGGGGCCTAGCCGAGGATAGGCACCCTAAGACTAGTCTGGCCATGCGAACAAGAGTCCCTGAGCTTCTGGCACTGCCTGATCACCTCGCGAATTAGCATATCTGTGTTGTACTGGTGCCCTTCGTACCTCGCCTTGTTACGATTCTTCCATAATACCCACGTAGCGGCAGTCGCTACAATCTGGTGACCGTGGAAGGCGAATGCCAACCCAGCTAATAGATCTATGAAGCTCCCATCCTCCTGATCCTGTCTGCAACATTAGGATAGCGCTGTCCAGAACTATACGGGAAGATCCCCCTGGCGGAAGATGTGGTCAATGGTTTCCATCTGACGCTCTGAGCAATAATTGCAGGCACAGGCTAAGTTAAATCCAATGGTGTACATAATATCATCGGTCGGTAACTCATTTCTCATGGCTCTCCAAATAAGGATGGACCACTTCTTACGGATACAAGTCTGCCAGAAGGCAGCGATGGTCGGTGAAGGCGTCCCACGATTGCGAGCCACTTGTCTGGCCGAATGGATAGAGAAGTTGCCTGCCGGGCTAGCTGACCATCGTAGCTCATCTGTATCTGAGCAGATCTTCAGACCTTGTCGACGGATGCACTCTTTCGCTTCATCTCTGACCCATTCGGGGATCTTATCCCAATTCCAGTCGTTTCCGGGTGCATCCCATAGGTCCCTGATCCTACTGTTCCCCAGTGCCTCCAGAAGTCGGGTGAGCGAGGATTCTCCTGCCCAGTATTATAGGAAGATAGAGGACTCTCTATTTCCCAGACGGAGATGAATTATCGGTTCGGCAATGTTACGCCCAGTGATGATGCGCTGCCATGCCACGGAGGATCTGCAGTTGGCGGTCGCCTGTTACGGGTAAATATGCTAGAAGTATTTGGCCTTCATGAATCTCATCCATAAATTCCTACTCGTACGGAGCTTCCACCACAGCTTCATTGAGAAGACATCGACTATGTTAGATAGTTTAACGAAGTCCAAGCCCCCGTCCTCAGTGGGTTTAGCCATTGTGTCCCAGCTTGCCCAATTGTGCTTGACGTGGCCCCCACTATGCCCCCAAAAGAAGTTGCTGAGGATGCTTTCGATCATTGTGAGCACCTTCTTGGGAGGGGAGCATGCGGCAAGGGTATATATGGGAATGGATGTGAGGACGTGATTGATGAGGATCATCTTGCCACCCGGAGATAGAGTGGCATTATGCCATCCCTCCAGTTTCTTCCTGAATTGTTAATGATATCCTCAAAGATACCGATGTTGGATTTGCCGTACACGAGGGGGCATCTAAGATATTGAAAAGGAGGGTGGCTAATGGAGAACGAGCTTGTGTGCCATTAAAATCTTTGATTGCAATTTCAAGTACAAACAGAACAGTGTTACAAAATAGGACTTAGATGTAGTCCTAGGAGTACACTTTTGTTTATCTGGGTCCTGTGTCGATGGGGCGAGTGGTAATACGTTGACTCCGTTGACGATCTGACGAAGGTTTTCGATTCTCTGAAGGTCTGGGTTGCTCTGGATGCCGGAGCTTACGGAGGGGAAGAAGACGTTGAGTTCTCTTCCGATCTCTGTGAGTGATAATACTGATGCTCTGGTTGCGTCTGTCTTTGACTGTGCGTCTCTGTATATATCTGTCTGTGTGTGTGGAAGAAAGAAATGATCCTTCTATTTATAAACAGCAAGTTGGGCTGCTCATGCGCGCATATGTAGGATGCGCCTGTACGTAGGAACGCCACGTGGTTGGAGCTGTTGGAGGAGCATGGATGATGCGCCATGACTTGTGGGTTGAATCCTTCATGCTGTATTTGTGGGCTGGCACGTGGCAGTGGAGAGGATCTTTCAGTTGCTGAGATCTTGGGTGATTAGCACCCCATGATAGGCTAAATTTAGTCAAAGGACACGTGGCACATATCCGTAGCTCAAAGATCTCGGATTTGGTAGAGAGTGATTTGACAGGATGCGCCTGGGATTGGGCGCATGGGAAGACTTTGGCTCATAACCTTCAGGAGTCACGAACCAGTCTAGGCGCACGGATTTTGAGGCACATTCGAGTCTTCGGGCGTATGGCTGCTGAGGCGTATGCGAGTGGTTGGTCGGCCATGTGGCTTGTAACCGTCGAAGAAAAGTAATGATGATGCTGACGTCAGCGGTGCTTCGTTTTCTACAAAAGCTAATTGCTTGGTGGAAGACATGCCGAAGTGGGCGCATCGATTTGTACCCTATTAGGCGTACGTATCTGTGTTCATTAGGATGCATAGATTTATGCTTTGTGGGGCGCATCCATGCGGGGCGTTTGGTGCTGATGGGCAGATCTGACAGGGGCATCTACTGCAGGACGTATCTTCATTGGTCCGACTGTTGAGTTCTTCGAGTGCTTTAAATAGCCGTTCTGACTTGGCTGAATTCGAGGGGTCAGCTTCATCACCATAAATGCAAATTCATTGCACAGGATTCGGAGAGCCCGCCACTTGGCACATGGGTTTGATTTGCCCAGACTACAAATAGCAGCAAAAAGAGAGTTTGTTTCTCGTTATCTCCCGCTTTCCCGAATGGAGATGAACCTCTTCGCTCGAGTGCATTTTGTTGACAAAATACTCCCGAGGGTGAAAATGCGACGAGTTGTCTTCACACACGTACTTGAAGGTGACTGTTACATCTAAAAGTCAAAATCGTGGGGTTCTGAGGCAGGCCGAAGGTGCCTGTTGCATCCAAAGATCGGGATGCTCGAGCCCTCATCTCCGTTATGCTGGAAGAGCCGCAGATTGAAATTGCGGTGCTCTCATCTTCCTTGGGCTTTGGAGAGCTCTTTCTCGTGCCAGAGTGGGGTTGGCTGCCCACTCTGGTTCTGCTCAATAAATGCTTCATTAGCCGAAGCACTTGATCGGGTCGAAGTGGAGCGCATATGCTGAGATGATGCGCCTCACTGAGACGTTGAAGAGATGTTCCTAACTGAGATGCCGAAATAGATACGCCTGATTGAGACGCTGAAGTGATGCGCCTGGCGGATGATGCGCCTGGCTGGGAGCGCATGGCGGTTGCTGCGCCTGGCTGTAGTCTTATGATCTTTTCTTTTGTAGAAATTCTTCTTTATAAAGCCTTTCTTTAGACATGTAATAGACTTTTATATGAAAATAAAAATCTTCTTTTGATGTCCATACTTTTCTGTGCTGTACCAAGTACTTCGTTTGAGCTCTCTGGCGTATGTAGTGTTAAGCGCATAGGAATTATGTTCTATAGATGCGCCTAAAATTCCATGCTTCTACAAGACCCCCTTCAAAAATTTCAAAACTTTTCATCAAATTTTGGAATACTTTGAATAAAAAGCATGGTGGTGTCTTCAATGGGGCGCATGACTGTTCGGGGCGCATGATTGATCCGTGTATCTGTGACGAGGCGCATGCTCCTTTTTCAGTTTTAAATGCAAATGATAACGTTTCGAAATAAACAAAAAGATTAATGATGATCTTTTTTGGATATCTGCTGTTATCATTTCGCAGAACCCTAAGCGGCGGCTGACGTCACCCTTCATCGGTTTCTACGTATGCCCAAGCCTATAAATAGGCGTCTGATATATATAGAGAGAGAGAGTTCTTCATCTCTTTGCTTTCTTCTTCTTTAGAGTTCCTCTTCCAAACCCTATCTTCTTTTAAGAGATGGCTCCCAAAACTCCTCGCGGTAGTGCTGGCTGAGGACAAGGCCGGGGTAAGGAGCCGATGGAGTTCGACTAGGAGGATGCTTCCGTCGTCATTGTGACTCCCGTCGACGTTCGGCCAGCGGTTACGGGTAGGTGTCTTCTATTTTTTGTGGTTCCCAACATTCTTAGACGAGTCTGGGGCACACGAACGAGTTGCATCCTATTGCTGTGCCCTACCTCCTTGTTGCAGACGTGCATGGACTTCTGTCCTAATGATGCGCTGAGGCTATTCCATTGACGTGCATGGGTTTAGGCCCAGATTATGCGCTGAGGCTTCACTGCTGATGCGCATGGGCTTGGTCCCGGATTATGCGTAGAAGCTTCACTGCTGACGTGCATGGGCTTGGGCCCTGATTATGCGCCAAAGCTTCACTGCTGACACGCATGGGTTTAGCCCCTGATTATGTGCCGAAGCTTCACTGTTGACGCACATGAGCTTAGGCCCTGATTATGCGCCAGGTCGCTGATGTGCCCTAAATGTTGTCTTTAAAGCCTCTGAGCTTTCCTTTGTTGCCTGACTTATGTTTTTGCTATGTCAGTGTCGATGACTATCCCCTTGTTAAATGAAGTCCTTCTGGATGCTTCCCTTTGCCAAATCGGGGTTGATTTCAACGAAGAAGTTATTAACCCAGCGGAGGCTGCTATCATGATGAATCAGCCTCCCGAGAGGAGGTTGCAAATCCGGAATCAATCGTCTGTCTTTATCCAAAGTATAATGGAGAGCGGCAAACTAAAATCTGCTGAATCCAAAAAAATGACTTTTTTGAAGCCTGTCTTTCTGTTTGGTGACCGCTTGTCCTCCACTGAGGCGAAGGTACTGAAAATCAAGGAAGACTAGTTCTTCACGACGAAGGGCATGGCCCTGTACATACGGCAGTTTGAGCGTCAATTGCCACTGACGACTTTCTACCGTTTGGCTTCCAAGAGGAGGATGCCATGGGAGCTTACTCCTTCTCAAGGAGGGGCATTGGGGGGTACCCTTCGTATTGATGTTACTTTGAATCAAAGGGACACCTTGGCCTCCTCACGGGCCGAGGCCTCGTACCATTGCCGAACTTTGTGCCCTGGGAGCATTTATAGTGATGTTCCTCCTGACACCTTCGCCTTTGGTGCACTACGCCAAAACATGCATTTTTCGACGGACCAAAACCGTCGTAAATCACATTAAACGACAGTTTTGGTCTGTCAGAACATCCGTCGTTAATAGCGTGTCCCAAAATTTAAACGACAGTTATGGACTGTCGTTTTATAGCTGAATAAAACGACAGTTTTCATCTGTCAAATAAAAACGATGGACTAAAACTGTCAAATAAATTGAAAATTGGTCTACACCTATTTTTTCTTTTTTAACAGGTAAGGTATGTCATTTTTTTGAAACAGAATTTAAAAAAAAAAACTCAATGCATCTATATCAAATCAATTTAAACATGTTTATCCTCCATATAAAACTGAAACACATATGAAATTAAAATTTCATATAAACATCAGTCATCATCAACAATGAATTTTTTGAATCAAAATTATATTGACCAACAAATGTATCGAGTTTACATAGCGATAATCCATCAAAGACAAAAAAGTAAATATTGCTAGCTCACATCGGTTTCAGTCTCATGATGAACAAAAAGAAGGGAATGTTATTGCTAGCTTACAATATTAAGTTTAGTACAAAAAAGGAGAATTTCAAAATCTCACAAACTGAACTGAATATTTTGGCCAATTGATCATTTCTCCGACAGTAATATCATCAAACTTTCCGTCTCTATCGAACAACATCTCATTGCCATCAAAAACTTCATCGACAATTATATTATAAGCTTCATCATTGCATGGCGCATCTGTATTCACACGTCCAATAGCAACAACTTTCTTTCTAAAATTCTTTAAAAGACAAGTCTTTATGGGCAAGGTAGAGTGATCATGTCCCTATATACAAAAAAAAAAACATAAGTATATGATAGTTCTTCATTCTAACAAGTATATTTAGACCTCAATGCAATGAAGCTTGTCGTTCAACACAAGTTATAATCCAATCGACAATTTGTAATCAGGAATAGACTATGGGAAGATACATTGAAAGATTCATGAATTCTGGAATCAGTTACCATATTTGAATACTACAGAGAAGTGAAGGATTCATGGACCAGTCAAGCTACTATACATAATAATTTCACCAAACCTCGGAAGACCTACTAGCTTAAGTTATAAGAGTAATCTAATACATATGGTATAGCAAAACTAAAGCTATTATATTAGAAACTACTTACCGTAGAAGGACTAGGAGCATGAAACTGTGATGAAGATTGACTTGATCTAGTAGTGTTACTTCCTACAGTCTGCAGGGAAGCTACTGTTTCTTCAAGATTCTCTATTCGATTTAGCAGAGCATCATTTTTTTGCTTTTCTCGACGAGCAATCTCCCGGCTTGCAGCCGAAGCACGAATCTCCGTCTTGGAAACACCTTGACCCATTCCATGTACATAACCCTTACCATCACGGCCCAATACCTAAAAAAGTTTCAAAAGAAGAGAAAGTAATTATATATTATAAACTTGTAATAAATTATAAACAAGCATAAAACTTAATTAGCATCACACACCATTGCAACAGCATCATTATCCAAATCTTTCTCTCCTAAGTAGGGATCTTCATCTACAAGTCTTTTAATTTTTTCCTACAAGATAAAACGTAGACAAATATGACAATTAAGTATTCATATTCATTAAATACAATTAGAAGAAAGAAGTCAAAAGTTGAGCTTACTAAGTATTCGAACCCGCTCGTAGACTGGGTAACATGTGTAGGATCATTTTTACTAGTGTTTAGGTGTGTGGCCAAGTATAACACAGATCTATTAACTTCACCTGTAGGACTCGCCTTTTTCTACATCAAGACAGAAAATAAATTATTAATATATTTTCATATTGCAATGTAATACGAGGAACTGATAGATAATATAATATTAACATCTTTACCAGTTCATGCGCTACCCTCGCACAACCTTTTCTACCGGTTGTATGTAAAATCTTCACCTTTTTCCTCGCATTCCTTCCAGAATCACGACATGCTTGATCTTCATTTGTAGAGTGCAATTCAACAAAAGCTTCCCAATCTTCTTTCTTTATAGCTTCTACCACAATACTTTTTCGCTCTGCAACAGTTTCAACTCTATCGCAAATCTTTCGTAGTTCTCCCTTCCAATTTCTCCAAGCACTGTTAGCTTTTTTCAAAATTTTGTCTTTATAAATTTCTGGTACTTGATATTCATTCTGCAATACAAAAGATAGATGTACATATACAAGAGAATAAGAAATCAGTTTGACATGAAATACACTTTTCCTAGCATAACAAACAAAGAAACATGTAGATATATGTTATTCCCTGATTTGTTATTCTCTGATTTGTTATTCCAAAGAATAACAAACTGATTTGTTATTCTCTTGTTTCTTTGTTTGAATATATGTAGATATATGTACATATATCATATATCAGTTTGTATGATATATAAAAACTAAGGTATGTGGATGCAGATTCCAGGTTCACACAAACTAAGGTATGTGGATGCAGATTTGTTGTTCTCTGGAATCTGCAGATTTGTTATGCAGATTCCAAATCATACAAAGCAGAGTATGTTGGCATGTAGATACTGGATTCACAAAGAAACATGTAGATATGTTGGCAAATATATTAGAGCCTATGAATGATCTTGTTCAACAACTGATCCTTAAAGAGAAATAATATGATTCTGAACAAGACTGATGATCTTAACTATCTCAATTTAAGACCCTTTTACTCCAAATCTTTGAATTTTGTCAGAAGTGCTAGAATTGTGAAAAGTGAAAGAACTGCCAATGGGTCCACAGGCATGGTACTAATTTTACTCCAAATCTTTGAATTTTGTCAGAAGTGCTACTTTAATCACTTTATGTTTCAGTTTACAAAGTATATAAAGAAAATTGAACTGGGAATTTAATTAAGATTGTGTTAAAGTGTTACTTACTCTTCCCATTCAGTATTTTCTGCAGAATGCTTCAAAACCCATTTGCGTGCTTGTTCATATTGCAAACTAGACAGACGGTAGCCTTTGCCTTCAGTATTGATAGGGTATGGACCTTCAACATCATCATCGGTATATACCATTCCTCCATGCTTATAGTTTTTTTGCTTACCTTCAGGAATATACTCCATGCAAAATCGCATTGCTTCTTCTAAGATATATTGCTCAGCAATAGAGCCCTCGATAAAAGTCTTGTTTCAACCATACCGTTTGTAAGTTTTCATCATCCTACATAAAAGTTTCCATGTACAGAGCCTAAATCATATTATATAATTTGAGTTAAAATAAAAGAAGTTTAATCGGTTCTATATATTTTACCTTTCAAAAGGATACATCCACCTATATCTAACCGGTCCGCAAACAAGGGCTTCTTCCGCCAAGTGTACGACGACGTGTGTCATGGAAACAAAAAATGACGGCAGAAAATATATTTCAAACACACACAATGTCTCCACGAGGCGTTGATACATGATAGAAAGCTCTTTATGTTTCCAATTCCTGCAGACATACTTTATGTTTCCAATTCCCACTGTACCCGATAGGAACCTTCAAGTTACTCAGGGTTTTACAAATTATTTCCCTCTCTGACCTAGTTAAGGAAAAAGGTGCCTTTGGCATAATTTCTTTGCCATTTTCTTCAACCAACCATAATTTTCTCTTTATCTTTAACAACTGTAGATCTCTTCGTGCTGTAATTCCATCCTTAGACTTCCCCTTCGTGTCCATTATTGTCGCAAAAAAAATTTCAGCAAAATTCTTTTCTACGTGCATCACATCCACGTTGTGACGAATAGGCAAATCCTGTCATAATAGAAAAAAAATGTTCATAATAGATCTACCTGGAGTAATAATCGTATTGAGACAACAACAAAGTGATAAAATAAAATAATGGTAATAACCTTCCAATATGGCAGATTAAATAGAATTGACTTCTTTGACCATGGAATACTTGTATCATTTGAACGCTTCCTCTTATTACCTGCCATATTTCCGAACTCCGTCTGGACAATTTGCATCTTACTTAATAGTTGGGGACCAGACAAACGTTTAGGAGCCTTTCTATGTTCTTCAAACCCATTAAATTTTGACTTTTTAGTTCTAAAAGGATGTGAAGCGTCTCTTAGGAATCTTCTATGACCCATGTAAGCAAACTTCTTCCCATTAGTTAACCACTCTGCATCTGTTCCTTCACCACATACAGGACAACCAAATCTTCCAGCAGTTCTACATCCAGAAATATGCGCATAGGCAGGAAAATCATGTATGCACCAGATCAAAATTCCTTTCATTGTAAAGTTTATCTTTGTCAAAGAATCATATGTTACGCTTCCAACAGACCACAACTCATTCAACTCATCGACTAATGGTTGCAAGTAGACATCAATGTTATGGCCAGGACCACTAGGACCAGGAATTAACAATGTTAACATGGTAAATTCCTTCTTCATGCATAGTGATGGAGGAAGATTGTATGGAACAATCATGACAGGCCAACAACTGTAGGAGTTGCTCATCCCAAAAGGATTGAAACCATCAGTAGCTAGTCCTAGACGAACATTCCGTATATCGGCAGCAAACTCAGACCACTTCATATTTATAGATTTCCAACAAGAAGAATCCACTGGATGTCTCATGTGTGTATTGCTATCTTCTGCATGCCCATGCCATCTCATCTTCTCAGCTATCTATTGTACTCTATACATACGTTGCAACCGTTCAATTATTGGAAAGTGCCTTAGTTTCTTCCTCGGTATTTTTTTACCTCCTGGTTTTGAGTCTTCAGCCGGTTTCCATCTTGCTTCACCACATTTAGGACAATTTTCTTTATCTGCATTTTCTTTTCTATAGAGTATACAATCATTAGGACAAGCATGGATAATATCATACTTCATGCGAAAAGGCTTGATCATATTCTTAGCTTTGTGTATGGTTTCCGGTAAAGTATTTCCATTTGGTAAAATCTTCTTCATAAATTGCAACATTTCTGTAAAAAATGCCTCAGAACATTGATGTCTAGCTTTCATGCTCAACAATTCTACTGTAGTCGATAATTTTGTATGTCGACCCTCACAAGAAGGATATAAGGGCTGCATTGCATCTTCCAGCTGCTTCTTATAATTTACATCAAAGTCATCTTGAAGATCAGAATTGTTACATTGATTAGACTCATCCAGACATTCTTCAAGGTCATCAAGATCAACGCGTCCAAATGTGTCACGGAACATGTCTGCCATTCTCGGAAAGACATCTTCAGTACAGTCATTAGTTGATGATGAACAAGGAACCTGAACATTGACGATACTTCCAGGAAGTTGCTCTCCATGATTAACCCAAGTCCTGTATGACTTATCTACTCCATTACAAACCAAATGGTCAGCTATAACCTTTAGACTTTGTTTGCCTCTATTATAATTACGACATTTATCGCACGGGCAAAGATACCAACTATTCCCTCCCAGAGTATCTTTTGTGAACTTAATGAATGATGCAACACCTTCGAGATATTCGACTGATAATTTAGGTGCGTCCATCCAATCCTTACTTGGGTGTGCAGAAGACATCTACATATTTCCAATTAGTCAACAAATGTGCAAAAATATCAGAGATAAAAAAAAAGTAATGAACAACCAAGTAAAAAAGAGAAACAAAAAAAGTAATGGTTGTTGAAAATATTAGATGTTAGCATATTTCTTGTTTGTATTTTTTCTACTGAAAGCTAATTACCTGATTGAGGTGATTTTACCTTGCCTCTCAGTTATTTGTTTGTATGACCGACAAGAACATTTTGATGTAATGAGAATTTAAGGAAAAATAAATTTGTTTGTTTGCTTGCTCATAGCCACCACATACTGTTCGGTATTGATGTTTGTTGATATTTGCTGCGAAGCTCTGAATCCCAAGAATTGGTTGAGCTCACTCATAAACGTGTGATATGCTAAACAAGCTCCAGTGAGAAACCACTATGGAAGAGTTTGAATTCTAACCATGTGTTATGACCTACATGCCAAGTGCCCATATGCTAGTGTATATATATATATTATATATATATATATATATATATATATATATATATATATATATATATATATATATATATATATATATATATATACCACTTATAGGGTATATTACCCAAACTCTCTACTATTACTGACATTATACTTACATATATAATATGTATATACACACAAGATACATCAATAAAGTGACTGGTCTTATAGTCCAAGCATGGACTGGGCAATGTGCATTAGATCATATCCCGGGGATAAGGATATCCTAACCTCATGTTCTGAACTGAACATTTCAGTAAACAGGTCAGGACTTTAATCCTAAATAGACTGCACAAAAGGATGTTCAAAGGACTGGACCATTAAGGCAAGGTAAAAGTTTCTATCAAAATGATGTAAGGAGCAAATACTTAGACATTAAACAGTTGGGATACTAAGAACTGAACCAAAGCAACCTTAGTAGACTGAACTTCAAATGGTGGGGTATGATACTCAAGGTATCAGTCAACAAATCAATCAAAATTGGACTGAATCATTGATGAATGCAAGACAATAATAAAGGCAGAATGATAGGGTCAAAGACTGATCATACAGTCTTCAGGAATTGAACTCAAAGTGCAGGGCAACCTATATATTTAGGAGACTAAACTATTATGTTTAGGTATGTCACTAGAATGACTGAACAAAACACAAATATAGACTGATCTTAACCTCTATTATTGACTGAACTGAAACATAGTGTTCAAATCTAACATAAGGAAAAATATTTGACTTGAGAGAGATAGAATCCTAATAACATATAGGGCTGGTACTTGAATGGATAGAACACATATATGCAACTTATAGACTGATATAAAGGAACCCAGGTATTGAGTATCAAATGTAGGGAATTTATCAAAAGGGCAAGACTTAACTGTCCAGGATTGAACTAATCATATAGATGCAGGACAACACCTGCATTTCAAAAGGAAGGTGGACAAATATGTATACTGAACATGTTATGCCTAAGGGATTCAATATGATATGCAACTAGAACAATATGACCTTTGTAAATGGGCAGAAAATAGAACAAGACTTACACTTGATGGCTAAACATGTGTCCAAGGGTCTGAACAATGCAAGGAAATTGGGACTCCCAGTTGCATGGACAGAGCAAACAAGGTCTGAACATTCATTTCGAATGGACAGAACATGAATGGACATATCCATCTATATAGGTTGATACATCATGAATCAAATGCAGGCAGAACATATGCTAGTAGGGTGAACAATATCCTGTAGAGTGATGCAAAGGAGTGAACTGGACTGATATCAAATACGAAATAACCAAGTAAAGGTTGATGCTCTACCACTGAGCTAAATAGACCTGAATGATACCAAGGAGACAGTTAACAGCATTAAGAGTGGACTGCACAACCCAATGTACAGAAATCAATATTTGATTGAAAAGAAATATATGGATCAGTTGAACATTGAGCACCGATAATGAGCATCGTCAAGCATATTAGTTGCCAGTCCATCATAAGGTCGATAATTAAGAGCCAAAAAGTATAACAAATAGTTTTACAAAATGGTATTGTTCAAAGTATAACATCATTGCGCTGATAAGAACTTGACTCTTAACAATTAGTAATTAGTGTTGACATTCAAAAAAAAACTATTTTGTTGTATATTCTAATTTCTAAACAATGTATAGCTTGTAAAACCTTTAGAAAACAGAGATGGAAAGAAAAGCTCTCCAAAAGACCAAACAAAGTATCAAAAAATTCAAGAAATTCAACAAATTAAGCAAAAATGCCATATCCATTTTACTATATTCACTCTGCCGCCCCCTCGTGCTCGCTCGCCTACTCGAACTGCATTAGACATCCCGTGACCCTAAACACGGTACATTCCTGATTTGTCATCAAAGTGGTTATCCGAATCATCAAATGTGCATATTCATAAAAGATGAAGCTCAATAACTTCAGTTTATTGAAACTATTAATCAAATAGGCACAGCGGAAACAATAAAAGATGAACCACATGACCAAGTAGAGTTCCAAGTATCAATACTCATACCGTGTACTGAAGCGGATCATGGCATATGTAACATAGTCATGTCTAATTAGGGACAACAAACAAAGATGTAGAGGAAGGTTACTTTAGCATAATGTTATTTATTGTATCATACTATGTAGGTTTTGATAATTAGTACAATTTGTCTTCCAAGATGTCAAGGGTACATTTGCTATGTTGAAAGGCATTGCCATGTAAAGTGGCAGTCAAGGACACTAGAAGCCGTCTTGTCTACGTTCTTTGTATTGAAACTAATTGGATGTAAACTAAACCTTAAATCAACTTCAGAGAAGCTGTGAAACATGTAGTTGATCAATCCAACTCATATAATTGAATTGTATACTTATCAGTTATTGAGTGATTAAAAGCCCTATGTTATCTTGTATGCACCAAGAACCATTGTGCTTCTTCTCAATGTTCGATCTTTTTTTAAGAACAATTTTCATGTAGCCCTTGTCTATCTTTTTCTACTCAACGGTTATTATTTCCTTTTAGTTAAACATTACTGAGTAAGTTGTTTCTAATAGGAAGAAAGGTTGCTCAACGGCGAGATGAGCTTCGTGAACTCGTGGAACATTTCAATGTGAGTGCATCACTTATTACCCTTAGCACTAGCTTAATGTGATATTGGGGCTTATTGTCCCAAAGTTGTATACTTATTTGTTTACTTTGTCATATATATTCGTATAATTCATCAAGATATACTAATATACTCGGCTTCTCTTAGTTTGCATTATAAATTTGTCATTCTTGAGCTATTATTTAGGGTGAAACAACATCAATGGAAGAGTTACTTCTTCATATTAAGGTCCTTTATTTGTCTCACATGAAAAGTGTTAAAGCCCCTGCCGTTTGCACCAAAACTTTAGAGTGTTTGGTGAGGATTGAGGGTTAATATGTGTATTATTCTAATACGCCACTGCAGAGGTCCGTTCTGGACAGCGAGGTGGATTCATGTTACAATATTACTTATTTATTTTTTTATTTTATAAAATCCACTTAAATTGCATGCTAGAGGAATATGGGTTGCTCTAATACCATGTTAAAGTCCCTACAACTTGCACCAAAACTTTAGAGAGTTGGTGAGGGTTAATATTTGTATTATTCTAACAAAAAGGAAAGAGGACATAGTGGAGAAGTCAATGGTGCTGTCAAACAAGAGGGATGTAGTCAATTTTTGGACCGAAATATCTGGGCAAGTTTCAAATGCAGAAATGACCTATGAGTTCTGTTATAGAAAAACAAGTTATCATTTGCCTTGGTCATTTTTTTTTCTCTTTTCCAATTAGGGTATATAAATCTGAGGAAATGAAATTTCTTTTTCGATCATTTGAATTGAACACCAAAATTTCATGTACTGTCATTTTTTTTTCTTCCGATTTTCCCTCTTCATGTACGCCTCCTAAGGTTGTAATCAGCTTTCAAGTGATTTAATACAAAGCTCAGGTTCTTGTTGTAGCTTCACTTCACATCATCTTCTATCATATCAATTCCAAGACTTAAAAAATAAACAACAAGAAGTCCTATAAAATGGTGAATAATTTCAAATCTGGATCCTATAAAATAAACAAGAGCAAATCCTAAAAAATAAACCCTAGAAAACAAACCCTAGAAATTTCAAGTCTCCCTTCCGTTCCGTTCCGTTGCTTCCTAAATTTGCCCCGACCAATATGATCCTGATCTCGGTCCATTGCATGGGCGCAGGGGTTCCAGCCGAAGACAAGTTTTCAGAGGAGAAAAAATAGATGAAAAGTGGAGAGAAAAGAGTTTTGAGGAAAATCCAAATATAATACCGGTTCCAGTAACAAGCGGATGAGAAGTTTGGAGGATTACCAATTCCAAATGCAATCCAGCGGCAATCCAGCGGCGTTCCAATGGCGTTCCAGAAATTTTAGGGGAGAAGTTCCAGAAATTTTAGGAGAGAAGTTTTGAGAGGGAGAAGTAGATCAAAAGTGGAGAGTAGAGTTTTAAGAAAAAGGCCAGCTTTTGGGAGGGAGGTTTTGCGGGTTTAGGGATCCAAAATTTTCACACCAAATTTTTTCAACACAACCCTAATGTTAAACGACACTTTTCAATAGTCGAATACAATTATATTATTATGATAAAATAGATTGGTGTTAAATGACTAGTTTAGTCCGTAAAAAATACAACCATATCTTTAATCCGTCGTTGTTGGACAACTCTAACTGTCGCAATTTGCCAATTTTGGTGTAGTGGTGCTTCGACCTTTACAAGTCGGATGCTAACATCGAAGATTATGTATCTGAAAGAAGGTTTTCAGATTGAGGGCTGGTGTCACCACGTGCCAAAGTGGGACGAGCTGACCCTTTGGGTTTTGACAAAGTTCAAGACTGAGCTGAAAGCGATTGGGCTGACCGCGGCTCTTCGCGCCACCCAAGCAGGTGTCGACCTAAATTGACATATGTTTCTTGCTCTCCTGGAAATGTTCAACACCCAGACTGGCACTTTTTTTATCCCGATGGGGGAGTTGGGATTGGCCCTTCATGAGATGTATGAGGTGTCCAAGCTTCCCTGGGGCTCGGAGCCGTAGGAGGAATATTTCTCGACCAACGAAGAGATCCAAGTTCTGGAAGACAAGGATTCAGAGATGATAGTTGTTTTCAAGGAGGTGGCCAGCCACCATTATCTGCTGCAACGGAGGAAGAAGGGTGGGTCACAGCCCTATGTGACTGTTTAGAGGGATTATGTCTTCAAGCAGGACCTGACGGACCCTTCCAAGATTCGGTTTGTGACTCCGCAAGGACTGAGTCATACGGAGGTGACCTCCGACATGAGCCGACTAGGCGAGAAGACCCCTTGTTCAAACGAGAGTGGTGACGACGTATACAGTTGTTTTTGGCATTGCGTGCACCGGATGTCTTCCAAGGCAGTGTTGGCTGTATACTTGATGATATGGCTCCGAAAATATGTGTTCTCGGGCGAATCTGGATCTGTAGAGAGAGTAAGCAGGAACGTCATTTTGCCAGCGGTAAAATTGGTTTTTGGTCGTCCTTTGGCTCTCCTTCTCGCAATGGTGTGTAACCTGCTGCGGGGTTTGAGAGATTTTGCTGACGATGTGGTCCACGAGAGGGGCAAGAAAGACAACCTTCCCCGAGCTGAACTACCATTCTATTACCTGATGGGATGGTTGATTCTGTATCATCCACACGTGATGAGCCCGGGCCCTAAGGATGATCATGTTGAAGGTGACGCTTTATCCGTCGCTTCTATAAACGGAAGTGGCTGCACATCGGTGTCCCTGTCTGTGGGAGGGTTTTGTCCTATCTTCAGGGGTAGGAGATTACCAAGGTCAGTCTCGTCTTCATGGATTTTGAGGCTGACCAAGAATTGGAAGACTCCGGCGAGGATGCGATCGCCCTGCCAATATAAGGGTTTCGCTGGTTGCAGAGTATTCGGCCTTCCCATTTGGTCTACTACAACAAGAATAAATGTTATCTAGAGCCGTATTTGCCGAGCCGGTTTGTACGTCAGTTCGGTTACAACCAGCTAATGTTAAGGAACCCCAGTAACAATATGGGGTTTGTCAGGAGTTTACTGGATGGAGCCCAAGGTTGGCAATATTACAACGCCGGATGCACTGGAGTTCGTTTCACCACGCTAGTTCACAACCCTCGGCCGCAGATCTTGTATTCAGCTGTTAAGCTGTATTGTGCCATGAACATTGTGTCCTCTGAATATGACAGGGAGATCAGTTTCATCGTTGGCACTCAGTTAGAGGCAACAAAAAATATGCTGGCGGTGGCCCGGTCATATTGTCCACCAAAGGTTGCAGGTTATCGGGCAGTTACTGCATCATCAACGGAGGGTACTCAGGAAGAGCCACCAGCTGGAAAGAGGCATGCTGACGCAGAGGCCGGTTCATCTGTGCCAAAGAGGTCGAGAAAAGCGACAACTCCGAAGGTGGGAGTTTCGGGAGTGCCACCCATAGTACCAACGGAATCAGCTCCCACAGAGGTAAAGACGTTCCGCATAATCTGGTTTATTCTTTGATCTCTGTGACTTATGTCCTCTTTTTTTGTAGAAGGTACAGAAGAAGAAACTCTGGGTTTCAAAACTGAGTATTAGCAGACCGAAGGAGGTGGCGAGCTCTTCCGATGAACGCATTCCTCCGATTATAACATCTCTCAGGGAGGGAAGATTTGATGACGTTGCTCCTGTGGAGATTTCGGTATCTCCAGATTACGTTGGAAGGGAATCTTAAGCTGCACCGGCACCTCAGGTTGCTGAGGTCTCTCGGTCGATCCACCAGGAGGGCGTAGAGCCTCGACCGGGAGTAGAATCAACTATTGATGGGGTGCCTGGAAGTATCGGGGCCCCAAAGGAAGTTATGGGAAAAGAACTTCCAAACGAGGAGGAAGTATGGAGCTCGTCTTCTTCTGACGATGGCTCGCAAGAAGATGTTGATCAAGCTGCCAAAGAGATCGCGTCAGGCGAAGACGTCTCTGACAAGAATTTGTCGGCTGGGCTTCTCCCCGGTTGTGGTACCGAGGTACTGGTCGCACACGAGGCCACGTGGCCAAGTCCTACCCCTGCCTCGGAAGTGGGGGTTGATGTGGTAGGGTCGACGTCACTGCCGAGCCCTACACCCGTTCCTGTAGGGGAGCTGATGCGGGTGATGAGACTCATTTTTCGACTCCGGCTCCGTAGGAGGTTGTACTGTCAGGGGCGGACCTTGTCGCTTCGAACGAAAGGAAGAGCCGTTTTGCCCCGGCCGGGGATAATATCATCAACCTGGATGTCGGGGGATCATCCGTCATTGACTTCGATAAGGGCAAGGGCCCTGTGATAGAGGACACACCTCCTACTTCTTCCACTTGGGGGACAGTGTTGCATCCTTCTCTAGCTTCCTCAGTTGGCGACGGAATCTGTACTGCCGATAGGGAAGAACCTACCGATATTGAGGTTCCGGATCTGCGGCTCATCGAGGGATCTTCCTCAACCTCTACGATGGCTCCTCCAACCCCTGTTATGACACCTCAGGTGTTGGCAGATGCAGTTGTGTATGTGAAATTTGTCGTCGAGGTAGTGTACAAGATGCTGCAGAGAGGCGTATCGACAGTGCTGAATGCAAATAGGAGTTTTACGACGGCGAAAGCCATGGCGCTCCCTTATATTGGTCTGATACATTCCTACCAGGGCCATGATCATATGACCGAGATTTTGGAGGCGTCGGTGGCTGAGCTCGACCAGCATCTTTCTGAGCTTCAGAGCATCCGACGAAATGACCTTTCTTCTCTGATAGAAACAGAAAAGGAGAAGTTGATAGCTGAAGTTGAGTCGTCTTATCAGGCTACGGTGGCTATCTAGGAACGCGTGGTGGTCGAAGCTGAGGCTGCGGTGGAGAGGCTATCTCAATCCATGCAAGAGAAGGTGGAGTTGCGGGCATCGTTGGAAGCTAGCATAGCGGAGGTTACTGCCAAGATTTACCTCCTTGAAGACCAGCGGGCCGAATATTTGTTAGATGCTGAGCGAGTCCAGCCTGAACATGTAGCATCTAAGGAGGAAGAAGCAGCTTTTACCCGTCAGATTCTTTCTCTGACCCACCAGCGGCAAAAGCTAGACGAGAAGTATGAGAATGATATTGCCCTTGAGGCTATGGAGATGATGCGTCAAGAAGCTGAACGTCGAGTTTTGGCGACTGCAGAGACTCGGGCGGAAGACTTGAAGCATCGGATTGAAGAGCTTTTTGCTAATCCCAGTGATGCTTAGGGATTGTAGTCTTTTTTTTGTCGTTTGCAACTTTCGCTGGGGATGTAATCCTTCACTTTGGAATGCAAAAATAAAGAATTTTCTGGTGTGTTCATCTTTGCTGTCATGAACTAGTAATTTGTGTGGACCTATTATCTTTTGCGTACCTTGGTTTTTAGGTACAGATAATAAGTTTGAGAGAACCGACATGTTTGCTCAGAGGTAATGTGGACGTGGAAAATATGGGGTTCAAATGACAGAATCTTCCTACTCAGAGGTGTTATTGTAACACCCAGTTTCTAAAATAAGGGTAATTTTAAAATTTTGTATTTTAATTTATTTAATTATGATATTTAATTAATAATATAATTTTGGGTGATTTTTAATCATTTTAAAACTATTTAAAATCATGACTTGTGATTTGGTATTTTGCTAGTGTAACCCTAGAGCCTAGCCATGTGATTAGGGTATTTCATTTATCATTTTTAGCTTGAGGGTATTTTGGTCATTTTGAATTAATTGAATTTAATATATATTTATTTGGAATTTATTATAATTAATGGGATGGTGTCATTTTAATATTATTTAATTGATTGCCTTGTGTTGTGTTTAGCCTAACTTAGATGTTGACTTTAGTTAAAGTGACTTGATTAGCATGGTGAGATCCTAGTCTAACTTAAGTCAATCTAAGTTAGTCATGTAGGAATCAAGACTTGGATAGAAGGCTTAGTGATTTGGACCATAGGTTTGATACTTAAAATTTGGTTACATGACTAGTGCAAATAGGTCCATAGCCCATTAGACTCAACCCTAACCCTAACTATCACCTTATGACCAGCCACCTAGGGCTATTCCTCCTATAAATAATCTCTTCATTTATTGTTCTTGCCTCTTTATTGAGATTTCAACATTTTGGAGAAAGAGGTAATGTCATTTCTTCTCCAAACCCTAGATTCTTTATTTTAATTCCTTTTCCACTCTAGTCTTTTGTATATGATCCTAATCTAGCCCTATTTCATGTTCATGGAGAGAAATCTCAGGTTTGAACCAATTTGGAGCACTTGGCCATTAAGGAGAATACCCCCCATTTGAGGCTTTTTCTTGCAAATTGCACATATAGGTAAATCCCTATTCCCTCTACCAAATTTTGTTTTCTGTGCATGGATAGGAAGCCCTGGGTGTCCCATAGCCGTAGGTGTTGGATTTGTGTCGATTCGTATCCGTTTGGTGTCCGTATCGGACACGTGTCTATGTGTATGTTTATGTGTTTGACAAAATGCCTCATAGGACTTTTTGTTCTTAGTTTTCAAAACAAATTATATATTTTGGAAGCTTATTAGGTGTAGATCACAACCCAAGTTGACTTAGTTGAATTCTGTGCACCCTCCTGTCCAAATTTGGACACACACGTATGCACGAGAACACAGTGTGGCTGCCTTGCTGTCCGACACTGATAGCGGACACGACACTGAATTTTATGACACAAAAATTTACGTACACGAGGGGGCAATCACTGACATAAGCACACAAAATTTTAGGAGAAATTATCGAGTGGTTAGGAAGAAATCGGGCTTGCACTGGTTTTACAAACACACACACACGCGCACATTGGGTCACTGATACGGGCTTGTACACGGAGCTGGACACTTCGTGGATACGACTTAGGCACTTAGACACCTACCCTGACACCCCACCTAGATACTGACACGACCACGACACTTGTGGATGGACACACGAGTCCCTAGACTAATCGACACCTGTGTACGAGGCTGTGCACTGCACAGTTTTGACACTATTGTTTGACACCTCCGGACACGGTTTTTGGACACGATTTCGACACGAATTATTCCCCCAATATAGACACGCATGTAGGCATAATAATTCCCAAGTATTTATGTACATATGCATATATATTTATATGTATCTAAGTGTATATATGTGTATATTTATAGTGTTATGTATTGGTGTGTCTGTGTCAGTTCTGTAGGTTTGGTCTGTGTCCTAGGTAGTAAAATATGACAGCATATGTATATATATATGTCTGTATGATGTATATCTATATGTATGTATGTATGCATAAGTAAATTTTTGTTTTGAAATGAAGTTTGGGTTCCAGGTTTCCTGAGAGATTGTTGGATTTGAATGGTGTTGGTTTTTGTGTGTGTTTGTATAGAGTGTTTGTATAGAGTGTGAGAGGATTTGAGAATGGGAGTGGGAGATTAGTTTAGAGGGTGAATAGAGAGTTTGAGAGATTGATAGAGGGGTAGAGAGAATGGTTGAAAGTTTAGAGTGGTGGTTTGTTGCTATTGTGTGTGTGTATATATATATATATAAAAATATATATATATATATATATATATATATATATATATATATATATATATATATATATATATATATATAGAGTGTGGAATAGAGAGTTAGAGAGAAAGGATTTGGAGATGGGGACTGATTTGAATGGTCTGAACAGTCCCCACAGGGGACTGTTCTGTGGCATTTTCCTGCTGCATTTGCAGCAGCTATAGGATAGGTTTAAGCCCTCATTTACCTTCATGGCAGCCATGACAAAACCCCTTACCTGTCCTAATTGTACAGCCCCATGTTAGCCCTGTTTGTTGTCCCCAATATCAGCCATTGTATTGCCCAACTGCTGTCCCAATTAGCCCCATGGTTCTGTCATAAACCCCCATATATTGGCCCTATACCAGCCCCTAAACCTGTACCAAACCAGTCCTATATGGCTGTCACTTTCCTGCCTAAAACCTGTCCTAATTTCAGTCCTAAAACCTGTCATTAGCTACCTAAACTTCAGTCCTCAAACCAGTCCATACATGCCCCTAAACAAGCCTATATGGTTGTCCCAAACCCCTGAATTCAGCCCTCCAATATCAGTCCATAACTTGTCCTATACCTGCCCATTTGCACTATAAATCAGTCCATTTTAGTCCCCATTGCTGTCCCCAACTGTCCCATTTAGGTGTCCTAAAATCAGTCCCTTCATGAGCCTATGTGTAAACCTATAGAAAAGCCTATATGAGTGTGGTATCATGAGTGTTGTGTGTGAGTGAGTTGTGTGGGTGAGTGTTAGAGTGATGTGAGGATAGTACATGATATTGGTAAGGTAAAGGTGTAGGATGACTAACATATATTCTAAGATAGGTTAGATACCTAGGATACCTATATTCCTTGGTAGGTGAACCTTAGATAGGATAGTATCTAGCTACCCTAAGTAGCCTAGACTAGTATCTTGGGTATTAGCGGGGTTTTCTTTGTATTGGGCAAGGTATCGGAATTTACCTTGGTAAGGTAATATAGGTTATACCTAGAACTAGGGTATTTGAGTCTAGAATCTAAGATATGGTTAGAACTTGGTTCCCTCGGTTGGTAATGATCAAATATAGTGCTCCTAGACTAGTTTTGACGTCGGTTGACCATTTTGACCAAAAGTCAACAAAAGTCAACCGAGAGTCAAACTTAGCCTTTAAGCGACTAGATTTGACCGAAATCAAACCAGAGTTGACCAGTTGGCTGAAAGTCAACAATTGGTAAACATTAGACTAGTTGACCTAGAGTTGACCAGAGTTGACTTTTTGACCAAAAGTCAATTGTAAGTCAACCTTTGACCCCGTTTGACTTAGTTTGACTTGGATTGACTCCCAGTGACCTGGTATGATCCAGTATGACCTAGTATGACTCAGTTTGACCTAGATCGACCTAGATTCATATAGAATGCATTGTAATACATCTTATTATCATTTTAGACATGTTGTGACTTATACTGTTCTGATAGGAGGCAGACACCACTCCTCAGGCAGTATATTCTCTTCAGACACTCAGGACATCAGGCGAGTACATTCTCTGACCGTTTTATACTTGTCTGGATTTACATTCTTGCTCTAGATTACTGTACTTGATGCTGACACGATTGTTATCACGGATTGGTAGTATATGGATCTCCTTTTGAGATGTTATCCCATTGTATTCACTAAATACATATTGTGATGTGCGTTTCACTTACATATTGTATTTATTGAATATCCTTATCCTTGTATACTCATTGTGCATATTGTACTCTCATTATCACATGAGCCCCAGGGATAGACCATTGTACAACTATTGTATGACATTGTACATCTATTGTATAACATTGTACACTATTGTACAAGATAACGTAACTGGAGTGGATCCTTGGGTATTGATTGGGGAGGGGGAGTAGAATGGGTTATGTAATAAAATCCTATTGTACAACATTGTATAACTATTGTATATGTCTATTGTACACTCACGTACAATGGAGTTACCATTGCATTGTCCTAGACCGTTTACATAACCATATTGTACTCTAAATCACATGTTGCTTACAGTTCTTACTTATCATATATAGATATTTCCTATTATCAAATCTCTGCTATTTTTCATATATATTCTTCTTTCAGCGTTTCATGTACCTTACTCTATTGCATGCTTTATATTTCCTAACTTGATGTGAACTGCGTGAGATATTTTGTGCTCGCTCCTGTCCTGACTGGACCTGTTAAAAATATTACAGAGGATGAGGATGAGGCCTGCGTACACACCTACTATGGGACAGCTGTAGATGACTCTTGTGACCCAGATTTCCAGTCGGATCTACTAGCTATAGAGATTGAGGCTTCCTAGTCTAGGTTTTACTATTTCTGTCATTTGAGATTTGGGTTGTATATATTCTTTCATATTCAGTAGTTGAGACTTGTATTTTTGGATGTTTGCTGAGATGTTATCTTAGACACTTACTCTCTGGTTGTATTTATGTGGATTCTTTCATTTCAGTATTTATCTATCTATCGTTCTATCTTATCATTCTGCCTTAGATGTGATTGAGACTGTTCTGTTATGTCACATCCATTTGGAGTGTATATACTGTACAGGTACATTTATATTATTGGATGATTGACCTAGGACAGCGTTCTACCACCGATACTGCGACGTAGGCTGGGCGTTGTTACGTTCTCGTACCCTCACAGTGGGTGCGGGTCGTGACACATTTTTAGTGGTGGCCCATGCAGGTCGAGTTTATGTAGTGGTATTCGAACTAGAGTATCACTACAGCCTGCAGTAGGATTATGATATTTTGAAGGTACTCAATCACATTAGGGAAAACTCTTATCTAATTCATACCATCTCAGTTCTTGCTGATATTGTTCTCCTTTTAATATAACTGTCCTCCTTTGCTATTTTGACTCATTTTCAGCAATTGTTTATTTTGATCTGTCTCCAGGATGATTGAGACGAGATCACATCGCCAGGGCCAGGGGGACGCCGATGAGAGGTCAGCCACCTCTCATACCCAGTAGCCAGCCCCTGGTACCGCAGCCCAGTCATGCCAGCTGGGGTAGGCATTTTAGCTGTATTCGGAGGAGCCCCTCCACCAGCAGCAGGGGTATGCCTCCACCAGGTCGGAGGCAGGACCTAGTTATCCCAGAGGTACCTTTCCAGCAGCCGCCGCCTACATGATATGTGGATACGGCACAGATGTTCGCCTACTTTCAGCCGTTTATGGAGGTGCAGCAGGACCGGCTGGCCAGGAGCATGGAGTTGGCCCTTACGACAGTTGCAGCTCGACCAGCAGTTCAGCAGCTGAAGACACCTGGGATAGAGCAGTTCCAGAAGATGAGCCCCAGAGACTTCCTGGAGATGGAGGGGATTCTATATGCTGACGATTAGATCGAGCATATAGAGGAGATCTTTCGCCTGGCTCGGATACTGGCAGATCTCCAGATAGAGGCAGCAGCTAGCCGGATGCGAGATCTTGCTCGCATATGGTATCAGTCAGACCCCAGGGTGGGGGTAGCTGGACAGACCTGGAAGGAGTTCAAGGGCTTCTTCAAGAAGAAGTTCTTTCCAGATGCAGCGCTCCGAGCCTTGGAGTCGCAGTTTGAGAACTTAGTTCAGGGGAGCCTGTCAGTAGAAGAGTACGCTGGGGAGTTCGACCGCCTTGGCAGATTCGTAGAGGGTTTGAGCGAGACGGCGAAGGCCCAGAGGTTCCGAAAGGGTCTAGTCAAGGAAGTCAAGTCCTTGACCAAGGGCAACAGGGATGCCACTTTCGAGGAGATTTTGACGAAAGCTTTATTGGCTGAGGACGATCTTGAGTTGCAGCTCAAGAGGGAGCGAGACACTATCGGAGCCAGTAGCAGCGGAGGCCAGGCCAAGAGGCCTCATATACAGATTCAGCAGTAGTAACAGCAGCCGATGATCCACTTCCAGTAGCAGCAAAGGCCTGTTCAGCATCAGGGACAGAGACAGGTACTGTATCAGCAGGCACCCAGGTAGTAGCAGAACACTATGTGCAACTTCTGCAAAAAGCAAGGCCATGGGTGGGACGACTGTAGGAAGAGGCTGGGCATGTGTTTACTTTATGGTTCAGCAGAGCATTAGTGTAGAGAGTGTCCCAAGAACCCGACACCATTGGCTCAGGTAGCACCAGGAGCTAGGGCTCCGGCAGGGCAGCAGAGGGGACCACCATTGCAGACTCAACAGCAAAGGTTCGTACAGCATCAGCAGCAGGCCAGGAGAGGCTAGCCAAGGCGAACTTTCGCTATGATAGCCGAGGATGCTCAGGCAGTAGGAGAGGTGCTTGCAAGTGTTTGCGATTGATTGTAAAAGTACATAACAATTATCGGAGGACTGAACTTAGACTCACAATACAAACTCGCTTGTACAAAGAAAGCCTAGGGACGAAAACCTAGGTACAGTAATCTAAGTATACTTGTTTATTTTAGATTCTGGGAGATGACGGTAGAGGCTCGGGAAAGCGACAACAGCTCTGCCTTACTCCTTGGACGATCGGGTGCAGCCTTGGCTTTGTAAAAGAACTGCTTGGCGTTGATGAAGAAATGCTCTCCTTTTAATTTCTCTCTGACTCTCTGGATCCGAGGGGGGTGTGCTCTCTCTCTCTCTGCTCTCTGCTGCTTTGCAAGGGAATGGCACCTTGCTATTTAAAAGAGTGGGGGCATCATTAGGGTTTGCAATGATTGCCTATTCTCAAAAGTCGGCGGTTAAAGATCAATGAATCTAGGCCGCTCATAATGGATTTGAGCAATTAATGTGATTGCATCAAATCTCTGTGGGCAATTAATGATGATTGCCATAAATTCTCATGATTTGTTATGCCAAGCTTGGATCTCCTGCCACGTGTTCAATTTGATTGATTACAAATGATCTGATTTGATCCCAGTAATTATGAGAATGGTACTAAACCTGGTTGTTAGGATTTGTTGATGAATCTTGCCACGTGTCCCACTATTATTAGGCTGATAGCTGTAGGGACGCTGGCAGAACCGTGAGCCACTTAGGAAATCTGAGCCGCATGAGGATTGCCCCCCACTGAGCCGTATAAAGCTGGCCATACGTCAAGGCTGCTTGGGAGTGGCCTCTGAACATTTGAACCGCATGGAGATGATCTAAGCCGCATGAGCGTAGGCGACCGTATGATGGGTAGCTTCTCAGTGAGCCGTATGAAGATAGTCCTTGTGAGCCGCATGGGTAGCCTCTGCCTGAGCCGCATGGAGTGGCCTCTGTCTGAGCCACATGCGACTGTCCACGTATCAAGGCCGCATAAAGGTCTTTGGGGTTTGATGGATTGTGTCAGAGATCTCCTTCGTTTTCCTAGGAGTATGCCATTATGACAGAGTCATCATTGCGTCTTTATGTCAGAGCTGTCATTGGTCAGAGCTGTCAGCCGTTAAGGCATTAAATGCAGTAAAGACAAAGGAAAGAGCTGTTGAGGGCCACGTGGCTCCTTTCTGGGCCGTATGGAACTATTCGAGCTGCATAGACGCTTGAGCCGCATGGATCCCTGAGCCGCATGAGCACTCTGAGCCGCATGGGGATCCTTGGCCGCATGGATCTTTTTTTATTCTTTTCCATGCTTCTACAAGACCCCCTTCAAAGTTTTTAATTTGCAAAATTGAAATTCTTTGAATAAGAAGCATGGCTATGTATAAACTCTTCTAGCCATATATGATGTCCTGACCGTATGGATGTTCCAGCCGTATAGCCTCCTCAGCCGTATTGGTCAATCAGCCGTATGGACCCTTTGGCCGCTGAGGCTGTCTGGTCGTATGAGCTCCTTGCCACGTCATCCTGTCACGTGTGCAAATCTTTTGCTTTAATTGCTGTTGATTTGCCATCAGTTTTAAGGCCGCTTTTTGGGGCAGGATCCCAATTGTCTAGCCTTAAATAATCAGATCGCCATGATAACCGAAGAGTCGGTTATACTGCTCGTGGACCGATGCGTCGGTCCATTGGGGTTCTGCCTATAAATAGCAGGGTGTTTGGGAAAGACTTTCTTTTAGTTTCTACTATTGCCCTAACTCTCTTGTCTTCATCTTCCTTCTCTGATCATAGTAATGGCTCCCAAGAAGACTGTTGCGGCGAAGAAGGCAATGTCTTCATCGGTGGCGAAGGGTAAGAAAGCTGTTTCTACGACGACGAGTATGGCAGCTCCTCCGCCAGCTGACGTGCCCGTAGTTCACCCCGACGTCCACCCCGCTATCGATGGTAAGAACCTTTACGTGAGTTTGGAACCCTAACTGTCATGGCTACGTCGTATATTTTATGTGCGAGCCTTCATCTTCATGTGTGCCGCATGTACATCTTATGGTCAAGCCGTGAGCCGTATGAGAATCGTTGCTGTGGCCGCATACGCGCTTTATCAACAAAGCCGCATAGGCTACGCTGAGCCGCATAGACTCGTACGAATTTGTTTGTCACGTGAACGGCGTGAGCTTATCCGAACTCTGAGAGCTATATGAGAGCACTGCCGCATGAGCCTTCGCTGAACGGAGCCGCATAAATGTTTTTCTGAGTTGAGCCGCATGAGGCTCCATTAAGTTGGAGCCGCATAAGCTCGAAAACACTCATCGGTTCTCTTTGTCCATATTTTTGACTTATTTTCTTTTGTCTTCTTTTTCAGTGAATTTTCCAGTTAATGCTGCGGGGGAACCTCTAGTGGGTCGTGCTCAAGCTGCTATGGGCTTTAGGTACGACTAGATAGTTCGGTATATGGCAGACCAGCTTCCTAGTGACGAGCCTTTGACGAGGAAAAATGCCCTCAAGAACCAACCTTTCCACTTCCTATGTGCCATGATGAATTCGAAAACGTTGGAAGGGGAATACCTGAAACCTGCATTCTTCTTTGGAGATGCTTTGACTGTGAAGAATAGTCAAGTTCTGGATATATCGGAGAACTGGAGCTTCATCTCTAACGGGATTGCGATCCGCATCCCTCAAATGGAGCGTCACTTCCCATTATCTTGGTTCAATATGTTCCCGCTGGACAGAAAGGTGGAAGAGTCTTTGACTCATACCCGGAATGGGATGTTTGTAGGCGACATTCATTACAACAATAGTATAAAGTCAGTATGTGCAGGCAAGGTGCATGCCAGCCGTTATGTAATAGGATTGGCCCCGGGTGCTTTATTGAATGTGTCGGGCCCCAATTTCACGTTTTCTTCAGCCGATACTTTTCTGAACCAGCTTGCTCGGAAAGGCTCATATCCAATCGGCCGGTCGGCACTCCCCAGTTGGATACACCCCATCCTCTTATGGATCAATCTGTCTATGTGGATCTTACAAAAGTATGAGACTTTTCTGTGTGAGATTGGTCTTTATCACGCTATTCGGGGCACCAGCCACGGCTTACCTGTAAACAAGAAGTTATTCATGGCTTTGCTAGAGATGTAAAACTGCCGTACGGGAACCTTCTATACCCCTATAGGGGAAATAGGGCTGGCACTCCATGAGATGCATGCGATTTCCAAACTTCCTTGGGAGGATGAAGCTTTTGAAGCGTACACTCCTACGAATGAGGAGTTCGAAGAGCTGGAAGAATGATACCCGGGATTCGTGGCTACTTATCAGGAAATACTGTGCCACTGTAGTACGTGCCAGCAGATAGCCAAGAAGGAAAGCAGTTCGGAAGGCAATGTTCCCCATACTAAGGACTGGGGGAACTATGTCTTCTCGACGGGAGCCTCAGGCCGAGTTACTTCCCGAAGTCCTCAATCCTGGTTGGCGGTTCAGGCTTTGATGTCGTCGACAAAGAGGATGGCCTCCACCAGCGACAGATTTGGGGGCAAGACCGACTCTTTTGGTTATTTTTATCAGGATACCCAAGTGTTGTCAGAGAAGGCGCTCCTAACAGGATTTTTGATAGTATGGCTGCGGAATTGCGTCATCTCAGGAGGAGCTGGTTCTATTGAAAGGATCAGCCGTAATTTTATTCTCCCTGCTGTGAAGCTAGTTTTTAGAGTAAAACTAGCTCTTCTCCCGGCCATGGTGTGCAGCGTACACCGTGGCCTCCGTACTTTTACGTCCGAGGTGATCGCCCGTGAGGTGACAAAAGACTTTGAAAGGACTGAGCTGCCTTATCATTATCTGATGGGGTGGCTATTAATGCACTACCGGTCTTTGATGAGATCGGGTTCTGAAGACGGCGTAATTGCTGATGACGCTTTTATCTTCCGTTATCGCAACGAGCCTTGGGAGTATGATACCATGCGTGCCTGCCGGATGGCGTTGGCGAGAGCAGATAGGTACAACTTTTTTGTATCCGTCCCTCGTTTCACTGCTGAAGAAATAGCGGGCGTTCATCTCGACGATATTGGTCCTCCTCAACTTCTAGACGGCCAGATGCTCTTTTGGTTGCGTAACATCCGTCTTGCCCACCTGGTATACCGCAGTCGTAATACCGTCTTCCTGGAACCTTACCTACCCAGCAGGTTTGCTCGTCAGTTTGGGTACAGTCAACTTTTTTGGATAGTCCCAGCTCTTGTCTGGGTTTTGAGGGTAGCCTCCTTGATGGCATCAGGGCCTGGCATTACTATGATATATTCCATACCCGTGCCACTTTTTCGGTTCCTGCCATTGAGGCATCGGTAGAGATTTTGTACATGGCGGCCTTGTACCATGTCATGGCGAATAAGCTCCCGATTGGTTTTAGTCCGGATACCAGTTTTATCGTTGGTACTGGCTTGGATGAGAAGCCCCAAGGGGCCAAGACGAGGAGGAAGAAGAAAAATAGAG
This sequence comes from Iris pallida, assembly GCA_029216955.1. Classification (NCBI taxonomy): domain Eukaryota; kingdom Viridiplantae; phylum Streptophyta; class Magnoliopsida; order Asparagales; family Iridaceae; genus Iris; species Iris pallida. The sequence goes on from JANAVB010037819.1 coordinate 14,097,309, forward strand.
TCGAAGTGCCCGACTCAGACTCCACCACTGTGGATGATGAGGACGAGGAGCATGATGCAGATGACTCTTCTTTCTCGGTGGAAGATGTTGGGGTAGATCAGCCGCCTGTCGTGCCTGGTTCTGCACGGAAGCATAGCAGACAAATCTCCCCTGTTAGCAGTATTCCTCACTTCTGAAAATTGGCTGCGACCAGACGTCGCAGACTAACTATAAGGGAGAGAAACGAGGAGGTCGACTCCGCTTCGGAGGTAATGCGAATTACTACCATTTTTATTCAGTTCTTCGTTTCCTCCAGTTTTGATCTTTAATCATTTTCCTTCCCTTTCGTAGGTATCAGAAGAAGAGGAATCTCAAGTCGTCGAGGTCATGACTCAAGATGACGGGGGTTCCGACAGACCTGTCCCCGAAATTACGGAATTTCATCAAAATGACGCTGATAGATTTGTACCTCCCTCTGGGGTGGCTGGGACAGAAGAGCCAGCGAAATTTAATTTGGAAGTCGCGGGTGAGGAGACCACGTCAGCTGTGAGCGAGTTACAACCTCCATGCTCCTCTCCTGGTAAGATAAGCCGAATTTTAACTTACGAGGAGGCCTATCTGCTCTATCATCACGTCCATCGGGTTACGTCGATTGATGGTTCCTCTGGACATACAGGTCCTGCCTCTCCAGTACCGATGATGGACATTGTTGAGACAGGCTCTGCCGAAGGGGCATTGGCGGAGAGGAGCATACCCCCTCCCCTTCCAGTTCGTCTTGAGGGGCCTCCGGCTGTCTCGAGTTCGGAAAGTCAAGTGGTGGGACAGCCGGGGCAGGGGACAATAGTCCTTGCATCTTCTTCTGCGCAGGTGGCTCCGAGAGTAGACCTCTCTGCCCAGCCAAGTGTACAGGCTCTTCGAGTGGTGGAGGAAGGGTTAGCCGCTATCCGCGTATTGTTTCGCTTGGAATTTGTCCCCATGGTGGCAAGTTCTAGCGCACCTCCTTCGACATTGTTGGCCTCGCTTCCTTTGACGCCGTGCTCTACAGAGGTTCTGGACGAGGCGTTACAGGACGTGGTTGGCAGCTTTTATCGTCATTTGAAGAAGGGGATAGTGGCTGCTGTGGAAAGAGGGACCTCTTTTGTCTTGGCCCGGCAATGCGCCCAGGGTCATATTGATATCCTTAAGACTCTTTCCGGTGGGGCAGGGGTCACCGTACTTCTGGAGGCAAAATTGCTAGTGGCCGATTAGCTGGACCAGCTTCAGGTGCTACGGCAGACTGATATGTCTGCTGCTATAGATCAGGAGCACGGTTTCCTTACAGCTGCTGTAGAGAAGATAAGGGCTGCTCGGGAAAAGACCAGGTCGGACATGCTGAAGGACCTCCGCGATCTGTCTGATCGCTATGATGAGTTAAACTACGAGATGAAGATGTTACGGCTCGGGAAGCGACTGCCTTTCGTGGGATTATTGACACGCGGGAGCAGATCCTTGAGCTTCAGAGGAAGTTAGCTTTCCTGGAGTCTGAGCTTGAGGCTGTCCCTACCGAAAGGGGGCTAATTATCCAGGAGGCTGACAGAGTGAATCGAGCTTCGTCTGATCTAAAAATTGCCCTGAAGAAGTTAGAGGACGACTGGCAGGCACACATGGACTTGAATAATGTGGAACGGTTATCCTAGAAAGCGGAGCACCGGCCCAAACAGCGGCTTGATCAGGGGACCACCTTGGTGAAGAACCGTCTTATGGAATTATGTAATGCCGAACCATAGACGGCCTTTTTCTCCTTTTTTGTTTTCGTTCTTTTTTTCTTTCTTTAAATGGGATATTATCCCTAGAACATGTAGTACTTTTTGCCTTCCAAATAAAAGAGCATGCTTTATTCCATCCTTTATTTGTACTGCCTGTTGCGCTTGTGGTGTTATGGTGGCATTTGCCCCGAATGGGGGACTTATTTGTGGACTTGTTACCCTTGGCATACCTTGGTTTTAGGTACAGGTAACAAGTTTGATTGGGGATACCTAGAACAATTCCACGGCAAGGTGATCATGGACGTTCCGGGTATCGGAAGAGAGAATGCCATGGAGCAGCTGGGCTCCCGGGAAACGATGAGAAGTGATGGGCCTGTGTTGGGAAACTCAATACAGGACATTTGTGGGCCTATTATCCTTGGCGTACCCTAGCTTAGGATACGGATAATAGGATGAAAGGGAACCAGCATACTTACTCAGAGGTAATGAGGACATGGCAAGCATGAGGGTTTTGCCGCGGAGTCTTCCTACTCAGAGGTAATAAGGACATGGCAGGAGTAGACTCAACGGAGGATATTTGTGGTCAACAGAGGATATTTGTGGACCTATTATCCTTGGCGTACCCTGGTTCAGGATACGGATAATAAGACCAGAGAGAACCAATCATACTTACTCAGAGGTAATGAGGACATGGCAAGTATGAGGGTTTTACCGTGGAGTCTTCCTACTCAGAGGTAATGAGGACATGGTAGGAATGGACTTAACGGAGGATATTTGTGGACCTATTATCCTTGGCATACTCCGGTTATGGGTACGGATAATAAGTCGAAAGGGAATCAACATACTTACTCAGAGGTTATGAGGACATGGCAAGCATGAAGGTTTCTTCGACGGAGCCTTCCCACTCAGAGGTAATGAGGACATGGCAGGAGTGGGCTCAATGAAGGATATTTATGGACCTATTATCCTTGGCATACTCCGGTTGTGGGTACGGATAATAAGTCGAAAGGGAATCAACATACTTACTCAGAGGTAATGAGGACATGGCAAGCATGAAGGTTTCTTCGACGGAGCCTTCCCACTCAGAGGTAATGAGGACATGGCAGGAGTGGGCTTAATGAAGGGGGGTACATAGAACGACTCAGAGGTAATGAGGACATGGAAGTTCTATGTAAAGAGGTGATTTGTTTTTGGCGGAAGTGAAACGACCCAGAGGTAACATCGACATGGTCGTTTTGAAAATTTGTGGATCTGTTACCCTTTTTGTGCACTAGGAGTACGGGTAGTAGATCATGAGGGAGGATCTCTTTCAGGAAGAAAGTTCAGAGGTATGGTCATACATGACTTACTATCTAAAAGAGTGACCGAAATGTGAGTTCAGAGGCACCTGCGGGTACATAACTCGCTAATGTGGGAGATTGTGAGTTCAGCGGTACGGGAGGGTACATAACTCAATAATCTAGAATTTTGTGGATATGAGTTCGGCGGTATCAACGGGTACATGACTCAATAATCTGGGACTGTGGATATGATTTCAGTGGTACCGGTGGGTACATGACTCAATAATCTGGAATTTTGGAATATGAGTTCAGCGATACCAGCGGGTACATAACTCAATAATCTGGAAAATATGATATGAGTTCAGCGGTACTGGCGGGTACATGACTCGACGATCTGGAAAATGTCGTTTAGACATAATATTTCTTCAGGAACTTGCCGTTGACGGGTAGTGGCTGTAAGGGGTGCTGACTTGCGAGGTTTGCGAGCTTGGAGATGGATCGTTAGGGGTTCTTCTGATCCTATGGCTGTCTCTATACGAGCTTGCACATCTCCTTCACCAAGGTGCCTCTTCGACTTTTCGTATAGGCAGGAGTCTGAATAGTAGGATTCGACCCCTTTGAAGGGATCGATGTCGGCAAATTCTGTCCTTACGAAGCCGTATTTGTCGACATACTTGAAGCACTGGTATAGAGTGAAAGGCACGATCATATAATCGTGTATCCAAGGGCGCCCCAAGAGGATGTTGTAGGACGTGTTTGTCTCTATGACGTAACAGGTGACTTCCGACTGGAGATCGCCAATTTGGCACTTCAGGCGAATCTTCCCAATTGGGTGGCTCCTGCCCGAATTGAAACCGCTGATGGCGGTACTTGTTGGCGTCAGACGATGCATGGGAATGCAGAGATGATGTAACAGACCCTTCGGGATGATGCTTATGGAAGAACCAGGATCAATGTGCATCTGGTCCACCTTTATGTCCCCGATGTACCCGGTGTAGTATAACGGACGATCGTACAGATTGGTTTTGATGACATATCCTGCGAAGTGAAGACAATATTGGCCATCGCTCCTATGCAAGCGCTGTCTTAGAGATTTGCAGGCGGGCTCTCTCCTGTGAGGTTGACCTGAGCCAGATAGGCGTTGGCATTTTGGAGTGCATCGCTCAAAGCCGCGCGAACATCCTTTGAGAGTCTCAGAAGCTCGTATAATGATAATTTGGCCGGTGTGTTGGCCAATTGTGCTAAGATGTCAAAGTTGTAGGGCCTCTCTAGCCCCTGCGGTGCCTCTTTTTGGAGAGATTTGTCAAAGCAAGTCTCCTTCGGCCTAGGCTTGTCGGTCGTCGAAGGCTGAGCAGGTCCCGGAGCGTCAGCAGTAGCTGGCTGATGATCTTCAGCCGAATTATCAGCCACAGGTTGGGATTGTACCCCAGACCGGATAAAGACGGCTGTGGCTTCTTCGACATTCACCGAAATTGTACGGCAGGATCTGACTTTTCCATCCTTCTTCTTGCGAAGGGAAGGTGGTGTGGATTGGGTCACCTCGAGTACTAAGTCTAGATGGACCCACATGACCTCCCCTCGTGATGTAGTGAGGGGGATTAGACCAGCAGCCTGATCCCGAGGAGGTAGAAGATTAGTAATCTCCATTGTCGCCAGAGGGATGGGTACCACACTGTCTTGAGTTTCAGTTGGAGGAAAGCTGCCAAATTGTACTGACACCATATTGGCTGCCACGGTTACCTCTTCGAAATCAATGGCTAGAGCGTTTGAATCGATGAGATGTTGGATGTATCGTTTCAGTTGGTAGCAGTCGTGTGTAGCATGGTGGACGTAGCGGTGGTAATGACAGTACTTTGGGCTCTCCATTTCTGCCGACCGAGGTTTCTATCTTGGTCGAGGGAGCTGAATTCTGTCTCCTTGTATGAGCATGTCCAAGATGGGCTTGACATGGCCGTCTTCGAAGGAGTAGGTCATTTGTGGCCATTGCTTGTCTGCCGGATTTGGCTCAGGTTTCTGTGCTGTGTCAGCCACCATAGCCTGCTTGCCCTTATTGTTCCGATTGTTGGTGGAGCTACCCCCATTGTTGTTGTTGGCATTGGGACGCCTGCCCTTGTCCTCACCCTCTGAGATGTGTAATCCCAGTTGGCGAGCCTTCTTCAACCGTTCTTCGGTACTAGTGGCATTGATGATAAACGTCTTCCAGTCCTTGGATTGACTTTTGCCTATCCAGAGGCTGATTGTTGGAAGCAGTCTCTTTTGGCAAATTTCAATTAAGGAGGAATCCGGATTACCGGACGGCAACTTCATGGCGGTTTGGTAGAACCGCTCAATATAGTTCCTTGTCAGCTCTTTCTTCCCTTGAACGACGTCCATGAGGGTGGACATTGTGATGTCCTGTCCTACTTCGTAGAATCTCTCCAAGAACATGCGCTTGAAGCTGGCGAAGGAGTGGATGCTGTTGTCTGGCAGGTTACGGTACCAATCGAAGGCAACCCCTTCTAATGCCCTAATGAATAATCGTGTAAGGATGGCATCGTCATGGGGCAGATGGTCGGTGGTGACCTCAAAGTAAGTGTTGTACCGACTTGCGGAGGTCTTCCCATCGTATGGATTGATGTGGAATGGTTTATACTTTGGTGGGAAGGGAACATCTCTCCATGCAACGGGATACGGTTGTCGTATCCTGAGGTCTTGGCAGTTTTCTCGGGCGTGGAACATGGCCCGGAGCTCCTGGACCTCTCTTCTTGCCTCCCTGGCTTCGTCTGCAGCGGTAGGAGCCGACATTTTAGGAGGAATATTGCCCGGGTTTGGTGCCGCTGAGTTTGAGTCTGTATTGACCGCGGAGCCCAAGTTTGTTTGGCCAGGCGTCCCTCCTTGCAGAGTAGGGAGGGCTGCTTTGATCTCATCCACGGATTTGACCAAAGAGCGCAGTATGGCCTCTAGAGTGTCGATGCGTTGGCGATCACTGGGACCGTCTTGTTCGTCGTTTGTCATGAATGCTGTCCTGACATGAGTAGAAGTGGAAGGGATGGTGGATGACGTACACTCCGAATCATACCCCTGTAATGAGAAGTCATCGGGGTATGTCGGAATGTCTTCCTCTGGTTCAGACTCTGAAGGAACAGTACCCCCAGCTTCCGAGTTTGCCTCGTCTTTGGAATTATGGACGTCCTCGGGGACGTCAGGATTTGCTGTATCTGATGGGAGAGTTGCTTCCCCCAGCTCGTCTTCTTGGAACATCGGATTGTCGTGGAGGTTCGGAGGGATGCTACTCCCAGTTGCAGTAACCCCCAGTGGTGTGGACGATGAATCTCCCACTATAGCAGATTTCGTCTTTGAACGGGTACCTTGAAAAACTCCGATGGTGGGCACCCGCTTGGACGACAGTCTCTTAGTCATAGTGGTTGAAATCTTCGGGCTGGGAACATTTGTCTTTTTCTCTCTCCTATCGGTGGGGATTTTTTGAGCAGAGTTGCAGGAGACGACGGAAAGTGCCTCATCTTCTGAACATGTTTGTTGCAGTCTTTGGAAGACGGACTGATGGTCTTCTCGTATCGTTGCGTTATTGCAACAGCAGTTGACGATGATTTGGGTGCAGTGACGCCCGTGGGAGGACTCTTTGTACCCCGAGCCCCTTCTCTTTCCTTGCGTTTGTGGAGGATAGCCTCATGCAAGTCAGATGGGTCCGGAGCGACCATGTTTGCTCCCTAGATTTTGGGAGACTTTTGGGAACCTCTTTGTCTATTTGCCGCCGGGGGCTGGACTCGAGTGGTTCTGTACAACTTTCCATCAGAGGCCCGTATAACAGTATGTGGGACGCTCGGATGGTCAGAGGTCGGATCAGCGGACCGAGCTTGCCAAGCTCGTGCTGTCCTAGACTTCTTCACTCTAGTACGTGAGGGCACATAGTAGAAAGAGTCTAAGTGGTGCTGGAGAGAGTCAGACATGTCTTCATAGGACCACAAGAGATCAGGACCATAGGAGAGGCGGTCGAAGACAGAGCCGCGTGGAGTAGGCGTCATGCGGCTGGAATCAATAATCTTCATGCGGCTGGCAGTCGTAGCCGCATAGGTCTTCTTCATGCGGCTAGAAATCCTGGCCGTATGAGTGTTCTTCACGCGGCTGGAAATCATGGCCGCATGAGTGTTATGCATTTGGCTAGCGGTTTCAGCCGCATGGTCATCATTCATGCGACTGGCAATCTTGGCCGCATGAGTCTTCGTTTTGCGGCTAGTACCTTTGTTCAATTTTTTTCTGGAGCACATAGAGTCATTCTTTGCCCCTACAAGTCCAGCATCGTAGTGCTTTCCTCTGCCGGACTTGGGGACAGCAGAGTCCTCTATGGCTTGAAGTGGGGCCGCACGAGAGTCGCCTTCGCTGTCTTGGACAGCATAGAGTACTCCGTCCAGAGCTTGGGGAGGAGCAAATGACTTTGGCCTCCACTCCCTGCGAGCTGTCTTTGTGCGGGTTTGCTTCTAGACCGGGCCAGCGCTTCCTTCAGAGAACATTTTCTTCAAACGCCTGTTGGTCGAAGCGGACGACCATCTTCTGTTGCGTGGAGCCAAGTTTGGCTGCATCCGATTGCGTCACCAACTCCTCAGCCGTGGAGAAGTTTGTCCCCAGCAGAGTCGCCATCGTGTTTGCCATTGATTGTAAAAGTACAAAATAATTATCGGAGGACTGAACTTAGACTCACAATACAAACTCGCCTGTACAAAGAAAGCCTAGGGACAAAAACCTAGGTACAACAATCTAAGTACAATTATTTATTTTAGATTCTAGGGGGTGACGGTAGAGGCTCGGGAAAGCGACAGCAGCTCTGTCTTACTCCTTGGAAGATCGGGTGCAGCCTTGGCTCTGTAGAAGAACTGCTTGGTGTTGATGAAGAAATGCTCTCCTTTCAATTTCTCTCTGACTCTCTGGATCCGAGGGGGGGTGTGCTCTCTCTCTATGCTCTCAGCTGCTTTGCAAGGGAATGGCACCTTGCTATTTATAAGAGGGGGGCATCATTAGGGTTTGCAATGATTACCCATTCTCAAAAGTCGACAGTTAAGAATCAATGAATCTGGGCCGCTCATAATAGATTTGAGCAATTAATATGATTGCATCAAATCTCTGTGGGCAATTAATGATGATTGCCATAAATCCTCATGATTTGTTATGCCAAGCTTGGATCTCCTGCCACGTGTTCAATTTGATTGATTGCAAATGATCTGATTTGATCCCAGTAATTATGAGGATGGCACTAAACCTGGTTGTTAGGATTTGTTGATGAATCTTGCCACGTGTCCCACTATTATTAGGCTGATAGCTGTAGGGACGCTGGCAGAACCACGAGCCACTTAGGAAATCTGAGCCGCATGAGGATTGCCCTTCCACTGAGCCGCATAAAGCTGGCCACATGTCAAGGCTGCTTGGGAGTGGCCTCTGAACATTTGAACCGCATGGAGATGATCTGAGCCGCATGAGCGTAGGCGACCGCATGATGGATGGCTTCTCAGTGTGCCGTATGAAGATAGTCCTCGTGAGCCGCATGTGGTAGCCTCTGTCTGAGCCGCATACGACTGTCCATGTGTCAAGGCCGCATAAAGGTCTTTGGGGTTTGATCGATTGTGTCAGAGATCTCCTTCGTTTCCCTAGGAGTCTACCATTATGACAGAGTCATCATTGCGTCTTTATGTCAGAGGTGTCATTGGTCAGAGCTGTCAGCCGTCAAGGCATTAAATGCAGTAAAGACAAAGGAAAGAGCTGTTGAGGGCCACGTGGCTCCTCTCTGGGCCGCATGGAACTATTCGATCCGTATAGACGCTTGAGCCGCATGGATCCCTGAGCCGCATGAGCTCTCTGAGCCACATGGGGATCCTTGGCCGCATGGATCTTTCTTTATTCTTTTCCATGCTTCTACAGTAGGTTCTGATCTTCTCGATTATATTTCCACCTTTGTCACGCCCCAGAACCAGAATACTGGAAAACGGGGGAATGACTCAGCCAGCTACGTATTACAGGTAGATGAATACTGTATAATACGATCAATGTTGTCTAAAAGACAAAGGGGTGCATACTACATGAAAGTCTCGCTATGGTCACTTCACATCTATCGTCTCAATCATTCAAACATGAAGCAATAACAGAAAAAATTTAAGATAAAGCAATAAGGCGTCCCAAATGCTTAGTCAAAATGTTCTTGAGATCTGGCTTTATAAAACATAGCCAGATGATATAGCAACATATACACAATTTTTATCAGCTGCAGTCTGACTTAATTACAATTATGTAAAAGTAAGTGCAAGACTATCCGACTAACATGTCGGTGCCAAGCGGTAAAATGTAAAGTAATTAACAAAACGAGCGGGGAAGTAAGGAACCCACTCGAGTCCTCCTGCGATCATTCCTCTAGTATTGACCATCTTGGAGGTAGAGGTAAGCTGAGTCCTCGAGAACTGGCTCTAAATTTGGCTATATAAAACCAGAGAGGTTAGACCTCTAATAGCAAGTACCGCAAGGAAGCACGATATGAGGCATTAAACCAGTAAATAAGAGAATATAATAATAGATCTCTACTTGCTACTGGGATTCACGTAACATCACGACACTTCGAACCAACCTCCCAACCAAACAAGAACAGAAGTTGGCCCGTCATGTCCTGATGCTCTGATCATCTCAGTTAGGTAACAGAGTAGGTACAGTACACAAACAAATCAACTTAAACGGCCATCCAACTCCTACGGCTTACTACTGTGAGTCCCAAGTTATCCTAGAATTATGCAATAAGGATTTCTCAGTTCTTACTATGGGCAAGCAAGACTAGTCTATCCAATCAATCAATTGTGCCAATCATGAATTAGACGAGTCCCAGCGGGACGTCCGTCATCAATATACAATATACAATAATATAAGCAGATACCGTTCCCTGTCCGTGTGGCAGATTTGCAGTATCTGTGGGAACCAGCCGGCCTGTTGGGCGCTAATAGTCCCAAAGAGGGCTGCCATGTAAGAACTCGGGAATTCATTCTCTCCATGCAATCATTATTTTATTTAACTTAGTAGCCTCTATGTTAAGTGAAATTCCATGCCGTGGATCATGGTCATTTCAGGATGAATACTTCCGTACAAGTACGATATGTCCAACTCTACAACGATACCCGTACGGTTACGTTGTAGATCTTACATAACGTAATGCAACAATTAAAACTAATCACGGAATAATTATGCCTTGACCATAAAGTACACATGCTGCTTTCGTAAAAATAAATAAATTATAGCCTGCATGTATCTATATGCCAATATTCGGGATTGGCCAATCGATTGTAATGGTTCATAATTAATATGAACGTATCTTATTCCATTTAATTCAATAAGACGACTAGCCAGTCTCTTAGTTCCATCTAGGAATGCATGATCAATTATTAATCAAGATAACAATCAATGTTAATTAATGCCAAATTCGGGAAATAAAGATTTCATGCGGCTGAGAAATAAAGATCTCATGCGGTTGGGAAATAAAATTTCATGCGGCTGAGAAATAAAAATCTCTTGCGGTTGGAAAATAAAGTTTCATGCGGCTGAGAAATAAAAATCTCTTGCGGTTGGAAAATAAAGTTTCATACGGCTGAGAAATAAAAATCTCATGCGGTTGGGAAATAAAATTTCATGCGGCTGAAAAATAAAAATCTCATGCGGTTGGGAAATAAAATTTCATGCGGCTGAGAAATAAAAATCTCAAGCGGTTGAGAAATAAAGTTTCATGCGGTTGAGGAATAAAAATCTCATGCGGTTGGGAAAAAAATTGCATGCGGCTGAGAAATAAAAATCTCATGCGGTTAGGAAATAAAATTTCATGCGGCTGAGGAATAAAAATCTCATGCGGTTGGAAAATAAAGTTTCATGCACGGCTGAGAAATAAAAATCTCATGCGGTTGGTAAATAAAGTTTCATGCGGCTGAGAAATAAAAATCTCATGCGGTTAGGAAATAAAATTTCATGCGGCTGAGAAATAAAAATCTCATGCGGTTGGGAAATAAAGTTTCATGCGGCTGAGAAATAAAAATCTCATGCGGTTGGGAAATAAAGTTTCATGCGGCTAAGAAATAAAAATCTCATGCGGTTGGGAAATAAAGTTTCATGCGGCTGAGAAAGTGGGGACCCATCTTCTCAGAAAACCTGAGAAGGATGGTCATGGAACCCTTGGCTTCCAAGCTCCATAAAACCTTCACCGTAAGTCCAAATTTGGACTTCCATAGGTCAAAATAGGGTAGAACGAAATTCTCTATAACATGGAACCATCAAAACTTGAAAATAACAATGTTAAATAGATCAAAACCCAAGAAATCCGAAATTACTATAAACTTAGATCTAGAAGAATTTAGCCATAGAAATTGAAAATGCCAAGCACTAAAGTGTCTTAGAATGTTGAGAGGAAGACAATGGAACAACAAAATGGAGATCCATCAAGAAGCAAGTTGGCACTTGCCTATCTCTTCTAGGTTGGTGGAAGAGTTATGAGGAAGAAGAAGAGTAATGAGAAGAAGTAATGAAGAGAGAGAAAGGGTTTGGGGCTTTAAATGGGGTGGTGGTAGGTGGGGGTTTGGGTTCATGTTGAACCAACATAATTAAACCAATTCAAGCCGAGCCCAAAACAAAGCTAAAGCAGAGTATAAAAGCATAAAGTAAAATACAGAAATAAAATACAGAAAAATAATTAGCAGGAAATTAAAAGAATTTAAATACAGAACAGTACATGATAAATATTAAATGAATACATTCCAGCAGTACATGTATTTAGAATACATATTCTGGGAACGGAAAGTGACACCTCTACCCTCCTTAGAAAAATTCTGTCCTCGGAATTTCAGATCCAAGTATGATAGAAACATCAGAGCTAAACTAATCTAAGTATAAGCAATTTGAGTAAGCAATCATTCTACAATGTTAACAGTAAGTAACATATCCATGTTGAACATTTTACGACACCAAGCAATTCTACTCATAAGATAACAAGCATGAGGAGTTAAGACAATCAAGGTATACAGAAAGAGATATACCTTGTGAGTCAAACATGTGCGGATACCGTGATCGGATATCATCCTCACGTTCCCACGTTGACTCCCCTAAAGAGTGATGACCCCAAGCAACCCGGATAAGGCTAATTGTTCGGTTCTTGAGTATCTTCTCTCTTCGGTCCAAAATAGACACAGGCTGTTCCTCGTAAGACAGGTTTGTTCCAACAACCAGCTCAGAATGATCAAGGATATGGCTTGGGTCCGATACATACCTTCGTAACTGAGATACATGAAACACGTCATGCACCTCTCGTAACGAAGGTGGAAGGGATAAACGATAGGTAACATCGCCTATCCTCTCAAGGATAACAAACGGGACCATGTATCGGGGACTCAACTTCCCGCGAATGCCAAATTTAATGACCCCACGGGTAGGTGAGATCCACAAGAATACGTGGTCCCCAACAGAAAATTCTAACGGCCTACGATGATGGTCTGCCCAATGACAATGTCGATCTTGCGCAACTCGAAGTCGCTCTCTAATTCCTTTGACCACTTCCACTGTCTGAACAATCATCTCCGGGCCTAACATCTTTCTCTCCCCGATATCGTCCCATGCTAGTGGCAACCTACACTTCTTACCATATAGTGCTTCAAATGGCGCCATCTGGATACTGGCTTGATAACTGTTGTTATATGAGAACTCGACCAAGTGTAGGTGGCTCTCCCAAGATCCTCCAAAATCTAGGGTACAAGCTCGCAACATATCCTCTAAAGTCTGAATTGTTCTTTCTGATTGTCCGTCCGTCTGTGGATGGTAAGTCATGCTAAATCTTAACTTGGTACCTAAGCTATGATGTAAACTTTTCCAGAAATGTGATGTAAAACGGGTATCTCTATCTGACACAATACTGACAGGGACTCCATGCTGCCTGACTATCTGTTGCATATACAACTCTGCCAACTTCAAGTCATGAGTCGGATAATTCTTCTCGTGGTCTCGGAGCTGCCTAGATGTATATGCTATCACCTTCCCATGCTGCATGAGGACACATCCAAGTCCTTTACCTGACGCATCACAATAAACGGTAAAACCTCCGGGTCCAACTGGCAATGTAAGAATAGGCACTGATATCAACTTTTGCTTCAGATTCTCAAATGATGCCTAGCATTCTGCCGACCAGACGAATGGTACATCCTTCCGTGTCAAGCGGGTCATGGGTGCTGAAAGCCTGGTAAAATCCGATACAAACCTTCTGTAATATCCTGTCAATCCCAAGAAACTCTGCACATCAGCTACGGTCTTGGGTACTGGCCAACTCTCTACTGCTTCTACCTTCTTGGGATCCACTGCTACTCCAGCTTCTGATACGATGTGACCCAAAAATGAAATGTGGTCCGACCAAAACTCACACTTGCTGAGCTTGGCATACAACTGGTTCTCTCTCAGAACTTGTAACACCTTCCGGAGGTGATCTTCATGCTCCTCTTCACTAGTTGAATATACAAGAATGTCGTCGAGAAATACAATGACAAATTGATCCAAGTACGGCATAAAGATACGATTCATTAAATCCATAAAGATTGCTGGAGCATTGGTCAAACCAAACGACATTACTAAGAATTCATAATGCCCATACTTCGACCTGAATGCTGTCTTAGGAATGTCCTCCTTTCGAACCCTCACTTGATGATACCCTGAACGAAGATATATCTTGGAGAAAATTCTAGCTTTGCTCAACTGATCAAATAAGTCATCGATCCTGGGCAGTGGGTACTTGTTCTTCACTGTTGCCTTGTTAAGCTTCATGTAATCGATGCACAATCTGGATGACCCATCCTTCTTCCCCATAAGTACCACTGGTGCTGTCCATGGTGACACGCTAACTTGGATGAACTTCTTCTCCTTCAGTTCCTCTATGTGCTGATATACCTTGGCCTGCTCGGAATCCGCCATTCTATAAACTCGATCTGATATCGGTTTAGTTCCAGGTGCCAATTCTATACTGAACTCAATATCTCTAACCGATGGTAGACCTGAAAGTTCTTCAAGAAATACGTCTAGAAACTCTTTAACTGCCTTCGGGACTTGAACTTCTTCCATTGCCGTCACCACTCCTTGCTCTTGTTGAGTTGCTACTGATCTGACTAAGGTAAACCGCTTTATGCCTAGGATGTCAAAAGATACACTCCCTCTATGACAATCTATTGTCACATGACTGTCTTTCAGCCAGTCCATGCCAAAGATAACGTCAAAATTTCCAACTGGAAATTCTATCAACCTGGCGGGTAAGGAATGCCCGCAAACTACAATACTACATGCTAGAATAACTCTACTAACTCCTACGAGCCTATTACCAGTGAGTATATTTTACCTCCCTGGCAATGCCTCGAATTCCATTTCTAGCCGTGTTGCAAATTGTGCAGATATAAATGAGTGTGATGCTCCCGAATCAAACTGTAATGTCCCAAATTCATGATACGTATTTAGTGTACGTATACCTATTTTGGAACCATATTTTATTTAGTCATGATTAGTTATCTTGCTTATTTTGCATTGGCTTGGTTTTATTGGAATTGATAGTTCAATTAGTTTTAATGTTCAATTGGTTTTAATGGTTCATTGGTTTATTTTTGGATTAGTGGGGCTTTGTTTATTTCATGATTCATTTGGTTTAAATTGCTAGAGAGAGAGTTTATTGGCCTTGACTTGGTTCACCTTGGTTTATCTTGGCTTGGTTTATTTTGGGTTTGACATGGAGAACCACCACCCTACTATAAATATCAAATTCCCTCTCTCTCTCCTCATTTATTTTCTTCATCTTCTTCCTCATTACTCTTTCCTCTCCACCATTAACACACCACCAACCTAGGCAAGTTGCTTCTTGCTATCACTTGAGGGCTACACTTATTTGTCTAATAGCTTTATTATCTCATTTTAAGCAACCTTAGAACTTGGGTTTTCTCCATTTGGAGCTTGGAATTTTGTAGATCTAGGATTGAAGTATTTTTAGATTTTGGTGGTTTTGATCTATAAAACTTGTTCATTTTCATGTTTTGATTGTTCCATGTAGAAGAGAATTTAATTTTACACAACTTAGACCTTTGTAAAGTGGATTTTCATTGAGATTTGACCTAGTTATGGTCTTTTGAAGTTTTGAATTCCATGGCCATTTGCTCTCAGCTTTGGGGAAGAAGACCCCCTGTCCCGGGCGTAATCCAGCTAGCCCAGTGCTCTTTAGTGCTGGTGCCACTCACCCAGTCTAGCCCAGCGCTCTTTAGCGCTGGCGCTGCCTAGCCCAGCGCCTCTTGGTGCTGGCACAGTTCGCCCTGGCGCAACCCAGCTTGGCGCAGTTCGCCCTAGCGCAATCCGCCCTGGCACAATCCAGCCTGGCGCGGTCCAGCTTGCCCCCTCCCAGCACAATCCGCCATAGCGGCAGGGCCTGTGACTACTTAGAGCATCTCATTGTATCTTGCTAATAACCTGGATAGCTGCAGGGCCTGTGACTACTTTAGAGCATCTCATTGCATCTTGCTAATAACTAGGATTGTGATAACCCTAGTTAGTTAATGTAGAAAGCCATAGACAATGATTGGCCATGACTGATTGGATGGAGTCTAGTCCAGTATAGTATTGTCTAGAAGTGATTGATTGCAAGATTGTACCAGAATGATTGAATGCTTGTCACTCCAGATTGTTACTATAACGATTGTACTTTATTGTCACTCCAGCGTATTGTACTCTTCATTGTCACTTTTATCATTGTACTCTCTCATTCACCTTAATGATTGTCACCTTTAGCAATAAATGATTGGAGGCTAAGTTCTGTTCAGGCGAAGGGTAACAATCTCGGTCCTTGTTTGGTTTAAGGATTGTAACCTGGTTTCCAGAATAGTACCTTCTTCTTCTCTTCATATACGGCCCAGCTATATTTTATTTAGCATGATTTTCCAGTTGTCTTATGTCAATGATGCTTCACTTAATTATTATCTCTGATTGGGATAAGTGCATTGGTAGTGCACAAACCTCAATCTGTGTTACTTATTGTGTTCTTACATATTGAATGCTATTGATTTGTTGGTTTTAGTCCTTAAGTGAAGCCTCCTTTGTGGCATTTGCTCTTTCTGGGGTCTGACCCAGCTGGTTTTGTATGGCCAGATACCGGAGCAGCACCAAAGGATCTTCCTGCTTTGCAGCCCGATGGTGATCACCAGGCGTAACCAGGACATCGAGTGGTTTTCTTTTTGTTCTCCCACTGTAATATTGTAAATTATTTTTTTGAGGCATTTAGCCGACGAGCAAGTGTTAGCTCGATTGCAGCATTTACTTATTGTCTGCCTACGGGCTGTAACATGATTGACAAGCCCCGGGGGTCGATCATGTATAACCGAACTCTTGCTAGTCCTCATATTTTGTAATGACTAGCTTCATAATCATTCCGAATATGTAATGTATGGGACGCCTTACTATTGTGTATTTGGTGGTCTGATGTCTTGTAACTTTTATTAGTTGGTTGAGATTGAGACAATAGGCTATTTTATGACCTTAAGAGACTGATGGATTATAGTGAAACCCTCACATATCTAGACAGCCGTGACCGTATAGCGGTGTGGATTCCATTCCGTTATACGTAGCTGGCTATGTATGCCCTCGCTCTCCAGTATTTTGATTCTGGGGCGTGACATAGTTTAAGTGGTGGCCCATGCAGGTCTTGTTAATCAAGATGTATGAGGGTTTACCGGATAGATGTCTCAATTTGTACTCTCATTTGATCTCCACTCGTATCTTCATATCTCCTTGAATTCCTGACTTGATAACATGCTTGTATCATTGATCTATCCTGGTCCTTCTTTAATATCCCTGATGTTATTGCTTTAGTGACATCGTTCCTGTTGATCAGCCAGAAGGAGCTCAGTCCTCAGCAGCAGCCTCCCGAGCTGTGCCTCCTGGAGAACCAGTACCACCAGTTCAGCCCGTCCAGCCAGCAGGGTTAGAAGATGGAGACTTGGTAGGACTCATCCGTGAGTTGCTTGCGTCCCAAGATCATCGGGGAGATGCCCTACACCAAGTAGTACAAGATGCTATGAGTGGAAGTGGTCCTCGAGGGAACAGTACGGTCAACAGTTTCAAGCACCTGAACCCTCCATTCTTCGATGGCAGCGAGGATGCCATTGCTGCCGATGCTTGGCTACAGGATACAGAGGTGATTCTCGAAGCCGCGAAGACTCCAGAAGATGAGAAGGTGGCTGTGGTACGCCTACAGTTATTGGATCTAGCCTTCAGTTGGTGGGTCGTACAAGCTGTAGGATTGGCAACACCTGTCCCCTGGGTAGTGTTCAGCGAGAAGTTCCAGACCAAGTATTATGATACAGTGGCTCGATATGACTTGCAGAACAGGTTCAATAATCTTAAGCAGATGGGGAGGACGGTCGACGATTATGCGGCCGAGTTTTCCAGACTCAGTCGATTTGCTCCCACCTTGGTGGCAACCGAGTTTGACAGAGCGCAGAGGTTCCAGCAGGGACTTCACCTGGAGATTATATTGGCAGTAGAATAGTTCGAGCATCAGACCTATGATGCGGTGTTACGAGCAGCAAGGAGGCACGAGTATACCTCCCAGAGAATAGTGGACAGGACCGGAGGTCGGAAGCGGTCCCATAGTCAAATGAACCAGTCTTCGGCACCACCCCCAGCAGCTAGGACTTTAACTATTGGAGCTCCAAGGCGAGCAGCTTCAGTTACGTCGGACCAGCACTCAACCTTGACATACTCTCAGCAGAAACAGAAGCAGGCGCAGTCTTTCACCGTGGGCTGTTCTTATTGTGGAAAGCCTGGACACGTGGAAGCGGAGTGTCGCAAGGCATTAGGATTGTGTTTATTGTGTGGAGCACCGGACCATAGGGTGGGGTCTTGCCCATTCAGAGTTGATTCAGCATCGATAGTATCTAGTCCCTCGGTTGGAGGACCAGCACCGGCTCTAGTTCACCAGCAACAGCAGTTCCTGTTCCCGAGGCCATTGCCGACTCAGGCCCAGACTTTCTAGCAACAGAACCCGCGGCAGTTTGCCCTAGCCCAGGCTCAGGTTCAGAATTGGCCGAGAGGTATATGTGTCCTCTCATCTTGCTTTTCTACCGTCATTATGCGGGGTGCATAACGTATTTCATGTATCCTAATTGCGACGGAACATCCCGAACCCGAGCCATATCCTAGGTCATTCGAAACTGGTTATTGGTACCAACCTTTTCATATGAGGAGAGGCCCGTGTCCATGTTTGGCCAAAGAGAGAGACCTCAAGCGCAAGACTATCAGTTCAGTCCGTGTTGCTTAGAGTCACCCCTCTTTGGGAGAGTCAAACTTGGGAGCATGAGGATGATATCTGATCAGGTCATTCCGGCTGGTTTGACTCGTAAGGTGTAATATCTTCCTTATGCCTTACGCTTCGAATTCTTGCTTGCATGAAAGATTGTATGATTGATTGATAGTGGTAGATTCCCTATGATAGAATAGCTTTCCCTTACATCTCTAGCCTCTTGATTAAATTCTGAGGACGGAATTCTTTTAAGGTGGGTAGGATGTAATATCCCAAATTCGTGATACGTATTTAGTGTACGTATACGTGTTTTGGACCCATATTTTATTTAGTCATGATTAGTTATCTTGCTTATTTTGTGTTGGCTTGGTTTTATTGGAATTGATAGTTCAATTGGTTTTAATGTTCAATTGGTTTTAATGGTTCATTGGTTTATTTTTTGATTAGTGGGGCTTGGTTTATTTCATGATTCATTTGGTTTAAATTGCTAGAGAGAGAGTTTATTGGCCTTGACTTGGTTCACCTTGGTTTATCTTGGCTTGGTTTATTTTGGGTTTGACATGGAGAACCACCACCCTACTATAAATATCAAATTCCCTCTCTCTCTCCTTATTTATTTTCTTCATCTTCTTCCTCATTACTCTTTCCTCTCAACCATTAACACACCACCAACTTAGGCAAGTTGCTTCTTGCTATCACTTGAGGGCTACACTTTATTTGTCTAATAGCTTTATTAGCTCATTTTAAGCAACCTTAGAACTTGGGTTTTCTCCATTTGGAGCTTAGAATTTTGTAGATCTAGGATTGAAGTATTTTCGGATTTTGGTGGTTTTGATCTATAAAACTTGTTCATTTTTATATTTTGATTGTTCCATGTTGAAGAGAATTTAATTTTACACAACTTAGACCTTTGTAAAGTAGATTTTCATTGAGATTTGACCTAGTTGTGGTCTTTTGAAGTTTTGAATTCCATGGCCATTTGCTCTCAGCTTTGGGGAAGAAGACCCCCTGTCCCGGGCACAATCCAACTAGCCCAGCGCTCTTTAGCGCTGGCGCCACTCACCCAGTCTAGTCCAGCGCTCTTTAGCGCTGGCGCAGCCTAGCCCAGCGCCTCTTGGTGCTGGCGCAGTTCGCCCTAGCGCAACCCAGCTTGGCATAGTTCGCCCTAGCGCAATCCGCCCTGGCGCAATCCAGCCTGGCGCGGTCCAGCTTGCCCCCTCCCAGCACAATCTGCCATAGCGCAATCCAGCTTGGCGCGGTCCAGCTTGCCCCTCCCAGCGCAACCCAGCTTGGCGTAGTTCGTCCTAGCGTAGTTCGTCCTAGCGCAATCCGCCCTGGCGCAATCCAGCCTGGCGCGGTCCAGCTTGCCCCCTCCTAGTGCAATCCGCCCTGGCACAATCCAGCTTGGCGCGGTCCAGCTTGCCCCTCCCAGCGCAACCCAGCATGGCGCCACCTAATGGCTTGCGCCCCTTGACCCTGGCGCCCCTTGCTCCCTTGTGTTCCAGCGCAACTTGGCACTCCTCGTGCTGGCGCAACCTGACCCTGGCTGCCCAGCGCTGTCTAGCCTTGGCACCTATTTGTATTATGTTTTATTTCATCTTTTTTTAGTGCATGGTATTTCCTGTTTATATCCTTACGTCTTTTTGACACGACATTAATATGAGCATAATGTGAGCATAGCATGGTTGATGTGTTGAATTCTGTGCACAACTTGATAGTGACTCGTGGTGGTGCACTCCAGATTAGTGAATGGCATAGTTTATCGAGCGCCGTTACGACGGCTCTATTGACATGATAATGTAATATTGACCTGGACACCGTGGGTGACTTGTGAATGTATTGATAAATAAACCAGTGTGTCTTGCATCATGTCTAGGGCATGGATCCCTGAGTACCACGGTCAGGGATACATATTGAAATAAACTAAGGTTAATGACTAGAATAATTCACTAGTCATGAAGAGATCTTCCCCAGTTACAGGCGATCCCGTTATTCCGGTCGCAAATGTTTGGACTTGTAGCCTGCCGACGAGTAGGGCACATTTCCAGCCCACTGTCATGTGTGGCATCCTCCATTGTTACTTTAATGATTGAACTCTATTGTCACTCTAGTGTATTGTTCTCTCTCTGATTGTCACTTTAATGATTGAACTCTATTGTCACTCTAGTGTATTGTTCTCTCTCTGATTGTCATTTTAATGATTGAACTCTCT
Organism: Iris pallida; assembly: GCA_029216955.1. Classification (NCBI taxonomy): domain Eukaryota; kingdom Viridiplantae; phylum Streptophyta; class Magnoliopsida; order Asparagales; family Iridaceae; genus Iris; species Iris pallida. Next base: position 14,117,835 of record JANAVB010037819.1, read on the forward strand.
AAATTGTCACTATAATGTTCGCCTGGATAACCTGGATAGCTGCAGGGCCTGTGACTACTTGGAGCATCTCATTGCATCTTGCTAATAACTAGGATTGTGATAACCCTAGTTAGTTAATATAGAAAGCCGTAGGCAATGATTGGCCGTGACTGATTGGATGGAGTCTAGTCCAGTATAGTATTGTCTAGAAGTGATTGATTGCAAGATTGTACGAGAATAATTGAATGATTGTCACTCCAGATTGTTACTATAACGATTGTACTTTATTGTCACTCCAGCGTATTGTACTCTTCATTATCACTTTTATCATTGTACTCTCTCATTTTCACCTTAATGATTGTCACCTTTAGCAATAAAAGATTGGAGGCTAAGTTTTGTTCAGGCGAAGGGTTACAATCTCGGTCCTTGTTTGGTTTAAGGATTGTAACCTGGTTTCCGGAATAGTACCTTCTTCTTCTCTTTATATACTGCCCAGCTATATTTTATTTAGCATGATTCTCCAGTTGTCTTATGTCAATGATGCTTCACTTAATTATTATCTCTGATTGGGATAAGTGCATTGGTAGTGCACAAACCTCAATCTGTGTTACTTATTGTGTTCTTACATGTTGAATGCTAATGATTTGTTGGTTTTAGTCCTTAAGTGAAGTCTCCTTTGTGGCACTTGCTCTTTCTGGGGTCTGACCCAGCTGGTTTTGTATGGCCAGATACCGGAGCAGCACCAAAGGATCTCCCTGCTTTGCATCCCGATGGTGATCACCAGGCGTAACCAGGGCATCGAGTGGGTTTCTTTTTGTTCTCCCACTGTAATATTATAAATTATTTTTTTGAGGCATTTAGCCGACGAGCAAGTGTTAGCTCGATTGCAGCTTTTACTTATTATCTGCCTACGGGCTGTAACATGATTGACAAGCCCCGGGGGTCGATCATGTATAACAGAACTCTTGCTAGTCCTCATATTTTGTAACGACTAGCTTCATGATCATTCCGAATATGTAATGTATGGGACGCCTTACTATTGTGTATTTGGTGGTCTAATATCTTGTAACTTTTATTAGTTGGTTGAGATTGAGACAATAGGCTATTTTATGACCTTAAGAGACTGATGGATTGTAGTGAAACCCTCATATATCTAGACAGCCGTGACCATATAGCAACGTGGATTCTATTTCGTTATACGTAGCTGGCTATGTACGCCCTCGCTCTCTAGTATTTTGGTTCTAGGGCGTGACATAGTTTAAGTGGTGGCCCATGCAGGTCTTGTTAATCAAGATGTGTGAGGGTTTACCGGATAGATGCCTTAATTTGTACTCTTCTTTGATCTCCACTCGTATCTTCATATCTCCTTGAATTCCTGACTTGATAACATGCTTGTATCATTGATCTATCTTGGTCCTTCTTTAATATCCCTGATGTCATTGCTTCAGTGACATCGTTCCTGTTGATCAGCCAGAAGGAGCTCAGTCCTCAGCAGCAGCCTTCCGAGCCATGCCTCCTGGAGAACCAGTACCACCAGTTTAGCCCATCCAGCCAGCAGGGTTAGAGGATGGAGACTTGGTAGGACTCATCCGTAAGTTGCTTGCGTCCCAAGATCGTCGGGGAGATGCCCTGCACCAAGTAGTACAAGATGCTATGAGTGGAAGTGGTCCTCGAGGGAACAGTGCGGTCAACAGTTTCAAGCGCCTGAACCCTTCATTCTTCGATGGCAGCGAGGATGCCATTGCTGCCGATGCTTGGCTACAGGATACAGAGGTGATTCTCGAAGCAGCAAAGACTCCAGAAGACGAAAAGGTGGCTGTGGTGCGCCTACAGTTATTGGATCTAGCCTTCAGTTAGTGGGCCACACAAGCAGTGGGATTGGCAACACCTGTCCCCTGGGCAGTATTCAGCGAGAAGTTCCAGACCAAGTATTATGATGCAGTGGCTCGATATGACTTGCAGACCAGGTTCAATAATCTTAAGCAAATGGGGAGGACGGTCGACGGTTATGCGATCGAGTTTTCCAGACTCAGTCGGTTTGCTCCCACCTTGGTGGCAACCGAGTTTGACAGAGCGCAGAGGTTCTAGCAGGGACTTCACCTAGAGATTATATTGGCAGTAGAACAGTTCGAGCATCAGACCTATGATGCGGTGTTATGAGCAGCGAGGAGGCACGAGTATACCTCCCAGAGAATAGTGGACAGGACCGGAGGTCGGAAGCGGTCCCATAGTCAAATAAACCAGTCTTTGGAACCACCCCCAGCAGCTAGGACTTTAACTATTGGAGCTCCAAGGTGAGCAGCTTCAGTTACGTCGGACCAGCACTCAACCTTGACATACTCTCAGCAGAAACAGAAGCAGGCGCAGTCTTTCACCGTGGGCTGTTCTTATTATGGGAAGCCTGGACACGTGGAAGCGGAGTGTCGCAAGGCGTTGGGATTGTGTTTATTGTGTGGAGCACCGGACCATAGGGTGGGGTCCTGCCCATTCAGAGTTGATTCAGCATCGATAGTATCTAGTCCCTCGGTTGGGGGACCAGCACCAGCACCACCTCCAGTTCACCAGCAACATCATTTCCCGTTCCCGAGGCCATTGCCGACTCAGGCCCAGACTTTCCAGCAACAGAACCCGCGACAGTTTGCCCTAGCCCAGGCTCAAGTTCAGAATTGGCCGAGAGGTATATGTGTCCTCTCATCTTGGTTTTCTATCGTCATTATGCGGGGTGCATGACGTATTTTATGTATCCTAATTGCGACGGAACATCCCGGACCCGAGCCATATCCTAGGTCATTCGAAACTGGTTATTGGTACCAACCTTTTCGTATGAGGAGAGGCCCGTGTCCATGTTTGACCAAAGAGAGAGACCTCACGCGCAAGACTATCAGTTCAGTCCGTGTTGCTTAGAGTCACCCCTCTTTGGGGGAGTCAAACTTGGGAGCATGAGGATGATATCTGATCAGGTCATCCCGGCTGGTTTGACTCGTAAGGTGTAATATCTTCCTTATACCTTACGCTTCGAATCCTTGCTTGCATGAAAGATTGTATGATTGATTGGTAGTGGTAGATTGCCTATGATAGAATAGCTTTCCCTTACATCTCTAGCCTCTTGATTAAATTCCAAGGACGAAATTCTTTTAAGGTGGGTAGGATGTAATGTCCCAAATTCATGATACGTATTTAGTGTACGTATACGTGTTTTGGACCCATATTTTATTTAGTCATGATTAGTTATCTTGCTTATTTTGCATTGGCTTGGTTTTATTGGAATTGATAGTTCAATTAGTTTTAATGTTCAATTGGTTTTAATGGTTCATTGGTTTATTTTTTGATTAGTGGGGCTTGGTTTATTTCATGATTCATTTGGTTTAAATTGCTAGAGAGAGAGAGTTTATTGCCCTTGACTTGGTTCACCTTAGTTTTTCTTGGCTTGGTTTATTTTGGGTTTGACATGGAGAACCACCACCCTACTATAAATATCAAATTCCCTCTCTCTCTCCTCATTTATTTTCTTCATCTTCTTCCTCATTACTCTTTCCTCTCAACCATTAACACACCACCAACCTAGGCAAGTTGCTTCTTGCTATCACTTGAGGGCTACACTTTATTTATCTAATAGCTTTATTAGCTCATTTTAAGCAACCTTAGAACTTGGATTTTCTCCATTTGGAGCTTGGAATTTTGTAAATCTAGGATTGAAGTATTTTCGGATTTTGGTGGTTTTGATCTATAAAACTTGTTCATTTTTATATTTTGATTGTTCCATGTTGAAGAAAATTTAATTTTACACAACTTAGACCTTTTTAAAGTAGATTTTCATTGAGATTTGACCTAGTTATGGTCTTTTGAAGTTTTGAATTCCATGGCCATTTGCTCTCAGCTTTGGGGAAGAAGACCCCCTGTCCCGGGCGCAATCCAGCTAGTCCAGCGCTCTTTAGCGCTGGCGCCACTCACCCAGTTTAGTCCAGCGCTCTTTAGCGCTGGCGCTGCCTAGCCCAGCGCCTCTTGGTGCTGGCGCAGTTCGCCCTGGCGCAACCCAGCTTGGCGCAGTTCGCCCTAGCGTAATCCGCCCTGGCACAATCCAGCCTAGCGCGGTCCAGCTTGCCCCCTCCCAGCACAATCCGCCATAGCGCAATCCAGCTTGGCGCGGTCCAGCTTGCCCCTCCCAGCGCAACCCAGCTTGGCGTAGTTCGTCCTAGCGCAGTTCGCCCTAGAACAATCCGCCCTGGCACAATCCAGCCTGGCGCGGTCCAGCTTGCCCCCTCCCAGTGCAATCCGCCCTGGCGTAATCCAGCTTGGCGCGGTCCAGCTTGCCCCTCCCAGCGCAACCCAGCATGGCGCTACCTAATGGCTTGCGCCCCTTGACCCTGGCGCCCCTTGCTCCCTTGTATTCCAGCGCAACTTGGCACTCCTCGTGCTGGCGCAACCTGACCCTGGCTGCCCAGCGCAGTCTAGCCTGGGCACCTATTTGCATTATGTTTTATTTCATCTTCTTTTAGTGCATGGTATTTTCTGTTTATATCCTTACGCCTTTTTGACACGACATTAATATAAGCATAATGTGAGCATAGCATGGTTGATGTATTGAATTCTGTGCACAACTTGATAGTGACCCGTGGTGGTGCACTCCAGATAAGTGAATGGCATAGTTTATCGAGCGTCGTTGCGACGGCTCTATTGACATGATAATGTAATATTGACCTGGACACCGTGGGTGACTTGTGAATGTATTGATAAATGAACCAGTGTGTCTTGCATCATGTCTAGGGCATGGATCCCTGAGTACCACGGTCAGGGATACATATTGAAATAAACTAAGGTTAATGACTAGAATAATTCACTAGTCATGAAGAGATCTTCCCCAGTTACAGGCGATCCCATTATTCCGGTCGCAAATGTTTGGACTTGTAGCCTACCGACGAGTAGGGCACATTTCCAGCCCACTGTCATGTGTGGCACGCTCCATTGTCACTTTAATGATTGAACTCTATTGTCACTCTAGTGTATTGTTCTCTCTCTGATTGTCACTTTAATGATTGAACTCTATTGTCACTCTAGTGTATTGTTCTCTCTCTGATTGTCACTTTAATGATTGAACTCTCTAAATTGTCACTATAATGTTCGCCTGGATAACCTGGATAGCTGCAGGGCCTGTGACTACTTGGAGCATCTCATTGCATCTTGCTAATAACTAGGATTGTGATAACCCTAGTTAGTTAATGTAGAAAGCTGTCACGACCCGCACCCACTGTGTGGGCACGAGAACGTAACTACGCCCAGCCTACGCCGCAGTGTCGGCGGTAGAACGCTGTCCAAGGTCAATCATCTAACAATATAAAGATACCTGTACAGTATATACACTCCGAATGGAGGTGACATAGCAATATACAGTCTCAATCACATCTAAAGCAGAATGAAAGATATGAAGATAGATAGATAAATACTGGAATGAAGGAAAAACCACATAAATACAACCAGAGAGTCTAAGTGTCTACTGACATAACAAATCAGAACATCCAGCTCAATACAAGACTCTAACACTGAAATGAAAGAATATATATACAGACTAGATCTCAAAAGGCAGAAAATAGAAAACCTAGACTAGGGAGCCTCAGTCTCTAAACTAGTGGATCAGGCTGGAAATGTGGGACACACATGGCATCTACAGCTGCCCCATAGAAGGTGTCTATGCAGGCCTCCTCCTCATCCTCTGTAAAATTTTCAACAGGTCCAGTCAGGACGGGAACGAGCACAAAACATCTCACACAGTTCATATCGAGTTAGGAAATATAAAGCATGCAATAGAGTAAAGTACATGAAACGCTGAAAGAAGAAGGTATATGAAAACAGTAGAGATTTGATAACAGGAAATATCTAAATATGATATGTAAGAACTGTAAGGAACATGTGATTTAGAGCACAATATGGTTATGTAAACGGGTTAGGTTATACAATAAAATGAGACTCCTTTGTACGTGGGTGTACAATGGACATATACAATTTCTTATACAATACGATTGATCACATAACCATTTCTACTCTCCCTCCCCAATCAATACACAAGGATCCAATTCAGTTACGTTACCTTATACAATAACTTGTACAATGGCTTGTACAATGACTTGTACAATGGCTTGTACAATGGCTCAATGTGATACTGAGAGTACAATATGCACAATGAGTGTACAATGATAAGGGTATTCAATAAATACAACATGTAAGTAAAACGCACATCACAATATGTACTTAGTGAATACAAGGAGATAACATCTCAGAAGAAGATCCATATAGTACCAATCCGTGATAACAGTCGTGTCAGCATCAAGTACAGTAATCTAGAGCAAGAATGTAAATCCATACAAGTATGAAATGGTCAGAGAATGTACTCGCCTGATAGCCTGAGTGTCTGAAGAGAATATACTGTCCGAGGAGTGGTGTCTGTCTCCTATAGAACAGTACAAGTCACTATGAGTCCAAAAATGATAATAAGATGCATTACAATGCATTCTAAATGAAATCTAGGTCAATCTAGGTCAAACCTAAGTCATACCAAGCTAAACTAGGTCATACTGAGTCATACTAGGACAATCAAGGTCACACAAGGTCACAAAAAATCAATCCAAGTCAAACTAGGTCAATCGGGGTCAAAGGTTGACTTACAGTTGACTTTTGGTCAAAAAGTCAACTCTGGTCAACTCTGGTCAACACTGAGTCAACCCTAGGTCAAACAAGTCACATGTTGACCAACTGTTGACTTTCAGTCAACTGGTCAACTCTGGTCAACTCTGGTTTGGTTTTGGTCAAATCTGGTCGCTTAAAGGCTAAGTTTGACTCTCGGTTGACTTTTGTTGACTTTTGGTCAAAATGGTCAACCGACGTCAAACTAGTCTATGAGCGCTATATTTGATCATTACCAACCAAGGAAACCAAGTTCTAACTCTATCATAGACTCCAAACTCAAATACCCTATTTCTATGCATTACCTATATTACCTTACCAAGGTAAATACCAATACCTTGCACAATACCACTCTAACCTAGGAATACTAGCCTAAGCTTCCTAGGATAGCTAGATACTATCCAATACTAATATTACCTACCAAGAAATCCTAGTATCTAGGTCATCTAAATCATCTTAGACCCCATGTTGGTTATCTACCCTTTACCTTGCCTTTACCCTTGCAATATCACATATGACACTCATGATACCTCACTCACTCACACAACACTCTCACAATATCACACTCTAATAGGCTTCCTATAGGTTCACACAAATACATATATATACTTACACCTATAGGCTCATCTATAGGTTCCTATACCCTTCACACACTTACGTAAAAACTCCCCCACTACTCTCCTATACAATAGCTCACCCACATACACTCTTAGGCTCACAACCTCACATCAAACCCACAATCACACATACACAAGGCTGATTTGTGGGGGGTAAGTTAAGGATGAAATTGACACCATGTGGCAGGTTTAGAAGGGTGTATTGGACAGCCAATAGGGACTGAACATGGGCATTACATGGGGTTTATATGGCTGTGAGAAATGGGGCTAACAATGGGTGTTTGGGACTGATTTCAGGGGCAATATGGACTGTCAAGTGGGGGACAATGAGGGCAGCACCAAGGTTGTACTATGGGGTGATAATGACTGGTTTTAAGGGCTGCTTAGGGTCTGAAATTGGGACTGCAAGGGGCTGGACATTGGGCAGGTTTGAGATGCTATGGGGACTGAAAATATGTGCAAATTAGGACAATGTATGGACAGCAATAGGGTAGTTTAAGGGAACCATTTGGACAGGTATTATGGGGGTCTTGTAGGGCTGATTTGTGGACTGCCAAGTGTGGTTTAAGGGCTGATATTAGGCCTGCCTATAGGCTAACATTGGGTCTAACATGGGGTGAACAAAGCTGGTTTTGAGGCTATCAACATGGGGTTTATAAGGCTAATGTGGACTGTCCATAATGGGCTGAAACAGGGGCATATCAAGGCTAGGTTGGGGACTGAATATGGGCTGTGCAGGACAGTCCAATAAGACTGAAATCTGGACAGCCACCATGGGGTAAAATCTGGAATGATTTTGACAGGTTTATGGGACTGAAATGTGTCCAAAGGGACAGCCAAGCAAGGAAAAAATCTGGACAGGTTTGAGGCTATGTTAGGACTGGTTTTGGCCCTGCTACTGCTACTGTTTGAGCTGCTGTTGTAGCAGGTAGTGCCCCCCTCATCAAGACCACTCCACACACTCCACTCTCTCTATATATATCACACACCATTCTCAAGTCCTGTCATCTCTCTCTCTCACTCTAATCTCTAACTCTCTCAAAACTCTCCATATACATAAACACACACACACACATATTATCAAACACCACCCCTTCACACTAACACACACACACTATCCTCTAATCTTGGCCGACCACATAACCATATCCACAATACAAGAACACACACATATACTCCATAATATATATTCATATATATATAAACCATATTATATATATATATACATATAGAGATTGATATATATATATATATCACCATTTATATATATATATATATATATATATATATAAACAATATGATACAATAAGATACATAGAAAGCTCAATCCTAAACACCTAGAAAATCTGGAAACAACATTAAATCAATTACACAATAAACCCACATGTGTCCAAATAGGGGTTTCCCACATGGACACAAACCTACACATAGGACACCTCTACAAGTGCCCAAATGGACACAAAATGGACTCAAATGGACACACAACCATGGGGGTTATTCCTATGGGTTCAAAATAGACCTATATACATGAGGAAATAAAAAGGAGAAGGGATTTATACCTCCCGGTAGATCGAATCGAAGAAAAGCCTTCCCGGAGCGACACCGACACGTAGAGATTTCAAATGGACACAACGAGCTCCGAATCTCTTCAAACTTGGCTAGCACCTTCCTCTCATGGAGTAGAGAAGGGAAGAAGAAGATTTGGTGGAAGAAATGATGGATTTGGAGATGAAAATGGTAGGGATGCTCTCTAGAAATTTGGGGAAGAACAAGAGAGAGAAAATGAGATGGAAAAGAATAGGAAATATCAAAGGGGGCTCATGCCTATCCCCTCTAGAGGTGGCCGGCCAAACATGGCTGCTATGGGGACTTTTTGAAAGGTCAAAAATACCCCCCTCTAGCCTATTAGTAATACATTAAAAAGGGGGGGTTTAAGTCGGGGGCTAGTTTGGTCATTCTAACACACTAATCAAACAAATCCTAATCCAAATAAATTAGCCTAGTCACTAACTAAAATAAATGTCATGTGGGCCATGGCTAACTAGTGTGTGGGTCCACTAGGGTCAACACTACCCCGGGTCCCCGTTTCAAGTCGGATTGTGATGAAATTCGAACCCGACTCAAATAACCCCAAAATATTACAATAAATAAATAAATAATTTTAAAATAATAAAAATAAAAAAAGAACAAAAATACCCCTATTTCTGGAAATTGGGGGTGACAAAAGCCGTAGGCAATGATTGGCCGTGACTGATTGGATGGAGTCTAGTCCAGTATAGTATTGTCTAGAAGTGATTGATTGCAAGATTGTACCAGAATGATTGAATAATTGTTACTCCAGATTGTTACTATAACGATTGTACTTTATTGTCACTCCGGCGTATTGTACTATTCATTGTCACTTTTATCATTGTACTCTCTCATTTTCACCTTAATGATTGTCACCTTTACCAATAAATGATTGGAGGCTAAGTTCTGTTCAGGCGAAGGGTTACAATCTCGGTCCTTGTTTGATTTAAGGATTGTAACCTGGTTTTCGGAATAGTACCTTCTTCTTCTCTTCATATACTGCCAAGCTATATTTTATTTAGCATGATTCTTCAGTTGTCTTATGTCAATGATGCTTCACTTAATTATTATCTCTGATTGGGATAAGTGCATTGGTAGTGCACAAACCTCAATCTGTGTTACTTATTGTGTTCTTACATGTTGAATGCTAATAATTTGTTGGTTTTAGTCCTTAAGTGAAGCCTCCATTGTGGCACTTGCTCTTTCTGGGGTCTGACCCAGCTGGTTTTGTATGGCCAGATACCGGAGCAGCACCAAAAGATCTCCCTGCTTTGCAGCCCGATGGTGATCACCAGGCATAACCAGGACATCGAGTGGGTTTCTTTTTATTCTCCCACTGTAATATTGTAAATTATTTTTTTGAGGCATTTAGCCGACGAGCAAGTGTTAGCTCGATTGCAGCTTTTACTTATTATCTGCCTATGGGCTGTAACATGATTGACAAGCCCCAGGGGTCGATCATGTATAACTGAACTCTTGTTAGTCCTCACATTTTGTAACGACTAGCTTCATGATCATTCCAAACATGTAATGTATGGGACGCCTTACTATTGTGTATTTGGTGGTTGATATCTTGTAACTTTTATTAGTTGGTTGAGATTGAGACAATAGGCTATTTTATGACCTTAAGAGACTGATGGATTGTAGTGAAACCCTCACATATCTAGACAGCCGTGACCGTATAGCGGCGTGGATTCCATTCCGTTATACGTAGCTGGCTATGTACGCCCTCGCTCTCCAGTATTTTGGTTCTGGGGCATGACATAGTTTAAGTGGTGGCCCATGCAGGTCTTGTTAATCAAGATGTGTGAGGGTTTACCGGATAGATGTCTCAATTTGTACTCTCCTTTGATCTCCACTCGTATCTTTATATCTCCTTGAATTCCTGACTTGATAACATGCTTGTATCATTGATCTATCCTGGTCCTTCTTTAATATCATTGATGTCATTGCTTCAGTGACATCGTTCCTGTTGATCAGCCAGAAGGAGCTCAGTCCTCAGCAGCAGCCTCCCGAGCCGTGCCTCCTGGAGAACCAGTACCACCAGTTCACCCCGTCCAGCCAGCAGGGTTAGAGGATGGAGACTTGGTAGGACTCATCTGTGAGTTGCTTGCGTCCCAAGATCGTCGGGGAGATGCCCTGCACCAAGTAGTACAAGATGCTATGAGTGGAAGTGGTCCTCGAGGGAACAGTGCGGTCAAAAGTTTCAAGCGCCTGAACCCTCCATTCTTCGATGGCAGCGAGGATGCCATTGCTGCCGATGCTTGGCTACAGGATACAGAGGTGATTCTCGAAGCCGCGAAGACTCCAGAAGACGAGAAGGTGGCTGTGGTGCGCCTACAGTTATTGGATCTAGCCTTCAGTTGGTGGGCCGCACAAGAAGTAGGATTGGTAACACCTGTCCCCTGGGCAGTGTTCAGCGAGAAGTTCCAGACCAAGTATTATGATACAGTGGCTCGATATGACTTGCAGACCAGGTTCAGTAATCTTAAGCAGATGGAGAGGACGGTCGATGGTTATACGGCCGAGTTTTCCAGACTCAGTCGGGTTGCTCCCACCTTGGTGGCAACCGAGTTTGACAGAGCACAGAGGTTCCAGCAGGGACTTCACCTGGAGATTATATTGGCAGTAGAACAGTTCAAGCATCAGACCTATGATGCGCTTTCAATGCAAAATCTAATCTAAGGCTCCTTGTTACGAACATCGAGGAGGCACGAGTATACCTCCCAGAGAATAGTGGACAGGACCGGAGGTCAGAAGCGGTCCCATAGTCAAATGAACCAGTCTTCGGCACCACCCCCAGCAGCTAGGACTTTAACTATTGGAGCTCCAAGACGAGCAGCTTCAGTTATGTCGGACCAGCACTCAACCTTGACATACTCTCAGCAGAAACAGAAGCAGGCACAGTCTTTCGCCGTGGGCTGTTCTTATTGTGAGAAGCCTGGACATGGGGAAGCAGAGTGTCGCAAGGCATTGGGATTGTGTTTATTGTGTGGAGCACCGGACAATAGGGTGGGGTCCTGCCCATTCAGAGTTGATTCAGCATCGATAGTATCTAGTCCCTCGGTTGGGGGACCAGCACCAGCTCCAGTTCACCAGCAACAGCAGTTCCCGTTCCCGAGGCCATTGCCGACTCAGGCCCAGACTTTTCAGCAACAGAACCCGCGGCAGTTTGCCCTAGCCCAGGCTCAGGTTCAGAATTGGCCGAGAGGTATATGTGTCCTCTCATCTTGCTTTTCTACCGTCATTATGCGGGGTGCATGACGTATTTCATGTATCCTAATTGCGATGGAACATCCCGGACCCGAGCCATATCCTAGGTCATTCGAAACTGGTTATTGGTACCAACCTTTTCGTATGAGGAGAGGCCCGTGTCCATGTTTGACCAAAGAGAGAGACCTCAAGCGCAAGACTATCAGTTCAGTCTGTGTTGCTTAGAGTCACCCCTCTTTGGAAGAGTCAAACTTGGGAGCATGAGGATGATATCTGATCAGGTCATCCTGGCTGGTTTGACTCGTAAGGTGTAATATCTTCCTTATGCCTTACGCTTCGAATCCTTGCTTGCATGAAAGATTGTATGATTGATTGGCAGTGGTAGATTGCCTATAATAGAATAGCTTTCCCTTACATCTCTAGCCTCTTGATTAAATTCTGAGGACAAAATTCTTTTAAGGTGGGTAGGATATAATGTCCCAAATTCGTGATACGTATTTAGTGTACGTATACGTGTTTTGGACCCATATTTTATTTAGTCATGATTAGTTATCTTGCTTATTTTATATTGGCTTGGTTTTATTGGAATTGATAGTTCAATTGGTTTTAATGTTCAATTGGTTTTAATGGTTCATTGGTTTATTTTTGGATTAGTGGGGCTTGGTTTATTTCATGATTCATTTGGTTTAAATTGCTAGAGAGAGAGAGTTTGTTGGCCTTGACTTGGTTCACCTTGGTTTATCTTGGCTTGATTTATTTTAGGTTTGACATGGAGAACCTCCACCCTACTATAAATATCAAATTCCCTCTCTCTCTCCTCATTTATTTTCTTCATCTTCTTCCTCATTACTCTTTCCTCTCCACCATTAACACACCACCAACCTAGGCAAGTTGCTTCTTGCTATCACTTGAGGGCTACACTTTATTTGTCTAATAGCTTTATTAGCTCATTTTAAGCAACCTTAGAACTTGGGTTTTGTCCATTTGGAGCTTAGAATTTTGTAGATCTAGGATTGAAGTACTTTTGGATTTTGGTGGTTTTGATCTATAAAACTTGTTCATTTTTATATTTTGATTGTTCCATGCTGAAGAGAATTTAATTTTACACAACTTAGACCTTTGCAAAGTGGATTTTCATTGAGATTTGACCTAGTTATGGTCTTTTGAAGTTTTGAATTCCATGGCCATTTGCTCTCAGCTTTGGGGAAGAAGACCCCCTGTCCCGGGCGCAATCCAGCTAGCCCAGCGCTCTTTAGCGCTGGCACCACTCACCCAGTCTAGCCCAGCGCTCTTTAGCGCTGGCGTAGCCTAGCCCAGCGCCTCTTGGTGTTGGCACAGTTCGCCCTGGCGCAACGCTGCTTGGCGCAGTTCGCCCTAGCGCAATCCGCCCTGGCGCAATCCAGCCTGGCGCGGTCCAGCTTGCCCCCTCCCAGCGCAATCCGCCATAGCGCAATCCAGCTTGGCGCGGTCCAGCTTGCCCCTCCCAGCGCAACCCTGCTTGGCGTAGTTCGTCCTAGCGCAGTTCGCCCTAGCGTAATCCGCTCTGGCACAATCCAGCCTGGCACGGTCCAGCTTGCCCCCTCCCAGTGCAATCCGCCCTGGCGCAATCCAACTTGGCGCGGTCCAGCTTGCCCCTCCCAGCGCAACCCAGCATGGCGCCACCTAATGGCTTACACCCCTTGACCCTGGCGCCCCTTGCTCCCTTGTGTTCCAGCGCAACTTGGCACTCCTCGTGCTGGCGCAACCTGACCCTGGCTGTCCAGCGCAGTCTAGCCTTGGCACCTATTTACATTATGTTTTATTTCATCTTCTTTTAGTGCATGGTATTTCCTGTTTATATCCTTACGCCTTTTTGACACGACATTAATATGAGCATAATGTGAGCATAGCATGGTTGATGTATTGAATTCTGTGCACAACTTGATAGTGACCCGTGGTGGTGCACTCCAGATAAGTGAATGGCATAGTTTATCGAGCGTCGTTGCGACGGCTCTATTGACATGATAATGTAATATTGACCTGGACACCGTGGGTGACTTGTGAATGTATTGATAAATGAACCAGTGTGTCTTGCATCATGTCTAGGGCATGGATCCCTGAGTACCACGGTCAGGGATACATATTGAAATAAACTAAGGTTAATGACTAGAATAATTCACTAGTCATGAAGAGATGTTCCCCAGTTACAGGCGATCCCGTTATTCCGGTCGCAAATGTTTGGACTTGTAGCCTGCCGACGAGTATGGCACATTTCCAGCCCACTGTCATGTGTGGCACCCTCCATTGTCACTTTAATGATTGAACTCTATTGTCACTCTAGTGTATTGTTCTCTCTCTGATTGTCACTTTAATGATTGAACTCTATTGTCACTCTAGTGTATTGTTCTCTCTCTGATTGTCACTTTAATGATTAAACTCTCTAAATTGTCACTATAATGTTCGCCTGGATAACCTGGATAGCTGCAGGGCCTGTGACTATTTGGAGCATCTCATTGCATCTTACTAATAACTAGGATTGTGATAACCCTAGTTAGTTAATGTAGAAAGCCGTAGGCAATGATTGGCCGTGACTGATTAGATGGAGTCTAGTCCAGTATAGTATTGTCTAGAAGTGATTGATTACAAGATTGTACCAGAATGATTGAATGATTGTCACTCCAGATTGTTACTATAACGATTGTACTTTATTGTCACTCCAGTGTATTGTACTCTTCATTGTCACTTTTATCATTGTACTCTCTCATTTTCACCTTAATGATTGTTACCTTTACCAATAAATGATTGGAGGCTAAGTTCTGTTCAGGCGAAGGGTTACAATCTCGGTCCTTGTTTGGTTTAAGGATTGTAACCTGGTTTCCGGAATAGTACCTTCTTCTTCTCTTCATATACTGCCCAGCTATATTTTATTTAGCATGATTCTCCAGTTGTCTTATGTCAATGATGCTTCACTTAATTATTATCTCTGATTGGGATAAGTGCATTGGTAGTGCACAAACCTCAATCTGTGTTACTTATTGTGTTCTTACATGTTGAATGCTAATGATTTGTTGGTTTTAGTCCTTAAGTGAAGCCTCCTTTGTGGCACTTGCTCTTTCTGGGGTCTGACCCAGCTGGTTTTGTATGGACAGATACCGGAGCAGCACCAAAGGATCTCCCTGTTTTGCAGCCCGCTGGTGATCACCAGGCGTAACTAGGGCATCGAGTGGGTTTTTTTTTGTTCTCCTACTGTAATATTATAAATTATTTTTTTGAGGTATTTAGCCGACGAGCAAGTGTTAGCTCGATTGCAGCTTTTACTTATTGTCTGCCTACGGGCTGTAACATGATTGACAAGCCCCGGGGGTCGATCATGTATGACCGAACTCTTGCTAGTCCTCACATTTTATAACGACTAGCTTCATGATCATTCCGAATATGTAATGTATGGGACACCTTACTATTGTGTATTTGGTGGTCTGATATCTTGTAACTTTTATTAGTTGGTTGAGATTGAGACAATAGGCTATTTTATGACCATAAGAGACTGATGGATTGTAGTGAAACCCTCACATATCTAGACAGCCGTGACCGTATAGCGACATGGATTCCAGTCTGTTTTACGTAGCTGGCTATGTACGCCCTCGCTCTCCAGTATTTTGGTTCTGGGGCGTGACACAAACAATGCTACTGCGGGATATGAGACGACGAGAATGTTTCCTGCCGCAACATCTCCCGATGCTAATGCCTCCTCCAAGGACAGAGTGAATGCCTGCCCTCGACCTCCTTGCTGGTTTCCATGCTGCGGCCTAGCCTGGTGCTGCCGCTGGCCCCTACTTTGGTGATGCTGGGGTGGTCTATGCTGGTGTTGCTGCATCGACGGTCCCTGCTGCCGAAATATTTGAGCCTGTGTCATGAACGGGCGCTGTGCCAACGGCCTCACTGCTACCGCTGGTCCTCGATACATTCCTGCCCCTGGTGCTGGCAGAGCAGGAAACTGTTGTACTAGTCCTCCTGACCTCGAATTCATGGGACATGTGGTAACCCGATGATCTGGATTTCCACATATCAAATACTGCCCATTCAATGTCTGACACACATCTCTAGTGTGCCCTATCTTTTCGTAATAAGTGCAGCCCGCTGGGGGTTGCTGGTTCTTCCTCTGTTGCTGTTGCTGCTGCCTGGGTGGTGCTGGCCCTCTCATTGTTACATCGTGAATGCGAATGCCAGGGGACGGTGCTGTTGTTCGGGGCGCTGCTCTCCCTCATCCTTCAATCTGACTGTGTGATCTCTTCTGACCTCCAGTCCTTGCCGTGATCCTCTGAGTGGTGATCTCATGCCTCCGAGTAGCCGTCAATATCTCATTGAAAGTCTGATAATTGTGCCCCTCTATCAACAGCAAGAGCTCAAGATGGAACCCTTGCTGAAACCTCATAGCCCTTTGGCTCTCTGTGGCTACCATCTCCGGGGCGAACCTACTCAATCTGCAGAAGTCCGCTGCATAAGCATCTACCGTCTTGCCGGCCTGCCTGAGGTTGATAAACTTCTGTTGTAGCTCAAACTGCGCCACAACTCCATAATACTTCGTCTTGAATCTTGCAGTAAAATCGTCCCAAGCAATAATACGTCTGATGCCTACTTCCTCTGATTCCCACCAATCACGTGCGAGATCCTGAAGTAACAACTTTACTAGATCCACACGTTCTTCTGTCGGTACCTTAGCTGCTGTCAGAATAGCCTCAATATCCTTAAGCCATACATCTGCTGAGATGGCATCCTCCGTGCCCTCGAAACGACGGGGGTTGTATTTACAAAACCTGGCTGATGCTCCTGAATCTGTTCTTGCCCCTCTTTCCAAAGCCGTCTGTAATCCTTGGTTGAGTAATACATTCTGCTCTTGTAACTGAGCGTGCATGCGTTGCTGGACTAACATCTGATGTTGCTGAGTAGCCATCATCCCTCTCATGATCTCCAGAAAGGCTGGTGTATCCACTTCCACTGGGGTAGGTGGAACTATGGGCGGTGTAGGAACCTCCGGATACTGCGGTCCAGCTGCTGGTTCTACTATCACTTCTTCTTGGATAGTCTCTTGAGGTAGTACTGGCCCTTATTGCTGACCGACCTGGTCATGTTGCCCATGTTGCCCTTGTTGTTGTTGTCCAGTCCTGACAGGTACGGACGAGGTGGCCCTAAGAAAAGGGACAAGAGAACAATCAAACCACCGGACATGAAGGATCAATGAAGCCAAAGGATATGAGAAGGTCAAGCTAGGATTGAGAACAACGAACCATGAGATCAAGGGAGAACATGTGTGATTGAGACATCCTATAGATCAAAACACCCCACAAGTCTAAAATCAGACCTGCATGGGCCACCACTAAAATTTTGTCACGCCCCAGAACCAGAATACTGGAGAGCGGGAGAATAACTCAGCCAGCTACGTATTACGGGTAGATGAATACCGTATAATACGATCAATACTGTCTAAAAGACAAGGGGGTGCATACTACATGAAAGTCTCACTATGGTCACTTCACATCTATCGTCTCAATCATTCAAACAAGAAGCAATAACAGAGAACATTTAAGATAAAGCAATAAGGCGTCCCAAACGCTTAGTCAAAATGTTCTTGTGATCTGGCTTTACAAAACATAGCCAGATGATATAGCAACATATACACAATTATTTTCAGCTGCAGTCTGACTTAATTACAATTATGTAAAAGTAAGTGCAAGACTATCCGACTAACATGTCGGTGCCAAGCGGCAAAATGTAAAGTAATTAACAAAATGAGCGAAGATGTAAGGAACCCACTCAGAGTCCTCCTGCGATCATTCCTCTAGTATTGACCATCTTGGAGGTAGAGGTAAGCTGAGTCCTCGGGAACCGACTCTAAATCTGGCCATACAAAACCAGAGAGGTTAGACCTCTAATAGCAAGTACCATAAGGAAGCACGATATGAGGCATTAAACCAGTAAATAAGAGAATATAATAATAGATCTCTGCTTGCTACTGGGATTCACGTAACATCACGACACTTCGAACCAACCTCCCAATCAAACAAGGACAAAAGTTGGCCCGTCATGTCCTGATGCTCTGATCATCTCAGTTAGGTAACAGAGTAGGTACAGTACACAATCAAATCAACTTAAACGGCTATCCAACTCCTACGACTTACTACTGTGAGTCCCAAGTTATCCTGGAATTATGCAATAAGGATTTCTCAGTTCTTACTATGGGCAAGCAAGGCTAGTCTATCCAATCAATCAATTGTGCCAATCTTGAATTAGACGAGTCCCAGCGGGACGCCCGTCATCAATATACAATATACAATAATATAAGTAGATACCGTTCCCTGCCCATGTGGCAGATTTACAGTATCTGTGGGAACCAGTCGGCCTGTTGGGCGCTAATAGTCCCAAAGAGGGCTGCCATGTAAGAACTCGAGAATCCATTCTCTCCATGCAATCATTATTTTATTTAACTTAGTAGCCTCTATATTAAGTGAAATCCCATGCCGTGGATCATGGTCATTTCAGGATGAGTACTTCCGTACAAGTACGATATGCCCAACTCTACAACGATACCCGTACGGTTACGTTGTAGATCTTACATAGCGTAATGCAACAATTAAAACTAATCACGGAATAATCATGCCTTGACCATAAAGTATACATGCTGCTTTCGTAAAAATAAATAAATTGTAGCCTGCATGTATCTATATGCCAATATTCGGGATTGGTCAATCGATTACAATGGTTCATAGTTAATATGAACGTATCTTATTCCATTTAATTCAATAAGACGACTAGACAGTCTCTTAGTTCCATCTAGGAACGCATGATCAATTATTAATGAAGATAACAATCAATGTTAATTAATGCCAAATTCGGAAAATAAAGATTTCATGCGGCTGAGAAATAAAGATCTCATGCGGTTGGGAAATAAAATTTTATGCGGCTGAGAAATAAAAATCTCTTGCGGTTGGAAAATAAAGTTTCATGCAGCTGAGAAATAAAAATCTCTTGCGGTTGGAAAATAAAGTTTCATGCGGCTGAGAAATAAAAATCTCATGCGGTTGGGAAATAAAATTTCATGCGGCTGAGAAATAAAAATCTCATGCGGTTGGAAAATAAAGTTTCATGCGGCTGAGAAATAAAAATCTCATGCGGTTGGGAAATAAAGTTTCATGCGGCTGAGGAATACAAATCTCATGCGGTTGGGAAATAAAGTTTCATGCGGCTGAGAAATAAAAATCTCATGCGGTTGGGAAATAAAATTTCTTGCGGCTGAGAAATAAAAATCTCATGCGGTTAGGAAATAAAATTTCATGCGGCTGAGGAAAAAAAATCTCATGCGGTTGGGAAATAAAGTTTCATGCGGCTGAGAAATAAAAAATCTCATACGGTTGGGTAAAGTTTCATGCGGCTGAGAAATAAAAATCTCATGCGGTTGGAAAATAAAGTTTCATGCGGCTGAGAAATAAAAATCTAATGCGGTTGGGAAATAAAGTTTCATGCGGCTAAAAAATAAAAATCTCATGCTGTTAGGAAATAAAATTTCATGCGGCTGAGGAATAAAAATCTCATGCGGTTGGGAAATAAAGTTTCATGCGGCTGAAAAATAAAAATCTCATGTAGTTGAGAAATAAAGTTTCATGCGGCTGAGAAATAAAAATCTCATGCGGTTAGGAAATAAAATTTCATACGGCTGAGAAATAAAAATCTCATGCGGTTGGGAAATAAAGTTTCATGCGGCTGAGAAATAAAAATCTCATGCGGTTAGGAAATAAAATTTCATGCTGTAACACCCAGTTTTCTGAAATTGGGATATTTTAAAAATTTATTATTTTTATTATTAAATAATGGTGATTTAGTCATGTTATGAATTTTGGTGATTTTTAGTTAGATTAAAACTATTTTCTAAGTCATGGCTTATGACTTTGTGATTTTACTAGTATAACCCTAGTGTAAACCCTAGAGATTTCATAACCTAGAGACTAACCATGACCAGGTAAGCCTAACCATGTGATTAGGATATCAAATTACCACTTTTTAGTCAAAAGGGTATTTTGGTAATTTATTGTAATTTACTTGGATTTATGTAAATTTTTATTATTTAATTAGTTGATTAGTGTCATGTTAGCTCCTAACCTAGTTTAGCACTAATCTAGAGGTTAGCAACTAACCTAGAAGACTAAGTAGAGGATGTTAGCTTTATGTAAAAATATCTAGGTTTGATAATATCTAGATATTTTACTTTTAGATATTTTAGAAACCTAGAAATATCTATCCCCTTAGTCAATGACTTAGGAGCTAAGTTAGCAAGGTGGATGAACCCTAAATATCTACCCCTACCCTACCCATGGCAGCCCAACCCTACCCCCTTCCATATAAACACACCCCCTTCATTCACACCTCATTTTTATGACACTTAAAAACCTAGTTTTCCTTCTACCTTCACACCCTCACCAATTAATTATTTTGACTCCAAATTGAGCCTAGTTTCTTGCATTGGAACCCCCTACATTAGAGGATACCAATTGTGGCTTGCTAGCAAGGAATTGTGGAGCTTTGGACATTAGGAGTTGAAGGAGAATTTTATTCAAATAGGCCTATTATTGAGGATTTTGCATTCATAGGTAACATCCCCTAAAACCCATTAATATTGTGTTTTCTCTTCATAGTTGCATGCATCTAGGTACCATGGAACTGTGGGTCAAGTTTGGTAGGATATAGGTTTGGTTTGGTGTCCGTATCGGACACGTATCTGTGTTTAAGTTGCAGTATTTGGTGAAATGCCACTTAGGAATAAAAGTTGTTGTTTTTCAAAACAAAATACATTCTTTGGTAGCCCTAGACATGTAGGACACAACCCTAGTTGACTGAGCACGAAATCGTATCGTGTCCGTGTCCAAATTGGACACGAATACACTGTTAAACACCACACTATGCACACTGTTAAACCCCACTGTTTGACACTTCGTATCGTGTCCACACGTGTCGTGGACACGATACAGGAACTTGGACACGTGCCCTGACACCCCACCTATCCTAGGACACGACCACGACACCATAGGTTGCACACACGTGGCCCTAGACTGGCTGACACGTGCGCACGAGACTGTGCACGCTGTCCTACTACTCGACACTGATTACGGACATGACCCAACACGTGAACACGTGCCACTTGGCACGAGGGTAGGGGCACCCTCTGACAACTTATCCACGAAGTTTCATGCGACCACGTGTCGTATCGGACACAAAATTGTCTCTACACTTGTCACTCACTGACACTGTAAACACGAACTCGAGGCTCTGATACGCCTCTCTTACTCGGACACGACACGACCCCGACTCGATTCAGGGTGCTGGACACTTAGAGTAACCCTAGGCGAATCTACCCACGTGATCACGAGACTTCTAGACCCTTGTGTCGTGTCCACGAGACACATGAACTCGTGCACGACGCGGTGACTGAACTGTTTACC
Organism: Iris pallida; assembly: GCA_029216955.1. Lineage (NCBI taxonomy): Eukaryota > Viridiplantae > Streptophyta > Magnoliopsida > Asparagales > Iridaceae > Iris > Iris pallida. The sequence goes on from JANAVB010037819.1 coordinate 14,139,355, forward strand.
CGATTTGGTATTTTAATACCTGGACACGCCGTGTCGTGTCGTGGTGCACACCTGGGGACACCTACGACACGTACACACCTAGGGACACGATTACCAACCACTAGTTTTGGGTATTAGTTAGATTTTGTATCGATTTTGGGTTTACCCCAATGTTCAGAAATGAACAGTGATTCCTGGGTATATTTTAGTATTTTAAATGAATTTCAAACCAATTTTTGTGTGTATATATACGTATATTTATGTGTATACATACTGTATATATATGTATATGAGTGTGTAGGTGTGTGTCTTAGAGTATATAGATATGTATATATGTAGGTTTGTGTGCATTCATGTATATGTTAAAAGTGTGTATGTGTATGTATTCCCCTATCTCAGTTTTTCCTGAGATCAACCCCCCTTGCTGTCATGACCCCCATCACCCCCCCCCACACACACCACTGCCTTCTCATGACCCCCCCCCCTCACACACACACCCTCTCACACCCTTTCACTCTCATCTTTTTTTCTCTCTCTCTCTCTCTCTCTCTCTCTCTCTCTCTCTCTCTCTCTCTATATATATATATATATATATATATATATATATATATATATATATATATAAATATATATATATATATATATATATATATTTTTTTTATATAAATATATATATATATATATATATATATATATATATATATATATATATATATATAGTTATGTTATGTATATAGTTAGCTATATATATATGTGTATATATATATATATATATATATTTTTATATATATATATATATATATAAATATATATATATATATATATATATTTATATATATATATATATAATATATATATATATATATATATATATATATATATATATATATATATATATATATATATATATATATATATACCATATATATACTCAACTATACATATGCCAATATCTATATACATAACCAACTAAATATATATATATATATATATATATATATATATATATATATATATATATATATATATATATATTTAGTTGGTTATGTATATAGATATTGGCATATGTATAGTTGAGTATATATATGGTATTATATAAGTTGGGTATACATGTAGATTATATATATATATATATATATATATATATATATATATATATATATATATATATATATATATATATATATATATATATAGGTATTATATATATAGAGGGGCTATATGTGGGTATCATGTAGGTTGGCTATATAGGATTGTATAGATGTGTATGGGTGCATATATATATATATATATATATATATATATATATATATATATATATATATATATATATATATATATATATATATATATTAGATTGTGGGTATTATATATATAGTTGGGTATATATGTAGGTTATATATGGTATTAGATATATGGTATGGATGTATGGCTATAGACACCTATATGAGATACCTATACATGGTATCTAGTTACACTAGCCTATAGCCTATGGTTAGTAAGTTTGGAATTGACCAATAGGCTTAGTAGGCCTAGGTTGACTAGGAAGTTGACCCTTGTTGACCATGGTTGACCAAAGTCAACTATAGGTCAACCATGACCTAATTGACCTAGAATTGACTTAGATGTATTTTAGATGACTTGGTGACTTAAGTTTGACTAAACCCAAACTAATTGATTTATGTTTAACCATATGGTCATGAGGGTAATCCTATATAGATTAAGATATGTATGGGGTTAAGTGAGATACTTAGAGTTGTGTCATGATTTGTGTTAGCCTTAGAAATTGACTAGAAGTTGACCATTAGTCAAGATTGACCTAATTACCTTGTTGACTAGTCTATGTTTGACCAAAACCTTAGTTAGTCTAAGATTGACCTAGACTTTGACCTAGTTTGACCATATTGACTAATCTGACCATTATTGACTAAACCCTAGATAACTTGACTAGTTTGGCTAGAATGTTTGACCAAGAGTTGACTTTAACCTAGATTAGACTTGTTTAACCTTGTTTGACCTCGTATGGCTTAGTTTAACTTCTTGTGACCTAGTATGACTTAATTTGACTTAGTTTGACTGTAGAGTTGACCAAGTTTGACTTTGACCTAGATTGGCTTAGAATTCATATAGATTGTATTGTAGATTTCATTTACCTTCATTTTGGACATGTCATAACTGTATTGCTCTATTTTAGGACATTGTGACCCTGGTACAGACATCTGATATTATACTACTCTTTTCAGAGTATCGGACGAGTACATTCTCTGTTAGTTCTCTCATTTATTTGTCGATTACTGTATTTCAATTCTAGTTAGTTCTATGTGATTCTCGGTATCAACACGTATGGATATTTCTGGATTCATGTATCGACACATACCTTACTTGCTGGCCTCTATTACTGGAGTCATTGGAATCATTCCGGAATCATTTCTGGAATCATCATGTATTGGCCAGACTCATCTCGATTCTTTTGTCGATTTTGGATTCACTTGCTGGGCGGGGAAATATTGAGTAAGACATGTAGACATACCCTAAATCCGGAATCTCCCATTGAAATCTACCGGAAGCATAGCCATCTCTTGCCCGATCAGTGAGAGATGTACCTGATACCTACAGCCGTTTACATGTCGACCTCGGTATTTTAAAACACACAGTTAGATCATAGTTGGACTCACCCTGGATTCATTGATCACTGTTGGACTCGTCTTGTACTAGAAATCATCTGGTATCGGATTATATGGACTGGACTCACACTGGGATTACATTAGACTTATATCGTACTGTCTGGACTCATACATGTTATTTGTCACGCCCCAGAACCAGAATACTGGCAAGTTGGGACGGACAAGGCCAGCTACGTATACCAAAGTACTCCGGTACTCCGAAACAACGTATAAGCAGTATAGATGGGGGTTACTACTACAAACCAACAGTCAATCCTAGGTCACATAATCCTAGATATCTCAGTCTCAGACAAGAAGTAAGGTACAAGAATATGATCATCATGCATATAAGACAGTAAAGCGTTCCAAACTATAATATATAGATGATCATGAAACTAGTAATACAAAATGAAGAACTAGCAAGACTAAGTAATACATGATCAGCTCTAGCTGCAGTCTAGAAATATAACATCATGTCTAAGCCCGTAGGCCAAATGTCAAGTCCAAAACACGAGCTAAACACGTGCTCGGTGGCTAAACGCCTCAAAAGAATATGTACAGAAGAGAGTGGGTAAGAGAAAGAACACCCACTCAAGTCCCCTGGTGCTCCGGGTGGTCACCATCGAGAGGAAGGTCCGGAAGATCCTCGGGCTCCTCAACTAGATCTGGTCAATGCAAAACCAGTGGGGTCAGAACCCCAATAGCAAGTACCACAAAGGAAGCCAAACTTATGAACTAAAACCAGCATGCAATTTATAACATTTCTAAGATAAGCAGTAAACGAGACTAGAATAGTAAATTGGTACCACAGTATTTATGAAGGAAACTGTAACATGCAAGTAGGATAGCAAGTAAATAAACTGGACATGTGAGCATATGGTAAAGCCGAGCATGTAGTAGGAAGAATAGCATGTAAGAAAAGACAGGAGGCTAAGTACTACAATAAGATAAACTGAAGCAAGACTAGACTAGACAAGAATGGACTCCATCCATCAATCACGGCCAAGCAATGAGTACGGCTTGATACTTTAGCTAATTAGGGTTGTCACATTCCTAGTTACTAACACATGCAAGTTTGAGAAATCCAAGTCCAGTTACCCGCCTGCTACTACCTGAATGATCCAAGCAAAAAGAAAAGAAGTATAGCAGATACACTGCAGTAAGATACATGTGTCCTAAAGAGGTGCCCTACTCGACGGTGTGCTGGAAGAGTGCTCATCATGACAGATAGCTCCAAATCCCAAGTATATATATATATAGGGCCAAGATCAAAGGGCAACAGGTAACCGGGAAAGTCTCCAATGATCTAGGTAATCAAGCTAGTAGTTTAGTCCTTAACATTTTTCTTGTTGGATTCTAGGTGTGGCAATCTGCAGAATCCATCCTAGACATGAGACATGCAAGACTTGACAAGACAAGCAAGATTGTGCACTACAACAAGCCACAACAAGACATGATAATATCAAGACAAGAGTGCGCTACTACGAGCCACTATCAAGGAGCTAGACATGTACTAGAATCAAGAGTGCGCCATGACAGGCCACTATCATGTAAGCAAGAAGGCATGGCAACAATTATCGTGACATGTAAGAACGAGTCTATCAAAGGACATATCATAGCATGTGGGAAACAATAATTAAAGCTAAGTACATTTCATAGAATGGTTGAACATGTGCTAGTATCAAGTCTACATAGGGTGTACAATCATTATTTAACTGAGAAAGATCATGTTATCATGTTAAGAAATCATTACAGTCGAAGAAAATATCAAAAACGGACAAAAACGGGCCAAAACGGGCAAAATCGGACAAAAACAGCATAAAACGGCATACCGACGGTATACTGCGGCATACCGGCGGTATACCGGACTAAAAATAGTAAGTTTCTGGTGCCAAAAACGGCATACCGGCGGTATACTGCGGCATACCAGCGGTATACTGGTTTTTCAAACAGCAACGAAATTCAGAAAATTGCCAAAACTTGTTTCGGCCGTAAAATCTTCATTTTAAATCGAAATTCGGACTTTCAAAAGTCAAAATTGCATAGAATTGAATTTCCTACAACATGGAACTATTAGATTTCACAAATTCAAAGATTTGATAGATCAATATCTCAAAATACTCCAAAATAGGGGTTCTCGGAACACCGAAACGAGTCCCGATTGCCACCAAACTCAAAATCCATGTATACTAGCTAGGTAAGGACCTCATACATGTATATGTGACCAAGATCTATGATGGTAATACTGGTATCACTCTTGATACCAAGTTTTTCTACTAAGTCACTATTGGATTTTAACAGAAAATCAAATCTTATTTAAATAAATTTTTGGAAACATGCACATATACGAGAATCATCAGGAAAACACATTTAACAAAATGAGTTTAAGAAAATTCTAAGAATTTAACACCAAGGAAAACAAAAATGACAATAGATTACTATTATTCAAGAATTTGGCAAGATGTACTTGCCTAGGTTAAGCTCCAAGCCTAATCTTCTACTCCACCACCTAGAGGGGCACGAAACCACACTCTAGACCTCGAGGTCAAGCTCTTGGCAAGCTCCAAGGGAAGAAAAAGGAAGAAGGAATGAAGAGAGTGTGAAGAGAATGAAAAGAGAGAGGAGAGAGAAAGTGAAGTGGTTTATATATAAGGGGGGATTAATCTTAGCCGTTGGATCGTGATCCGTGTGAAAATCTAGGTCAATCATGGCCATTCAAACAAAACCAATTGTCCATTGGATAATAGAGTACATCTACACTATTCACGAAAATATCCAAGCACTATTCACGAAAATATCTAAATACTATTCACGAAAATATCCGAAATACTATTCATGAAAATATCAAAAACCGAAAATATCTAAAGTGTAGAAAACATGTCCGGACGGTATGCCGTCGGTATACTCCGGTATACTGGCGGTATGCCGATCAAGAAGAAAACCTATAGTTTTGGGAAAAATTTTAAAGTATTCCAGAAGCCATAAAAATATGAAATACGCTGCAAAATACGTATCCGTATATAAATACTGATACTGTGAGACGAGTCTCACAACTCTCCCCTCCTTAGAAAAATTCCGTCCTCGGAATTTCCTAAAGGTAATCAAAAGCAAGCAAGAAATCCAAGAAAATATGCTATCAGGATCAAGGTAGAAAAACTCATAAAACATGAAATCCAGCTAGAGTAATGTACAAGAATGTGAAAGCAATTTAAACATACGTAAGCAACAACATCATGTATTCCTACAATCATACTAAAAAGGTAGAACATAGATATACGAAATAAGTATACCTCACGAGCCAAACAGATACGGGTAACGAGCTCGGATATCATCCTCGAGCTCCCAAGTCGACTCGCCCGGTGAGTGATGATCCCAGGAAACACGAACTAATCGGATAGTCCGGTTCTTGAGAATCTTCTCCCTCCGGTCCAAAATGGATATGGGCCTCTCCTCATACGATAGGTCGGTACCAACGACCAGCTCGGAATGATCTAGGATATGGCTCGGATCCGGAACATATCGACGTAGCTGAGATACGTGAAACACGTCATGTACCTCACGCAACGACGGTGGAAGAGCAAGGCAATAAGATACATCCCCTACTCGCTCGAGAATATCGAACGGCCCAATAAATCTAGGACTAAGCTTTCCCCGTACGCCAAACCTGATGACACCACGGGTAGGCAAAATCCGAAGAAATACATGATCGTCGACAGAGAACTCAAGATGGCGTCGATGCTGATCTGCCCAATGACGCTGTCGATCCTGAGCTACTCTGAGATGCTCTCTGACCTGCCTGACTACTCCAACTGACTGAGTAATCATCTCTGGTCCAAGCAGCTGCCTCTCTCCAATGTCATCCCAAGCTAGGGGTGACCTACATCTCCTACCATACAAAGCTTCGAAAGGAGCCATCTGAATGCTCGCCTGGAAGCTATTGTTGTAAGAGAACTCCACCAAATGTAAGTGATCCTCCCAAGAACCACTGAAGTCAAGAATGCATGATCGAAGCATATCCTCCAAGGTCTGGATTGTACGCTCCGACTGACCATCTGTCTGAGGATGGTATGCTGAACTGAAACTCAAACGGGTACCCAGACTCTGCTGAAGACTCTGCCAGAAATGAGAAGTGAATCTGGAATCCCGATCTGAGACTATGCTAACTGGCACCCCATGCAATCTGACAATCTGCCTCATGTACAAGTCGGCCAACTGCTCTGTAGACTGACCAACCCTGAAAGGTAGAAAGTGGGCAACCTTCGTGAGTCGATCCACTATAACCCAAATGGCATCTCTACCAGTCGGGGTTCTAGGAAGACCAGTCACGAAGTCCATAGTAATATGATCCCACTTCCACTCCGGAATCGGTAAAGACTGAAGAAGTCCGGCCGGTCTCTGGTGCTCAGCCTTGACCTGCTGGCAAACTAAGCATCGAGAGACAAACCGAGCTATCTCCCTCTTCATACCATTCCACCAGAAATGCTGACGAATATCTCGGTACATCTTCGTCCCTCCAGGATGAACAGAGTACTGAGAACTGTGGGCCTCCGACATAATCTCCTGTCGAATATCTCCACTCGACACACAAAGACGACTCCCAAATCGGAGTGTCCCATCCTCATGGATTCACAACTCTGCTCTGTGCCCTGCCACACACTCTGCTCTGAGCTGCTGAAGCCTGGCATCCCCTGACTGAGCTGCTCTGATCCTATCCACAATGGTAGACTGAACCTGCAAGCCTGCCATCATAGCTGCCCCACCAGGTAGCACTACCTCAATGCCCATCTCCTGAAGATCCTCCAGAAGGTGACGCTGCTCCGTCAAGAAATAGACCCCGGGTCTTCTGCTCAAAGCGTCTGCAACGACGTTTGCCTTTCCGGGATGATACTGAAGATCAACATCATAATCCTTCAGTAACTCAAGCCACCGCCTCTGTCGCATGTTCAGATCCCTCTGGGTGAACACATACCTCAAGCTCTTATGGTCAGCGAAAATCTCCACTCGATCACCATACAGATAATGCCTCCAGAGCTTGAGGGCAAACACAACTGCGGCCAACTCAAGATCGTGCGTCGGATAGATCTTCTCATGGTCCCGAAGCTGCCGAGACGCATAAGCTATCACTCGACCGTGCTGCATAAGAACACAACCAAGTCCCCGGCCTGACGCATCACAATACACCGTGAACCCACCTGGTCCGACGGGTAATGTCAGAATAGGAGCTAAAATCAAACTCTGCTTGAGTTTCTCAAAAGAAACCTGACAAGCATCTGACCACTCAAAGCACACATCCTTACACGTCAGCCGTGTCAAGGGTACGGAGATCCTAGCAAAGTCTGCCACAAACCGTCTATAGTAGCCTGCTAATCCCAGTAAGCTGCGTACATCTGAAGCTGTACGAGGTACTGGCCAACTCTCGATAGCCTCAACCTTCTTGGGGTCCACCTCAACACAACCTCCGGCAATAATGTAACCCAAGAAAGAGACTCGATCGAGCCAGAAATCGCACTTGCTGAACTTCGCGTAAAGCTGATGGTCCCGAAGAATCTGAAGAACCACGCGAAGATGCTGCTCGTGCTCTGCCTCAGTCCGACTATAGACCAAGATATCATCAATAAATACTATCACAAACTGGTCTAAGTAGGGCATGAAGATGCGATTCATGAGATCCATGAAGATCGCTGGCGCATTAGTCGCTCCGAAAGGCATAACAAGGAACTCCCAATGGCCATATCGAGATCTAAACGCCGTCTTGGGTATATCCTGCTCTCTGACTCTGATCTGATGGTACCCAGACCGCAAATCGATCTTCGAAAACACAGCCGCTCCACTAAGCTAGTCGAACAAGTCATCTATCCTGGGCAAGGGATACTTGTTCTTCACGGTCACCGCGTTAAGCTGACGATAGTCAATGACCATACGCGATGAACCATCCTTCTTCTTCACAAGAAGGGCTGGAGCTCCCCAAGGCGATCCACTAGGACGAATGAATCCCTTGGTCCTAAGCTCCTCAATAGACTGATACAACACCAACAACTCTGAAGGAGACATCCTGTAGACTCTCGCTGACACTGGCTCTGCTCCCGGAACCAAATCAATATAATACTCAATCTCCCGAACTGGAGGCATACCCGAAAGCTCCTCGGGAAACACATCGGAAAACTCGCAAACTACTCTGGGCAACTGAATCTCCTCGGCTACTGCCATCTACATGACCGCTGGTGAAGACTCCACCTCGCCTCTAGAGAATGAGAACTCCTCCTCATTCGGAACACGAAAGATAACCTTGCCGGTATGGCAATCTATCGAAGCGTGTCGAGCACTCAACCAATCCATACCTAGGACGACATCATAATCGCCCATAGGAAACTCTATCAGCCTAGAGGGAAACTCTCTCCTACATACTATGACTCTATACGAGGCATAGACTCGGTCTACTCCTACTAGACCGTTACCAGTAAGTATATTCATCCTTACAGGTAAAGATTCTGGTTCTACACCAATATGTGTCGCAAATCGTACAGATATAAACGAATGCGAAGCACCAGAATCAAATAAAGCTGAAGCTGAATGAGAGTGAACAAGAATGGTACCTGCGACCACCTCCCCTGCTGCTAGCGCCTCCTCCATAGAAAGCGTGAAAGCCTGACCTTGAACTCTGGTCGCTGGACCCCTCTGCCTCTGAGCCTGAGCCTGAGCCTGAGCATACTGCTGAGGCCTCTGCTGGAACTGCTGAGACTGCGTCGGTAATGGCCTCTGGGCCTGCTGCTGCTGAACCGGCACTGGTGCTCTAAACTGCTGAACTGCTGGCTGGAAGGATGCTGATCCAGCCGAACTCCTCCTGGGACAAGCACCTATCCTGTGGTCTGGTGCTCCACAGGCTAGGCACAAGCCCTGTACCCTACGACACTCTGATAAGACATGTCCTCCCTTCCCGCAATGGGAACAAGCAACTGAAGAAGACTGCCTCTGCTGCTGAGGACGCGGCTGAGACGACTGCTGAAAGGAAGCCGCCGGAACCGGTCCCCTCGGAGATCCAATCGTCAAAGCTCGGACTGCTGGAGCTGGTGCTGACGACTGGAAAGAAGATCCCCTCTGAATGTGAGGCCTCTTCTGACCTCTGACTCTATCAACGATCCTCTGCGAGGTGTACTCATGCCTCCTCGCTGCCCTCATTACTGCATCAAAAGTCTGGAACTCATGCTGCTCAACTGCCAGTATGATCTCCAGATGAAGCCCCTGCTGGAACCTCCTCGCCCGGTCCAACTCGGTCGCCACTAAAAAAAGGGGCAAACCGACTGAGCCGGCTAAACTCTGACGCATAGCCGTCGACGGTCCTGCTCATCTGCCGCAAGCCAATGAACCTCTGCTGCAGATCATAACGCGACACCGCATCAAAATAGCGAGTCTGAAATCTCTCGCTAAAATCGGCCCAGGCTACTAGTGCCCTGAGAGATACCTCCTGAGCCGCCCACCAGTCGCGGGCCAAATCCAAGAGCTGCAACCTGACAACTGCCACACGCTCCCTAGCCGGAATCCCTGCCGCCTCCAGAATGGCCTCAGTATCCTGAAGCCATGCATCAGACGCAATAGCATCCTCTGTACCATAGAAGTACGGGGGATGAAGACGCCTGAAGCTGCTCGCAGAATTGTAGACCTGAGCACCACCCCTGTCCAAAGCCGTCTGGACAGAATGGGTGAGAACATCACTCTGACGCTGCTGCGATGCCATGAGATCTCTCAGAACATCCACCAGTGCACGAACAACACCCTCTGGCTGCTCTGGCTGAACTGGTACTGCTGGCTGAACAGGTGGAACTGGCGACTCTGCCCTTCAGTCCACTCTAGACTCTGCTCCCGAATGCTGAGGATGCTCCTCCTGAACTGGCAAAACTAAGGGACGCTGATCTGCCATCGGCAAAGCCCGAACAGGCCGATCAGAAGGACTAGGAATAGTGCCCCTGAAAGTTTAAGGACACAAGGATTAGGTCGAGGGAACAGGAAAGATCAATGATCAAAGCAGATATCAGGACAAAGATCAGAGGTAAAGAGTAATATCGAGGATATCAATAGAGAAGAATTTATGACTGAGATAACTACCAGCAACCCCCACATATCTGATAAATCAGACCTGCATGGGCCACCACTAAAACCTATGTCACGCCCCAGAACCAGAATACTGGCAAGTTGGGACGGACAAGGCCAGCTACGTATACCAAAGTACTCCGGTACTCCGAAACAACGTATAAGCTGTATAGATGGGGGTTACTACTACAAACCAACAGTCAATCCTAGGTCACATAATCCTAGATATCTCAGTCTCAGACAAGAAGTAAGGTACAAGAATATGATCATCATGCATATAAGACAGTAAAGCGTCCCAAACTATAATATATAGATGATCATGAAACTAGTAATACAAAATGAAGAACTAGCAAGACTAAGTAATACATGATCAGCTCTAGCTGCAGTCTAGAAATATAACATCATGTCTAAGCCCGTAGGCCAAATGTCAAGTCCAAAACACGAGCTAAACACGTGCTCGGTGGCTAAATGCCTCAAAAGAATATGTACAGAAGAGAGTGGGTAAGAGAAAGAACACCCACTCAAGTCCCCTGGTGCTCCGGGTGGTCACCATCGAGAGGAAGGTCCGGAAGATCCTCGGGCTCCTCAACTAGATCTGGTCAATGCAAAACCAGTGGGGTCAGAACCCCAATAGCAAGTACCACAAAGGAAGCCAAACTTATGAACTAAAACCAGCATGCAATTTATAACATTTCTAAGATAAGCAGTAAACGAGACTAGAATAGTAAATTGGTACCACAGTATTTATGAAGAAAACTGTAACATGCAAGTAGGATAGCAAGTAAATAAACTGGACATGTGAGCATGTGGTAAAGCCGAGCATGTAGTAGAAAGAATAGCATGTAAGAAAAGACAGGAGGCTAAGTACTACAATAAGATAAACTGAAGCAAGACTAGACTAGACAAGAATGGACTCCATCCATCAATCACGGCCAAGCAATGAGTACGGCTTGATACTTTAGCTAACTAGGGTTGTCACATTCCTAGTTACTAACACATGCAAGTTTGAGAAATCCAAGTCCAGTTACCCGCCTGCTACTACCTGAATGATCCAAGCAAAAAGAAAAGAAGTATAGCAGACACACTGCAGTAAGATACATGTGTCCTAAAGAGGTGCCCCACTCGACGGTGTGCTGGAAGAGTGCTCATCATGACAGATAGCTCCAAATCCCAAGTATATATATATATAGGGCCAAGATCAAAGGGCAACAGGTAACCGGGAAAGTCTCTAATGATCTAGGTAATCAAGCTAGTAGTTTAGTCCTTAACATTTTTCTTGTTGGATTCTAGGTGTGGCAAACCGCAGAATCCATCCTAGACATGAGACATGCAAGACTGAACAAGACAAGCAAGATTGTGCACTACAATAAGCCACAACAAGACATGACAATATCAAGACAAGAGTGCGCTACTACGAGCCACTATCAAGGAGCTATACATGTACTAGAATCAAGAGTGCACCATGACAGGCCACTATCATGTAAGCAAGAAGGCATGGCAACAATTATCGTGACATGTAAGAACGAGTCTATCAAAGGACATATCATGGCATGTGGGAAACAATAATTAAAGCTAAGTACATTTCATAGAATGGTTGAACATGTGCTAGTATCAAGTCTACATAGGGTGTACAATCATTATTTAACAGAGAAAGATCATGTTATCATGTTAAGAAATCATTACAGTCGAAGAAAATATCAAAAACGGACAAAAATGGGCCAAAACGGGCAAAACCGGACAAAAACAGCATAAAACGGCATACCGGCGGTATACTGCGGCATACCGGCGGTATACCGGACTAAAAACAGTAAGTTTCTGGTACCAAAAATGGCATACCGGCGGTATACTGCGGCATACCGGCGGTATACCGGTTTTTCAAACAGCAACGAAATTCAGAAAATTGCTAAAATTTGTTTCGGCCGTAAAATCTTCATTTTAAATCGAAATTCGGACTTTCAAAGTCAAAATTGCATAGAATTGAATTTCCTACAACATGGAACTATTAGATTTCACAAATTCAAAGATTTGATATATCAATATCTCAAAATACTCCAAAACAGGGGTTCTCGGAACACCGAAACGAGTCCCGATTGCCACCAAACTCAAAATCCATGTATACTAGCTAGGTAAGGACCTCATACATGTATATGTGACCAAGATCCATGATGGTAACACTAGTATCACTCTTGATAACAAGTTTTTCTACTAAGTCACTATTGGATTTTAACATAAAATCAAATCTTGTTTAAATGAATTTTTGGAAACATGCACATATACGAGAATCATCAGGAAAACACATTTAACAAAATGAGTTTAAGAAAATTCTAAGCATTTAACACCAAGGAAAACAAAAATGACAATAGATTACTATTGTTCAAGAATTTGGCAAGATGTACTTGCCTAGGTTAAGCTCCAAGCCTAATCTTCTACTCCACCACCAAGAGGGGCACGAAACCACACTCTAGACCTCGAGGTCAAGCTCTTGGCAAGCTCCAAGGGAAGGGAAAGGAAGAAGGAATGAAGAGAGTGTGAAGAGAATGAAAAGAGAGAGGAGAGAGAAAGTGAAGTGGTTTATATATAAGGGGGGATTAATCTTAGCCGTTGGATCGTGATCCGTGTAAAAATCTAGGTCAATCATGGCCATTCAAACAAAACCAATTGTCCATTGGATAATAGAGTACATCTACACTATTCACGAAAATATCCAAGTACTATTCACAAAAATATCTAAACACTATTCACGAAAATATCCGAAACACTATTCATGAAAATATCAAAAACCGAAAATATCTAAAGTATAGAAAACATGTCCGGGAGGTATGCCGTCGGTATACTCCGGTATACCGGCAGTATGCCGATCAAGAAGAAAACCTATAGTTTTGGGAAAATTTTTAAAGTATTCCGGAAACCATGAAAATATGAAATACGCTACAAAATACGTATCCGTATATAAATACCGATACTGTGAGACGAGTCTCACATTATTCTAGTTCAGTTAGCTTTTATTACAGTCTTCATTGCCATAATTCTTTTCTTATTTTAGTTACCTTTCTTTTCTTGTATCTTACTGTTTCTTTATGCCATCATTACCTGTATAAAACTGCCATGCTCATCAATAAAACTGTCTATAACTGCTTTATAGTTCTTTGTCATTTACTTGGATTTTTCTAGATGAGTTGTACTCGTTCCTGTCCTGATTGGACCTGTTGAAAATATTACAGATGGTAATCCTGAGGACACATGCCCTACTTACCATGGACCTGGCGAGGGATTAGCTACCTTTGGTCCCGACTCTCAGGAGTGATTCAGGAGTTTAGCTAGTAGACTACTTTAGCTTTCATGTTTTGACTTGTTGTATTAAAGTTAAGATATTGAGTTTGTATTAAGTTTGTTTGAGACATTGTTGTATTATTTTAGTAGTTAGTTGTTGTTGTCTTTAATTTCTTAGGTATAACTTCTGTGTTATCTTATCGTATTTTAGACTGTGATTGAGTATATCCTATCCTTTACTTGTCCTCCATTCGGAGCTGATATATGGACAAGTACTTTTTATATATTACATGAGATTAGTTAGCAACCTAGGACAGCTTACTACCGCCGACACTGCGGCGTAGGCTGGACGTACCCACTTCTCGTGCCCCTATACAGGGTGCGGGTCGTGACACGTTTGTAGTGGTGCCCCCATGCAGGTCTCGAGACTAAATTGTTTGGTTACGTTATTGTACCAAGCATGCCTGCAATTAGGAATTTAAGGTAATTAGACAACATTAGGAATGACGCTTAGAACACCTAGAGAATACTAGGATTGCAACATAGGAAATACATCACATGCTTGCTATTATAATTTTCTTGTCTATGATTGTTTTACTTTAAAGAGTCCATATAAGTCCTTTTTATTGTAATTAGATGGTGCTTACTCGTTCATCCCGGTATGTCTCACTTGAGAATGGCACGCTCCCCATCCAGTCAGCTGACCAGTTAACTGATCCACCTCCACCTACCACATTCCCCCACTCCACAGATCCATAAACCCAGATGCCTCCACCACCTTCCACCTCACAGGCCCAGCAGGACCCAATGCTTCCACCACCCCCTATTACTATACCTACCCAGGCTTCCGTCACACTCGACGGGAACCAACTGCTCACTCGGATCCAGGGGTTCCTAACAACCCATCAGGAGCAGACCACCCTACTCCGTCAGAGCATGGAGTATTCTGAGGAACGTACCGTGGTCCCACCACCTGTAGAACCGCGGCAGAGAGCGGGGACGATCAAGAACTTCATGGGTCTGAATTCCAAGGAGTTCTTAGAGACTGAGGGCATAGTAGTAGCAGATGACTGGTTAGATTCGGTAGTGAGGAAGCTCCTTGGAGTTAGGATGCCGGATGACCTCCAGGTCGAGGCAGCGGGATTTCTGCTGATAGACTTGGCAGGAGTCTGGTTCCAAAATGAGCCGTTGTTTACGAGAGGGAGAGCCACTTGGGATCAGTTCAAGACCCAGTTCAAGAAGAAATTCTTCTCGACCACCGCTAGGGTAGCCATGGGGCTACGATTCCAGAACATCCAGCAGGGGGACCGTTCTGTCGATGAGTATGCGGCAGAGTTTAGTCGCCTGAGCCGTTTTGCTCCTAGTCTAGTTGCTGACCCTGAGGAGATGACGCATAGGTTTTGCCATGGTCTAGTTCCAAACATTGGCATTCTTATAGTGGCAAACGGTATGACTGACTACTACCAGAGCTTAGAGTTAGCCCGGAGTATAGAGGAGCGTCTTCTGTCTTGCAAGAGGCCGACTTCTGTACACATTGAGGGACCCTCCAAGCGTCAGGCTTTCCAGCAGAAAGTACCGACGCTACACCAGCAGATATATCATCCCCCCACACCATATCATTCGACCCCGCCAGTTAGAGCCCCGGGACCCCGATAGCAGCAGAGGCCATTTCGGCAGGTGCAGCATCAGTATCGAGGTCAGGACCCGAAGACGATCAATTGTTTATACTGCAGGAAGCAGGGACACACCAGGGAGCAGTATAGGAAGAGGCTGAAGGTTTGCTATACCTGTGGGTCTGATACCTACCAGAAGATGGATTGTCCTGTTGTACCTCCTTATAAGGGTGCTAGGCCACCTGTAGCTCAGCACCAGAGGGGTGGAGCTTTTGCGATGACGGTCGAGAAGACCAACACTGCAGGTGACGGGTTAGCAGGTTTGTCTTTTCTGTCCTTCCTTTCCCATCTTGTTGTATGATTCTATTAGTACCTGTCAGGATATGCTTGTGATATGCTAGATAGTATAGTTACCCTATTCGAGACTGTGGAATCACGACCAGTAGGACTATGATTGCATGTTATCTTTTGACTCTGATTGACTGGAGGTTTGACCTAGAAGGAGTACGACCATCTTAATTTCGAGGACAAAATTTTTCTAAGGAGGGTAGACTTGTAACACCCAGTTTTCTGAAATTGGGATATTTTGAAAATTTATTATTTTTTATTATTAAATAATGGTGATTTAGTCAAGTTATGAATTTTGGTGATATTTAGTTAGATTAAAACTATTTTCTAAGTCATGGCTTATGACTTTGTGATTTTACTAGTATAACCCTAGTGTAAACCCTAGAGATTTCATAACCTAGAGACTAACCATGACCATGTAAGCCTAACCATATGATTAGGATATCAACACTTTTTAGGTAAAAGGGTATTTTGGTAATTTATTAGAATTTACTTGAATTTATGTAAATTATTATTATTTAATTAGTTGATTAGTGTCATGTTAGCTCCTAACCTAGTTTAGCACTAATCTAGAGGTTAGCAACTAACCTAGAAGACTAAGTAGAGGATGTTAGCTTTATGTAGAAATATCTAGGTTTGATAATATCTAGATATTTTACTTTTAGATATTTTAGAAACCTAGAAATATCTATCCCCTTAGTCAAAGACTTAGGAGCTAAGTTAGCAAGGTGGATGAACCCTAAATATCTACCCCTACCCTACCCATGGCAGCCCAACCCTACCCCCTTCCATATAAACACACCCCCCTTCATTCACACCTCATTTTCATTACACTTAAAAACCTAGTTTTCCTTCTACCTTCACACCCTCACCAATTAATCATTTTGACTCCAAATTGAGCCTAGTTTCTTGTATTGGAACCACCTACACTAGAGGATACCAATTGTGGCTTGCTAGCAAAGAATTGTGGAGCTTTGGACATTAGGAGTTGAAGGAGGATTTCATTCAAATAGGCCTATTATTGAGAATTTTGCATTCATAGGTAACATGCCCTAAAACCTATTAATATTGTGTTTTCTCTTCATAGTTGCATGCATCTAGGTACCATAGAACTGTGGGTCAAGTTTGGTAGGATATAGGTTTGGTTTGGTGTCCGTATCGGACACGTATCTGTGTTTAAATTACAGTGTTTGGTGAAATGCCACTTAGGAATAAAAGTTGTTTTCCAAAACAAAATATATTTTTGGATAGCCCAAGACATGTAGGACACAACCCTAGTTGACTGAGCACGAAATCGTATCGTATCTGTGTCCAAATTGGACACGAACACACTGTTAAACACCACACTGTGCACACTGTTAAACCCCACTGTTTGACACTTCGTGTCGTGTCCACACGTGTCGTGGACACGATACAGGAACTTGGACACGTGCCCTGACACCCCACCTATCCTAGGACACGACCACGACACCATAGGTTGCACACACGTGGCCCTAGACTGGCCGACACAAGCGCACGAGACTCTGTATGCTGTCCTGCTACTCGACACTGATTACGGATACGACCCAACACGTGGACACGTGCCACTTGGCACGAGGGTAGGGGAACCCTCTGACAACTTACCCACGAAGTTTCATGCGACCATGTGTCGTATCGGACACGAAATTACCTCTGCACTGGTCACTCACTACACTGTAAACAAGAACTCGAGGCTCTGATATGCCTCTCTTACTCGGACACGACACGACCCCGACTCGATTCAGGGTGCTGGATACTTAGAGTAACCCTAGGCGAATCTACCCACGTGATCACGAGACTTCTAGACCCTTGTGTCGTGTCCACGAGACACATGAACTCTGCACGATGCAGTGACTGAACTGTTTACCCGATTTGGTATTTTAATACCTGGACACGCCGTGTTGTGTCGTGGTGCACACCTGGGGACACCTACAACACGCACACACCTAGGGACACGATTACCAACCACTAGTTTTGGGTATTAGTTAGGTTTTTGGTCGATTTTGGGTTTACCCCAATGTTCAGAAATGAACAGTGATTCCTGGGTATATTTCAGTATTTTAAATAAATTTCAAACCAATTTTTGTGTGTATATATACGTATATTTATGTGTATACATACTGTATATATATGTATATATGTATATGAGTGTGTAGGTCTGTGTCTTAGAGTATATAGATATGTATATATGTAGGTTTGTGTGTATTCATGTATATGTTAAAAGTGTGTGTGTATGTATTCCCCTATCTCAGTTTTTCCTGAGATCAACCCCCCTTGCTGTCATGACCCCCATCACCCCCCCCACACACACCACTGCCTTCTCATGACCCCCCCCCCTCACACACACCCTCTCACACCCTTTCACTCTCATCTTTTTTTTTTTCTCTCTCTCTCTCTCTCTCTATATATATATATATATATATATATATATATATATATATATATATATATATATATATATTATTTATGTTATGTATATAGTTAGCTATATATATATGTGTGTATATATATATATATATATATATATATATATATATATATATATATATATATTTATATTTAGTTGGTTATGTATATAGATATTGGCATATGTATAGTTGAGTATATATATGGTATTATATAAGTTGGGTATACATGTAGATTATATATATATATAGGTATTATATATATAGAGGGGCTATATGTGGGTATCATGTAGGTTGGCTATATAGGGTTGTATAGATGTGTATGGGTACATATATATATATATATATATATATATATATATATATATATATATATATATATATATTTTATATATATATATATATATATATATATATATATATATATATATATATATATATATATATATATATATATATATTAGATTGTAGGTATTATATATTAGATTGTGGGTATTATATAAATATATATATATATATATATATATATATATATATATATATATATATATATATATATATATATATATATATATATATATTAGATTGTAGGTATTATATATTAGATTGTGGGTATTATATAAATATATATATATATATATATATATATATATATATATATATATATATATATATATATATATATATATATATATATATATATATATATTAGATTGTGGGTATTATATATATAGTTGGGTATATATGTAGGTTATATATGGTATTAGATATATGGTATGGATGTATGGCTATAGACACCTATATGAGATACCTATACATGGTATCTAGTTACACTAGCCTATAGCCTATGGTTAGTGAGTTTGGAATTGACCAATAGGCTTAGTAGGCCTAGGTTGACTAGTAAGTTGACTCTTGTTGACCATGGTTGACCAAAGTCAACTACAGGTCAACCATGACCTAATTGACCTAGAATTGACTTAGATGTATTTTAGATGACTTGGTGACTTAAGTTTGACTAAACCCTAACTAATTGATTTATGTTTGACCATATGGTCATGAGGGTAATCCTATATAGATTAAGATATGTTTGGGGTTAAGTGAGATACTTAGAGTTGTGTCATGATTTGTGTTAGCGTTAGAAATTGACTAGAAGTTGACCATTAGTCAAGATTGACCTAATTACCTTGTTGACTAGTCTATGTTTGACCAAAACCTTAGTTAGTCTAAGATTGACCTAGACTTTGACCTAGTTTAACCATATTGACTAATCTGACCATTATGGACTAAACCCTAGATAACTTGACTAGTTTGGCTAGAATATTTGACCAAGAGTTGACTTTAACCTAGATTAGACTTGTTTAACCTTGTTTGACCTCGTATGGCTTAGTTTAACTTCTTGTGACCTAGTATGACTTAATTTGACTTAGTTTGACTGTAGAGTTGACCAAGTTTGACTTTGACCTAGATTGGCTTAGAATTTATATAGATTGTAATGTAGATTTTATTTACCTTCATTTTGGACATGTCATAACTGTATTGCTCTATTTTAGGACATTGTGACCCTGGTACAGACATCTGATATTACACTACTCTTTTCAGAGTATCAGGCGAGTACATTCTCTGATAGTTCTTTCATTTATTTGTCGATTACTGTATTTCAGTTCTAGTTAGTTCTATGTGATTCTCTGTATCAATACGTATGGATATTTCTGGATTCATATATCGACACATACCTTACTTGCTGGCCTCTATTACTGGAGTTATTGGAATCATTTCGGAATCATTTCTGGAATCATTATGTATTGGCCAGACTCATCTCGATTCTTTTGACGATTTTGGATTCACTTGCTGGGCGGGGAAATATTGAGTAAGACATGTAGACATACCCCAAATCCGAAATCTTCCACTGGAATCTACCGGAAGCATATCCATCTCTTGCCCGATCAGTGAGAGATGTGCCTGATACCTACAGCCATTTACATGTCGACCTCGGTATTTTAAAACACACTGTTAGATCATAGTTGGACTCACCCTGGATTCATTGATCATTGTTGGACTCGTCTTGTACTAGAAATCATCTGGTATCGAATTATATGGACTGGACTCACACTGGGATTACATTAGACTTATATCGTACTGTCTGAACTCATACATGTTATTCTAATTCAGTTAGCTTTTATTACAGTCTTCATTGCCATGATTCTTCTCTTATTTTAGTTATCTTTCTTTTCTTGTATCTTACTGTTTCTCTATGCCATCATTACCTGTATAAAACTGCCATGCTCATCAATAAAACTGTCTATAACTGCGTTATAGTTCTTTATCATTTACTTGGGTTTTTCTAGATGAGTTGTACTCGTTCCTGTCCTGATTGGACCTGTTAAAAATATTACAGATGATAATCCTGAGGATACATGCCCTACTTACCATGGACCTGGCGAGGGATTAGCTACCTTTGGTCCCGACTCTCAGGAGTGATTCAGGAGTTTAGCTAGTAGACTACTTTAGCTTTCATGTTTTGACTTGTTGTATTAAAGTTAAGATATATAGTTTGTATTAAGTTTGTTTGAGACATTGTTGTATTATTTTAGTAGTTAGTTGTTGTTGTCTTTAATTCCTTAGGTATAACTTTTGTGTTATCTTATCGTATTTTAGACTGTGATTGAGTATATCCTATCCTTTACTTGTCCTCCATTCGGAGCTGATATCTGAACAAGTACTTTTTATACATTGCATGAGATTAGTTAGCAACCTATGACAGCTTACTACCACCGACACTGCGGCGTAGGCTGGACGTACCCACTTCTCGTGCCTCTATACAGGGTGCGGGTCGTGACACATGCGACTGAGGAATAAAAATCTCATGCGGTTGGGAAATAAAGTTTCATGCGGCTGAGAAATAAAAATCTCATGCGGTTGGAAAATAAAGTTTCATGCGGCTGAGAAATAAAAATCTCATGCGGTTGGGAAATAAAGTTTCATGCGGCTGAGAAAGTGGGGACCCATCTTCTCAGAAAACCTGAGAAGGATGGTCATGGAACCCTTGGCTTCCAAGCTCCATAAAACCTTCACCGTAAGTCCAAATTTGGACTTCCATAGGTCAAAATAGGGTAGAACGAAATTCTCTATAACATGAAACCATCAAAACTTAGAAATAACAATGTTAAATAGATCAAAACCCAAGAAATCCGAAATTACTATAAACTTAGATCTAGAAGAATTTAGCCATAGAAATTGAAAATGCCAAGCACTAAAGTGTCTTAGAATGTTGAGAGGAAGACAATGGAACAACAAAATAGAGATCCATCAAGAAGCAAGTTGGCACTTGCCTATCTCTTCTAGGTTGGTGGGAGAGTTATGAGGAAGAAGAAGAGTAACGGGAAGAAGTAATGAAGAGAGAGAAAGGGTTTGGGGCTTTAAATGGGGTGGTGGTAGGTGGGGGTTTGGGTTCATGTTGAACCAACATAATTAAACCAATTCAAGCCAAGCCCAAAATAAAGCTAAAGCAGAGTATAAAAGCATAAAGTAAAATACAGAAATAAAATGTAGAAAAATAATTAGCAGGAAATTAAAGGAATTTAAATACAGAACAGTACATGATAAATATTAAATGAATACATTCCAGCAGTACATGTATTTAGAATACGCATTCTGGGAACGGAAAGTGACAACCTTGTCTTATTATACCTATCTTGAAATTCAATTCCATCTATTCCTATCTGTTTTCTCATTGTTGATAAGTTTTGATCTGGTGTTTCATTATAATTTAATTTTCTTCTGAGATAAGTCGTATGGGCCGGGTCGCCTAAGTTATGGGATCTAGAATCTTCGATAGTCGTGTTTAGCTGGCATAGTGAGGACATATAGTTAGATTTAGGACGTATTTTTCGGGTGTGGGAATTTAAGATTTTCGCTGCCAAGCATGCGGCAATGCGAAAATTTTAAATACCATGATTCTAGAGGTATGTGCCTTAGCCGAGGACTCTGTGATTATCGTAGCCTTGCTCACTAGCACGACGGAGATTCTGAGTATCATGATTTTGGACAGACGCATATGATTATCTGACGGTATGATTGAGACTTTGATTGTGGGGTGTTTGACCTAGAAGAACTACTACCATTTTAATTTTGAGGACGAAATTTTTCTAAGGTGGGTAGACTTGTAACACCCAGTTTCTAAAATGTGGGTAATTTTAAAATTTTGTATTTTAATTTATTTAATTATGATATTTAATTAATAATATGATTTTTGGTGATTTTTAATTATTTTAAAACTATTTAAAATCATGACTTGTGATTTGGTGTTTTGCTAGTATAACCCTAGAGCCTAGCCATGTGATTAGGGTATTTCATTTATCATTTTTAGCTTGAGAGTATTTTGGTCATTTTGAATTAATTGAATTTAATATATATTTATTTGGAATTTATTATAATTAATGGGATGGTGTGATTTTAATATCATTTAATTGATTGCCTTGTGTTGTGTTTAGCCTAACCTAGATGTTGACTCTAGTTAAAGTGACTTGATTAGCATGGTGAGACCCTAGTCTAACTTAAGTCAATCTAAGTTAGTCATGTAGGAATCAAGACTTGGATAGAAGGCTTAGTGATTTGGACCATAGGTTTGATACTTAAAATTTGGTTCCATGACTAGTGCAAATAGGTCCATAGCCCATTAGACTCAACCCTAACCCTAACTTTCACTTTATGACCAGCCACCTAGGGCTATTGCCCCTATAAATAATCTCTTCATTTATTGTTCTTGCCTCTTTATTGAGATTTCAACATTTTGGAGAAAGAGGTAATGTCATTTCTTCCCCAAACCCTACATTCTTCATTTTAATTCCTTTTCCACTCTAGTCTTTTGCATATGATCCTAGTCTAGCCCTATTTCATGTTTATGGAGAGAAATCTCAGGTTTGAACCAATTTGGAGCAATTGGCCATCAAGGAGAATACCCCTCATTTGAGGCTTTTTCTTGTAAATTGCATATATAGGTAAATCCCTATTCCCTCCACCAAATTTCGTTTTCTTTGTATGGATAGGAAGCCCTAGGTGTCCCCTAGCCGTATGTGTTGGATTTGTGTCGATTCGTATCCGTATCGGACACGTGCCTATGTGTATGTTTATGTGTTTGACAAAATGCCTCATAGGATTTTTTGTTCTTAGTTTTCAAAAAAAATTATATATTTTGGAAGCTTATTAGGTGTAGATCACAACCCAAGTTGACTGAGATGAATTCTGTGCACCCTCGTGTCCAAATTTGGACATGCACGCACGCACGAGGACACCGTGCGGCTACCCTGCTGCTCGACACTGATAGCGGACACGACACTGAATTTTATGACACAAAAATTTACGTATACGAGGGGGCAATCACTGACATTAAGCACACAAAATTTTAGGAGAAATTATCGAGTGGTTAGGGAGAAATCGGGCTTGCACTTATTTTACAAACACACACACACACACGCACATTGGGTCACTGATACGGGCTTGGACACGGAGCTGGACACTTCGTGGACACGACTTAGGCACTTAGACACCTACCCTGACACCCCACCTAGCTACTAACACGACCACGACACTTATGGATGGACACACGAGTCCCTAGACTAATCGACACCTGTGCACGAGGCTGTGCACTGCACAGTTTTGACACTATTGTTTGACACCTACGGATACGGTTTTTGGACACAATTTCGACAAGAATTATTCCTCCAGTATAGACACGCGTATAGGCATAATAATTCCTAAGTATTTATGTATATATGCATATATATTTATATGTATCTAAGTGTATATATGTGTATATTTATAGTGTTATGTATAGGTGTGTCTGTGTCAGTTCTGTAGGTTTGGTCTGTGTCTTAGGTAGTGAAATATGACTGTATATGTTTATATATATGTCTGTATGATGTATATCTATATGTATGTATGTATGTAAAAGTAAATTTCTGTTTTAAAATGAAGTTTGGGTTCCAGGTTTCCTGAGAGATTGTTGGATTTGAATGGTGTTGGTTTTTGTGTGTGTTTGTATAGAGTGTGAGAGGATTTGAGAATGGGAGTGGGTGATTAGTTTAGAGGGTGAATAGAGAGTTTGAGAGATTGATAGAGGGGTAGAGAGAATGGGATTGAAAGTTTAGAGTGGTGGTTTGTTGCCATTGTGTGTGTATATACGTATATATATATATATATATATATATATATATATATATATATATATATATATATATATATATAGTGTGTGGAATAGAGAGTTAGAGAGAAAGGATTTGGAGATGGGGACTGATTTGAATAGTCTTAACAGTCCCCACAGGGGACTGTTCTGTTGCATTTTCCTGCTGTATTTGTAGCAGCTATGGGGTAGGTTTAAGCCCTCATTTACCTTCATAGCAGCCATGACAAGACCCTTACCTGTCCTAATTGTATAGCCCCATGTTAGCCCTGTTTGTTGTCCGCAATATCAGCCATTGTATTGCCCAACTGCTGTCCCAATAACCTGTCCCAATTAGCCCCATGGTTCAGCCATGAACCCCCATATATTGGCCCTATACCAGCCCCTAAACCTGTACCAAACCAGTACTATATGGCTGTCACTTTTCTGCCTAAAACCTGTCCTAATTTCAGTCCTAAAACCTGTCATTAGCTACCTAAACTTCAGTCCTCAAACCAGTCCATACATGCCCCTAAAGAAGCCTATATGGTTGTCCCAAACCCCTAAATTCAGCCCTCCAATATCAGTCCATAACTTGTCCCATACCTGCCCATTTGCACTATAAATCAGTCTATTTTAGTCCCTATTGCTGTCCCCAACTGTCCCATTTAGGTACCCTAAAATCAGTCCCTTCATGAGCCTATGTGTAAACCTATAGGAAAGCCTATATGAGTGTGGTATCATGAGTGTTGTGTGTGAGTGAGTTGTGTGGGTGAGTGTTAGAGTGATGTGAGGATAGTACATGATATTGGTAAGGTAAAGGGGTAGGATGACTAACATATATTCTAAGATAGGTTAGATACCTAGGATACCTATATTCCTTGGTAGGTAAACCTTAGATAGGATAGTATCTAGCTACCCTAAAGAGCCTAGGCTAGTATCTTGGGTATTAGCGGGGTTTCCTTTGTATTGGGCAAGGTATCGGGATTTACCTTGGTAAGGTAATATAGGTTATACCTAGAACAACGGTATTTGAGTCTAGAGTCTAAGATATGGTTAGAACTTGGTTTCCTTGGTTGGTAATGATCAAATGTAGTGCTCCTAGACTAGTTTTGACGTCGGTTGACCATTTTGACCAAAAGTCAACAAAAGTCAACCGAGAGTCAAACTTAGCCTTTAAGCGACTAGATTTGACCGAAACCAAACCAGAGTTGACCAGTTGACTGAAAGTCAACAGTTGGTCAATATTAGACTAGTTGACCTAGAGTTGACCAGAGTTGACTTTTTAACCAAAAGTCAACTATAAGTCAACTTTTGACCCCGTTTGACTTAGTTTGACTTGGATTGACTTCCAGTGACCTGGTATGATCCAGTATGACCTAGTATGACTCAGTTTGACCTAGATCAACCTAGATTCATATAGAATGCATTGTAATGCATCTTATTATCATTTTAGACATGTTGTGACTTGTACTGTTCTGATAGGAGGCAGACACCACTCCTCAGGCAGTATATTCTCTTCAGACACTCAGGATATCAGACGAGTACATTCTCTGACCATTTTATACTTGTCTGGATTTACATTCTTGCTCTAGATTACTGTACTTGATGCTGACACGATTGTTATCACGGATTGGTACTATATGGATCTCCTTTTGAGATGTTATCCCCTTGTATTCACTAAATACGTATTGTGATGTACGTTTCACTTACATATTGTATTTATTGAATATCCTTATCCTTGTATACTCATTGTGCATATTGTACTCTCATTATCACATGAGCCCCAGGGATAGACTATTTTACAACTATTGTATAACATTGCACATCTATTATATAACATTGTACACTATTGTACAAGATAACGTAACTGGAGTGGATCCTTGTGTATTAATTGGAGAGGGGGAGTAGAATGGGTTTGTAATCAAATCCTATTGTACAACATTGTATAACTGTTGTATATGTTTATTATACACTCACGTACAATGGAGTTACCATTGCATTGTCCTAGACCGTTTATATAACCATATTGTACTCTAAATTATATGTTGCTTACAGTTCTAACTTATCATATATAGATATTTCCTATTATCAAATCTCTGCTATTTTTTATATACATTCTTCTTTCAGCATTTCATGTACCTTACTCTATTGCATGCTTTATATTTCCTAACTTGATATAAACTGCGTGAGATGTTTTGTGCTCGCTCCTGTCCTGACTGGACCTGTTGAAAATATTACAGAGGATGAGGATGAGGCCTTCGTAGACACCTACTATGGGACAGCTGTAGATGACTCTTGTGACCCAGATTTCTAGTCGGATCCACTAGCTATAGAGACTGAGGCTTCATAGTCTAGGTTTTACTATTTCTGTCATTTGAGATCTGGGTTGTATATATTCTTTCATATTCAGTAGTTGAGACTTGTATTTCTGGATGTTTTCTGAGATGTTATCTTAGACACTTAAACTCTCTGGTTGTATTTATGTAGATTCTCTCGTTTCAGTATTTATCTATCTATCTTTCTATCTTATCATTCTGTCTTAGATGTGATTGAGACTGTTCTGTTATGTCACCTCCATTCGGAGTGTATATACTGTACAGGTACCTTTATATTGTTAGATGATTGACCTAGGACAACGTTCTACCGCCGACACTGCGGCGTAGGCTCGGCATTGTTACGTTCTCGTACCCTCACAGTGGGTGCGGGTCGTGACAGTTATGGACGTGGTAGGAGTGACTCTGGAGGGATACGCGGAACTACTCAGAGGTAATATGGACATAGAAGTTCTGCGATCGATGTACGACAATGCAGGGGTTGTCCGTACGGGATGTTTACTCAGAGGTAATGTGGACGTAGTAAATATGATAAGTAGCGCAATCCTACGTAGTGTAAGATTTCGCTTTGCAGGGTGTAGAGGAGCAACTCAGAGGTAATATGGACATGGTTGTTCTTCTACTGAAGATAGAATGCCACGGAACAACTGGGTTCCAAAAGCATAAGATTTTGTGAAAGGGGAGCGTATGTGAGCTCTGATGATCAGGTCTATTGACCCCCTTATTAGTTAGAGAGGGAAGTACATATCTGGAAGATGCCAAGAGTAGTACTTCTTTAGGAACTTGCCGTTGATGGTCATCATGAACAAATCCCTATTTGGTCGGGCAAGACGGTAAGCACCGTTTGAGTATACCGTCTCTATGATGAAAGGTCCCTCCCACTTGGGCTCGAACTTTCTCGGTATTTTGTGAGTCAACACCATCGGCCTCCTGACTTCCAGGACCAGGTTGCCTACTTGGAAAGTCCTCTGCTTGACCTTTTTGTTGAAAGCCTGTGATATACGGGCTTGATAGAGTTCAATGCGCTGCTGAGCTAGGAGACGTTTCTCGTCAAGTGCTTCCAATTTTTGCAGACGATGACGTTGATTGTCTTCTTCTGTCAATTGGTTTTTGATCGCTACACGGAGTGAGGGTATCTGAATCTCGAGAGGCAGTACCGCTTTGCTCCCGTAGACTAAGAAGAATGGTGTATTGTCCGTCGGAGTTCAAACCATTGTACGGTAGGCCCACAGGCATTCGCCGAGCTTTTCATCCCAGTTGCGTTTGTTAGATGACACGACCGTTTGGAGTAGCCTGACGATAGTCTTGTTAAAAGCCTCGGCCAATCCGTTTGCTGTCGGATTGTAGGCGGTTGATGCCATATTCTGAATACGATTCTTGTCACAGAATCTGCTGAAAACATGGATGATGAACTACGGACCATTGTCGTGGATAATCCTTTGGGGTACCCCAAAACGATAGATGACATGATGCTTGATGAAGATGATCACCCTAGAGCTTTTCACTTCCTTCAGTGGAACTGCTTCTGCCCATTTGGAGAAGTAGTCGGTGATGGCTAGGATAAAGCGATGTCCCCTCGATGATGGAGGGGTGATAGGTCCTACAATGTCCATGTCCCAAGCTTCAAAGGGCCATGAGGCGACCGTAGGATGTAGTAGTTCCGACGGTGTATGGATAAAGTCGGCATGAAGCTAGCAAGCATGGCAATTTTTAGCATAGTCGACGGCGTCGGCTGCCATGGTTGGCCAGTAGTAACCCATGCGTCACAGTCGATCCTGCAACTTAGTGCCAGGTTGATGAGCCCCGCAAGTCCCGTCATGAGCTTCCCGAAGGGCTTCGGCTACTTCTTCGTTGGATAGACATCGAAGGAGAAGTCCATCGTAGGAACGTCGGTACAGCGTTTTAGTAGCTGTATCATAATAAAATCGAAGGGAGCGCCATCTGACCGAGACGGCTTCTTTCGGGTCTTCTGGAAGAATTTCATAGACAGCGAAGTCGATGAATGGGAACCTCCAGTATCGGACATTAACACCGGCACTTGTCGTCATGGCATGGGCCATTTATGAGCATAGGTTGTTTTTAGGACAGACCAAGTCTCGACCAACTACCGTGATGTAGTGTTGAGTCCCGAAGGGTGCTGCTAATGAAGCTACGAGGCCGGCCAGAGCGTCAGCCTCCAGGTTTTGTAGTCAGGGTACGTGTTCTATGAAGAACTTGGTGAAGGTTGAAATAATATTCAATACAGCTTCGTGGTAAGGAACCAGATCTTCATGACAAACTTTATACTGCCCTCGAATTTGATTAACGACGAGTTTTGAGTCGCCATAAGCTTCCAGATGATCCACCCCCAGTTGTTGCGCCAGCTGGAGTCCCATGATGAGAGCATTGTACTCGACAATATTGTTGGAGCACGGCTTTGAAAGGGAGTAAGCACGGTGGATGACCAGCTGATCGGGGAAGACTAAGACCACCCCCACTCCGATGATGATTTGGCCTTTGGGGTCTGTTCTTGAAGCGCCATCGAAAAATACCCACCAGACGGAGTTTTCTTCGGTGACGTTTGATTCTTGGACCTCATCCGGGATGTCTACATAGAGTCTAGAGGACTCTGGGATGGGGTGCGCGGGTAGAAAGTCGGCTAGAACTTGGCCCTTGACGGCTTTTTATGGGACGAAGACCATGTTATACGGTGTCAACATGATTGCCCTTCGTCATGAGAACCCTAAGTGGGTTGACTCGGGAGATGACATGAATTGTCTGGCCCGAAACGTAATGGCGAGTCTTCTGGATGGAGAACACCAATGCCAAACACTCCTTTCCAATGGGGTTGTACCGGTGTTCGACCCCGATCAATGTCCTACTGAGGTAGTAGATAGCTTGCTCATTGCCTGCATCGTTGTTTTGAGCCAACAAAGCGCCGACTTTGTTGGATAGACATCGAAGGAGAAGTCCATCGTAGGAACATTGGTACAGCGTTTTAGTAGCTGTATCATAATAAAATCGAAAGGAGCGCCTTCTGACCGAGACGGCTTCTTTCGGGTCTTCTGGGAGAATTCCATAGACAGCGAAGTCGATGAATAGGAACCTCCAGTCTCGAACATTTACACCGACACTTGTCGTCATAGCATGGGCCATTTGTGAGCATAGGTTGTTTTTCGGACAGACCAAGTCTCGACCAACTACCGCGATGTAGTGTTGAGTCCCGAGGGGTGCTGCTAATAAAGCTGCGAGGCCGGCCAGAGCGTCAGTCTCCAAGTTTTGTAGTCGGGTTACGTGTTCTATGAAGAACTTGGTGAAGGTTGAAATAATATTCAATACAACTTCGTGGTAAGGAACCAGATCTTCATGACGAACTTCGTACTGCCCTCGGATTTGATTAACGACGAGTTTTGAGTCGCCATAAGCTTCCAGATGATCCACCCCCAGCTGTTACGCCAGCTGGAGTCCCATGATGAGAGCGTTGTACTCGACAACATTGTTGGAGCACGACTTTGAAAGGGAGTAAGCACGCTGGATGACCAGCTGATCGGAGGAGACTAAGACCACCCCTACTTCGGTGATGATTTGGCCTTTGGGGCCTGTTCTTGAAGCGCCATCGAAAAACACCCGCCAGACGGAGTTTTCTTCGACGATGTTTGATTCTTGGACCTCATTCGGAATGTCTTTATAGAGTCTGGAGGACTCTGGGATGGGGTACGCGGCTAGAAAGTCGGTTAGAGCTTGGCCCTTGACGGCATTTTGTGGGACGAAGACCATGTTATACGGTGTCAACAGGATTGCCCACGTAGCTAGTCGGGAGTTCAATGACCCCGGCTTCGTCATAAGAATCCTGAGTTGGTTGACTCGGGAGATGACATGAATTGTCTGGCCCGAAACATAATGGCGAGTCTTCTGGATGGCGAACACCAAAGCCAAATACTCCTTTTCAACGGGGTCGTACCGGTGTTAGGCCCTGATCAATGTCCTACTGAGGTAGTAGATAGCTTGCTCATAGCCTGTATCGTTGTTTTGAGCCAACAAAGCGCCGAGGGAATGATCCAAGGCACGGACGTAGAGGAGAAATAGTTTTCCTACGATGGGTGCCACCAGGACTGGCGGGCTCGTCAAGTAAGCTTTGATATCATCGAAAGCTTTCTGGTATTCTTCTGTCTAAACGTAGGAGACCCCCTTCTTCATGAGCTGAGTGAAGGGTTGACATTTTTCGGAAAGGTTTGCTA
This sequence comes from Iris pallida, assembly GCA_029216955.1. Classification (NCBI taxonomy): domain Eukaryota; kingdom Viridiplantae; phylum Streptophyta; class Magnoliopsida; order Asparagales; family Iridaceae; genus Iris; species Iris pallida. The sequence goes on from JANAVB010037819.1 coordinate 14,170,446, forward strand.
TAAACCTTCGGATGTATGCCAGACGCCCCTGCAGGCCTTGAAGTTCTCGAAGGTTCTTCGGAGGGTCCATGTCAAGGATGGCTTTGGTCTTCTCGGGGTCGACATGAATGCCTTTTGTCGTGATAATGAAGCCCAAGAACTTTTCGCTAGAGATCCTAAGGAAGGATTTAGCGGGGTTCATTTTGAGTTGATGCGCTCGCATGAGATCAAAGACTGTCTTTAGGTCTTGTAAGTGGTCACCTTTGAGACGGCTCTTGACTGCGATATCATCAACATAGCATTCAACAGTTTTGCGTAGATGTTGACGGAAGATGGTACTTATAGCTCGTTGGTATGTAGCACCAACATTCTTCACGCTAAAAGGCATCACTGTGTAGCAGAAAACCCCCTTCGAAGTCCTAAATGAAGTGTGTTTTGTGTGCTCGAGGAACATTTTGATCTGCTTGTAGCCCGAGTACCCGTCCATAAAAGACATACGTTCAAATTTGCATGTATTATCGATCATCACGTCAGTGATTGGAAGCGGGAATTTATCCTTCGGGCAAGCAGTATTGAGATATCTGAAGTCGATACAGACTCGCATCTTCCTATTCTTCTTGGTGACAGAGACGACATTGGCCACCCAGTCTGGATGTTGCTCTTCACGAATGAGCCCGCTGCTCAGGAGTTTGTCCACCTCGTGATCGATAGCGTTCATGATGTCAGAATGAAAACGTCGTTGTTGTTGCTTTATAGGCTTAGCATCAGATAAGATGTTAAGTCTATGCATCGCGATCTGGGGATCAAGTCCCGGTATATCTTCGTAGCTCCAGGCGAAGACGTCGATATATTCTTTGGCCAATTGGACTAAAGCCTCCTGGTCTTTTTCCTATTGGCTCTTGCTGATGAAGATAGGTTTGGAAGGAGATCCATCCCCAAGGTCGATCTGCTCGACTTCATCTTTGGTAGGGGGTTCGCGTAATTCAAAACGAGACTCCCACTGTGCTCCTATACGATGAGCCCAGGGTTCTTTCTCAAAGAATTTCGACATTTGGTCATCGCCTTCATCCTCTCGAGATTGTGCAGATGCCATATTAACTGATAGCACCTTCCTAAGGACTGAGCCGATACTGGTATCGGAAACCCAAGTTGATGCTACAGATGAATGAGAGTGTTCCACTTCTTTTGCCTTCGAACTCTCTCGAGTTGCCGACGGCGTGACACAGCCCACCCCCCCATCGAGTACGATGATGGTAGTCCTGCGGCTTTTCTTTAGGTGTTGGAAGCCGGAGGGGAAGACGCCGGCCTTTACAGTAGTTCAGGCCTTTGTTACTTTTCAGATCGTAACCCATCTTTTGGATGAGGTACTTTACCTTGTCCGTGTACCGATAGACTTATATTCTGTTTGTATCTGGTTCTGGCTCAAGTGGCGGGAGGTCTTAATGACGCTCGATTTTGTCGAAGACGATGGGTTCTTCATCCCGATTCTGTGGTGGGACTATAAAACAGACTCCTTGGGACGGGACTACTCGATTTATATGATTGACGGTCGTTATTTGTGTTTGTAATGACCGTAGAGCGTTATCTAATATATACATGGCATTCCAATATGGAAGACTAGAATAATTGAAAGACACTCTATTATTGATAAAATACGAGATTTTGTCCCGTAGGATTACATTGTCAAGAGAAGGTGCGTCTATATCAGCAGATATGTATTCCCCTAACTCTTTATCTGTGAGCACTGGGGCTGGTTCGGGAGAGCTCATCGCAGATTTGACTTTGGGATCCGAGAGGGCTAGGTGGGCCTTCTCTTGCAGCTTATGCGAGGCGGACGATTGCGGAGGCTTGCCTTTAAGACGCACCTTCAGGGGTGCCTCAACTGCGCCTTCGATGACAGGTGCCTTCTCCTGTAGTTTTGCCATAATGGGAGCCGACGTTTGAGGTGGTTTTCCCTTGAGCCGTATCTTTAAGGGAGCTTCAGTGGGTTTTCTACCTAGAGAAGTCGGTGATTTTCCAGGTATCTTGATTGCCATGGGAGGCAGCATTTGAGGCGGTTTCCCTTTGAGTCAAATTTTCAAAGGAGCGTCAGGAATCATCTCTGGCTCCATGTCCGTATCTGCCGCTATTTCTGCTTCATCATCAGCATCATTGGCTTCTCCTTCATCGAGCGACTTATACAAGAAAGCATCGGTGAAGTAGGCTTCAACTCCCTTGAAAGGGTCAATGTCCACGAACTCTGTCCGGATGATGCCGTTAGTGGACACGTACTTCATACATTGGTGGAGTATAGATGGCACCACCATATACTCATGCAACCACGGGCGACCCAGCAGGAGGTTGTAGTTGACGTCGGCGTCCACGACATAGCAAGTCACTTCGGTTCGGAGATCACCGATATGACATTTCAGTCAGATTTTACCCAGCGGTTCGCTTTTGCTGGCATTAAAACCGCTGATGGTAGTGTTGGAAGGCGCCAGACGGTGCATCGAGATTCCCAGTGTTAAGAGCAGAGTTGTAGGGATGATGCTGAGGGAAGACCCTAGATCAATCTCAATTCGCTTCACCTTGACGGAGCCTACATATCCTGTGCAATACAGTGGCCTGTTGTGCCGGTTGTGCTTGAACAACATGTCTTATTGGGTGAAGTTTATGTTGGGGATAACCTCCTCCGCACAATGGCAGTGCACACATGTGGTCGGGATATCTACAGGCTGCTTGACCTTACTGATGAAGGACTCAACATCCTTCAAGGCTTCACAAAGAGCTTTACGGGTGTCTTTGGAAAGACAAAGAAGCTCGAACAGTGACAAACGGGCAGGAGTACTGGCAAGTTGTGCCAGTATGTCAAAGTTATGGGGCTTGGCTAGCCCCGAAGCATTTTCTCTTCGTAAATGCTTGTCAAAATGGGCCTCTGCGTGCTTCTGTTTATTAGCTGCTGGAGGTCTAGATGGGACCTCTTCCTGGGCAGCAGGGGCAGTGCAGGGAGGCACCACCTCGACGGCAGCTTCGTCAGGTTGGGCGTTCTGTTGTAAACACGTTTGTCCAGGAAGCGCCTCTTCCACGGAGGAAGAGACCATACGACCAGACTTGATCTTCTTGTCCTTGGTTTTGGAGGCAGAGCGTACCTCCGGTTGAGTAACTTTGGAGACGAGATCTGGGTGAACCCATAAGATCTCTCCCTAAGATGTGGTGAGCGGGATGAGTCCACTCACGTTGTCACGGGCAGGTGTTAGGTTGACCACCTCTATTGTCGTATTTGGGATGGAGACGACACCATCTTGTGCTGTGGTTGGCGGCAAGGTGCCGAATTGGAGTGACACCAGGTTGGTCGAGACTATCTTCTCCTCGTAATCGACGGATATAACATTCGCATTAATCATGCGCTGGATGTAGTTCTTGAGGACGTAACAATCCTGAGTTGGATGTCCAACAAACCGATGGTAGTGACAGTACCTCAGATTGTCTACTCTTCCAACCTCATCGGGATGCTTCGGGTCTTGTAATTTGATCTTATCACCCTGCTTCAGCATCTCAAAGAGTTGCAATGTGTCCTCATCATTGAAGGAATAGACCTCCTTTGGCCTCGGTACAAGCGGAGGCTTCTGAGTAGGTGCTTGTGCACCTTTGGAGGCATTGACAGTCAACGCTTGCTTTCCTTTCGCCTCGCATCCAGGGTTGCTGGTAGCAGGCCGTTTTCCCTTGTCTTCGAAGGCGGGAAAACTGACTCCCAGAAGGCGAGCGTTGCATACCTTCTTCTCAGCTGCTTCGGCCTCAATAATCAATGAACTCCAGTCGGGAGGAGGAGTGGAGTTGAGCCAGAGCTTAACTGCAGGAAGCATGTTCATGCTGCAGGAGGAGAGGAGTGCATGTTCTGGCATACCCGGGGGCAGTCTGAAGCAGGCTTGTCGGAATCGCTCGATGAATGCTTAAACCGTCTTTTGCTCCTTCTGACGCACCTCTATAAGGGATTCCATTGTCATGTCTTTCCCTCCGTCGTAGAAATGATCGAGGAAGAGGTGTATCAAGTCATCAAAGGAGGATAAGGAGTTGTCAGGAAGACTGTAGTACCAGTCGTAAGCCATTCCATTCAATGCCCCAAAAAATAGGCTGGTGAGTAGCGCGTCTTCCATCGGAAGATGTCCCGTTTGAGACTGGAAGTACGTCAAATAATGGCGAGGAGAGTCCTTTTCGTCATATGGCGTCAACGTTTGTGGCTTATACTTGGGAGGATAAACCACTTTATTCCATTCGACGGGGTAAGGTTGTGGGATCCCATCTTCTGGCGCTCTTCCTGTCTGTTCTTCGACTCGAAGCGCTCACATAAGTCCCTGATCATCTCAACCACGTCTTCTGTGGAGCTGGGAGTCGAAGACGGCAGTACAGTCTGGAGTTGTACATTCGAAGGTTGCGACACCCGAAGTACTTTGCGGCAGTCGGTATTCAAGGATACCCATTGAAGGGGCACACTTGATTCCCCATTGGCTCCTGGGTCAGGATTAGTGGAAGGTGCCCTGGTCAAAGCTGACCGTATCTCAAATACTATTTGAGTCAGTGTTTGTATGGAGGCAGAAAGAGTTTTAAGTCCCCCTACAAGGTATCCATGTGCTGAACGAGGTCTGCTGGCGGCGCATCTGACTCTGTATCACCACCTCCCTTCATGTATACTGTCATGACATGACTAGAAGTGGATGGGTCAGTTGAAGCTTTGCTTTCAGCCTCGCTCTCTTGTAGAAGGGTTACTTTCCCTGGAGCTTCATCTTGGCTACCCCCAGCTAAGTTCTGGAGGATGTCTTCTGGATGAAGATCAACAGGGGCTTGACCACCCCCAGCTATGTTTTGGAGGATAACTTCATCTTCGGAATGAAGATCCACAGGGGCTTGACTACCCCCAGCTTCCTCTGAGCTCTTCTTTCTCTCCCGGGTACCTTCAAACATTCCTGAGGACGGGACGATCGTCTTAGTTTTCCTCGACTGGCTCTTGAATGAGGACGAGGTCGAAGAGTTGCCGTCGTCTTTCGGATTGATGAGGAGTTAGAGACTACATTGCAAGAAGCAACCTTTAGTTCTGGCTCCTCTTCAATTGACACCTTGTTCCCGAGGCGACGTTGGAGGGGTATTGATGATTGCAGTCGCTTCTTGCAACAACAGTTGATGGTGACTACAGCATAGGTGTGCCCTGTGAGGGGCACATTGTGCTTGTCAGCCGACTCTCTTGATCGACGTTTGTGAATGATTATATTATACAAATCATTTGAGAAGAGTGCCACCTTCACACCCCCATCAGGCACATGGCAAGGCCAAGCGCCGGAGTGGTCAAGTAAATACTGTGCCCCCTTATCCGGCGTAAAAGATGTGCCCAGATCAATAGTGGGGAAGCAACATTTAGAGTGGCTTGAACCAGCCTCAGACGCACAACCAATGTAGGCACGGGGGTTCAAGACCACAGAGTTTGCCTCGAACGACTTGGTTGAAAGCGCAGCGGATGCGCCCAAGCAGAACGAGGTCTTTGAAGGTTGGCTCGTTCGCGGCGCAGAAGCACCCGAGTTAACCTTGTACAGTTTACCATCGGCAGCACGCATGATTGCGAGCGCATGCCTCTGACTTACTGCTGGCATAGCACGTTCGAGGTGCATAGCCCGTGATGCCTTGGACTTTTTTGTACCAGCCTGCTTGGATGCATAGTACTCAGAGTCCAAATTATCCTCACCATGAGAGCGAGTGAGTCTGTCAAAGACAGAAGCCTTCTGCGACGTATCAGAGTTAATGCACAGGGCGTTAGTTATGCCCCTGCTCCATCGATGCATCTTCCTTGACTGAGAAGAAGATGGTTGGGGAATGTGGTCAGCCCCACGTTTTCCCGAGAGATGTGCTGCACCCGTAGGCGCATCCTGGTTACTGAGGACATCAGCAAGAAGGGTAGGCTTCATCGACGCATCTCCTACAGTGGTGGTGCCAGGGGCCTCGATCTTGCGCACCCAGACTTGGCGAGTCTTCTTCGGCTTCGGTAGCCGCTTCGAAGGACTTGTGCTGCCCTTAGAGATGAACTCCTCATACGCCTGTTGATTGAGGCGTACTACCAATGTCTTGTTGGAGGAGCCAATCTTCACGTCGTCAGATTGCGACACAGCTTTCTCAGCGGAGGAGAAAGAGGTTCCCAGCAGAGTCGCCAGCTTGTTTGCCATTAAAATCTTTGATTGCAATTTCAACTACAAACAGAACAGTGTTACAAAATAAGACTTAGATGTAGCCCTAGGAGTACACTTTTGTTTATCTGGGTCATGTGTCGATGGAGCGAGTGGTAATACGTTGACTTCGTTGATGATCTGACGACGATTTTTGGTTCTCCAAAGGTCTGGGTTGCTTTGGATACCGGAGGTTGCGGAGGGGAAGAAGACGTTGAGTGTCTCTTCCGATCTCTGTGAGTGATAACTATGATGCTCTGGTTGCGTCTGTCTTTGACTGTGCATCTCTGTATATATCTGTCTGTGTGTGTGGAAGAAGGAAATGATCCCTCTATTTATAAGCAGCTATTTGCCATAAAATATAAAAGAACAGAACAATTATATCGGAGGACTGGACTTTTACTTCATAATACAAACTCGCTTGTACAAAGAAAGCCTTGGAACAAAAATCTAGGTACAGCAATCTAAGTACAATTATTTATTTTAGATTCTGGGGGTGACTGTAGAGGCTCGGGAAAGCAACGGCAGCTCTGCCTTACTCCTTGGACGATCAGATGCAGCCTTGGCTCCGGAGAATAAATGCTCTCAGGATACCCTTTGTGTGGGCCTTTGTCTCTCTGCTCTCTTTCTTCAAGTCTCTCCAGGTGCTCTGGTGCTCTCCAAAAAAGTCCTCCTTCGCAAGGGAATGGCACCTTGCTATTTATAGGAGTGGGATGTGATCATTAGGGTTTGCAATGATTGCCTCCTTGATAAGTCGACGGTTAAGGATCAATTAATCTGGGCCCTTCATTCTAATTGTAGCAAATCTAGGTAATTAATGTAGATTGCATCAAATCTCTGTGGGCAATTAATGATGATTGCCATAAATCTTTATAATTTATTATGCCAAGCTCGGATCTCCTACCACGTGTTCAATTTGCATGATTACAAATGATCTGATTTGATCCCAGTAATTATGAAGATGGCACTAAACCTGGTTGTTGGGATTTGTTGATGAATCTTGATTGATTTGATGCCACGTGTCCCATTATTATTATGCTGCTAGCTGTAGGGACGCGGGAAAAAATAATCTTCTGCCACGTGTCTTAACCACGAGCCACTTAAGAAATCCAAGCCGCATGAGGATTGTTCCCTACTGAGCCGCATAAGACTGGCCACGTAAGGAAATTATCTGAGCCGCATGAGCGTAGGTGACCGCATGATGGGTGGCTTCTCAGTGAGCCGCATGAAAATAGTTCTTGTGAGCCGCATAGGGTAGTTCTCGTGAGCCGCATAGGGTAGACTATGCCTGAGCCGCATGAGGTGGCCTCTGCCTGAGCCGCATGCGACAGTCCACGTGTCAAGGCCGTATGAAGGATTTTGGGGTTTGATGGATTGTATCAGAGATTTCCTTCGTTTCCCCAGGAGTCCACCATTATGACAGAGTCATTATTGCAGCTTTATGTCAGAGCCGTCAATTCTTCTTTACGTCAGAGCATTAAATAGGGCCTTTGCTTAATGGCCAATTGTAGAAGCGAACTGCAGAAGGCCACGTGGTGTTGCTTGAGCTGCATGTCCAAGTTGGTGACTTTTGAATCGCATGATGTTCTTGAGCCGCATAAAGCTCGTCTGTTTTTGAACCGTATGGGTTTTCCTGTTCTGAGCCGCATGGGCGATCATGTTCTTTTCCATGCTTCTACAAGACCTCCTTCAAAGTTTTCAATTTGCAAAGTTGAAATACTTTGAATAAGAAGTATGGCTATGTGAGCTCCGCTGGCCGCATAGGATGCTCTGGTCGCATGAACCTCTTTGCCTCATAGCCTGTCTAGCCGCATAAATTTCCTAGCCGTATGGGCTCCCTGCCACGTATGCGTGTCATTAATTGCCTTTAATTCGTTTTAGAGCCGTCTTTTGGGGGAATCCCAAGGGTCGGTTCATTAAATCTTTAGATTTTATGCCCTGGGTGAATCTCTTTTATGAGAGAGGGGGCAAAATCCGAGGAGTTGGTTTTGTTTTGCCTGCAGCACACGACCCGAAGCGGTTATTGGTCTACGTGCCCCCCTCTTTTGTCCTCCTATAAATAAGGGGAATTAGGAGAAGAAACTTCTTTACTCTCTCCTTCAATTCAAACCTTTCCTGCCCCGATTGTCATCCTCCTCTTCGATCACCGATGGCTCCCAAGAAGACTGTTGCGGCGAAAGATAAGAAGGTGGCGTCTTCGTCGACTGCGGCACCCGATGCTTACTTCGACGTTCGTCCTCCTGTTAAGGGTAAGGATTTAGGAAAGTCATATTCTTCGAAACCCTAATGACGGCTCTGTTGCATGCTTTATGCACAAGCCTTTAATGCAAACTGTTTCGAGTTGTATGGGCCGCATACATGTCCCATAATCGAGCCGCATTGGGGTATACCCCATGTCCGAGCCATATGGGAGTTGTCTTAGTGGGCCGCATGAGCACTTGATAAACCGAATCGCATAATGACCTATCGATCAGATCCGTATGAGTCCCATGTGTAAGGCTCTGACCATCCTTTAACTTTGTTTCTTTTTATCTTTGATTCTTGCAGCAACCTTGCCGAAGGCTGAGATCATTGTGAAGGAAGAGTTGCTGTCCCCTTTCAAACAAGAATTATCGCTTGTTAAGGAGGAGGTAACACCAGAAGCGGAGGAACAGAAAGGAGTGCTGGTGCCCATTGCTATAAAGGAGGAGCCCCATTTTGAAGGCGGTAGTACTGGGAGTTCTGGCCCCCTATTTCGGACGAGGATCTTGCTCAAGTACATACTTCATATGCAAAATGGTTGAGGGATTGGTATATGCGTCCCCGCAACTAGGATTCGTGGGCTTTCACAATTGTCCGTCTTTATTTTGATACTTCTGTCTGTCTTTAGCTACGGTTTATGTCTTGCTTCTTTTGGACATCGATGTAATCTCTTTCCCTTCTTGTCTGAATGAAATAATAGAGCACTTTTCTGGCTTGCTAATGAGACGTAGTCATATGAATGTTACTGATTTTGAACGGAATACATTCTCTCTGTTCTTTGCTTGTAGTAGTTGTCCCAATGGGAGACTTTTTGTGGACCTATTATCCTTGGCGTACCCTGGTTCTGGGTATGGATAATAAGTTGGGAGAGAACCAACATACTTACTCAGAGGTAATGAGGACATGGTAAGCATGAAGGTTTCTTCGATGGAGCCTTCCCACTCAGAGGTAATGAGGACATGGTAGGAGTGGACTTAACGGAGGATATTTGTGTTCAACAGAGGACATTCATGGACCTATTATCCTTGGCGTACCCTGGTTCAGGATACGGATAATAAGACGAGAGAGAACCAACATACTTACTCAGAGGTAATGAGGACATGGCAAGTATGGGGGTTTTACCGCGGAGTCTTCCTTCTCAGAGGTAATGAGGACATGACAGGAGTGGACTTAACAGAGGATATTTGTGGTCAACAGAGGACATTCGTGGACCTATTATCCTTGGCGTACCCTAGGGTTTTTTTTTGGTACAGATAATAAGTCGAGGGAGAACCAACATATTTACTCAGAGGTAATGAGGACATAGAAAATATGAGGGTTTCTTCGATGGAGCCTTCCCACTCTGAGGTAATGAGGACATAGCAGGAGTGGGCTCCATGAAGGGGTACATTGGATGACTCAGAGGTAATGAGGACATGGAAGTTCTATGTAGAGGGGTGATTTGTTTTTGGCAGAAATAAAATGACTCAGAGGTAACATCGACGTGGTCGTTTTTGGAAATTTTGTGGATCTGTTACCCTTTTTGTGCACTGAGAGTGCGGGTAGTGGATCATGAGGGAGGACTCTTTCAGAGAAATAAGTTCAGAGGTATGGTCATACATGACTTACTATCTAAAAGAGTGACCGAAATATAAGTTCAGAGGTACATGCGGGTATATAACTCGATGATCTAGGAGAGTTGGAGTCGGCATGTGAGTTCAGTGGTACGGAAGAATACATGACTCAGCGATCTAAAATTTAGAGAATGTGAGTTCAGCGGTACCGGAGGGTACATAACTCGGCAATCTAGAATTTGAAGAATGTGAGTTCAGCGATACCGGAGGGTACATAACTCAGCAATCCGAGATTTTGTGAATGTGAGTTCAGCGGTACCGGCGGGTATATAACTCAATAATATGGAATTTGGAATATGAGTTCAGCGGTACCGGTGGGTACATAACCCAATAATCTGGAATTGGGAATATGAGTTCAGCGGTACCGGCGGGTACATAACTCAATAATCTGGAATTGGGAATATGTCGTTTAGACATAATATTTCTTCAGGAACTTGCCGTTGATGGACAACAAGAGCAAGTCTCCATTTTGTTTTGCGAGGCGGTAAGCACTGTTGGAGAATACGGCCTCAATGATAAATGGACCTTCCCAGTTTGGCTAGAATTTGCCGGCGGTTTTGTGAGTCATGACCATCGTCCTCCGAACTGCCAGAAGGAGATCGCCCACTTGGAATGTTCTGATTTTAACCTTCTTGTTGAAGGCTCCGGAGATACGTGCTTGGTAAATCTCGATTCGTTGTTGAGCCAAGAGGTGCTTTTCATCTAAGGCCTCCAACTCTTGTAACCGGCAACGATAATTATCGTCCGTCGTCAATTGTTAAGTAAGAGCAACGCAAAGCGAGGGTATTTGAGTCTCCAATGGGAGAACTGCCTCACTCCCTTACACCAGAGAGAATGGTGTGTTCCTTGTGGCTATTCGGACTGTGGTACGGTACGCCCATAAGCATTCACCAAGCTTCTCGTTCCAGTCACGTTTGTTGGATGATACGAACTTCTTGAGAAGTTTGATGATTATTTTGTTAAATGCTTCTACCAACCCATTTGCTGCTGGGTTGTATGGCGTTGAAGCAATATTCTGGATGCGGTGCTTGTCGCAGAACCGATAGAAGGCGTGGCTTGCGAACTGCGGACCATTATCATGGATGATCCTTCGGGGCAGTCCAAAGCGATAGATAACGTGATGCTTGAGGAAGCTGATCACGTTTGAAGTCTTTACTTCTGCAAGTGGAACAGCTTCCGCCTATTTGGAGAAGAAATCTGTGTTGGCGAGTATGAAGCGATATCTTCGGGAAAAGGGTGGAGTGATCGGACCGATGATATCCATTCCCCATGCTTCGAATGGCCAGGACGCCACTGTCGGATGTAGAAATTCGGATGGCTGGTGGATGAAGTCTGTGTAGACGTGGCAGGCTTTGCACTTTCTTGTATAGTCTATCGCATCTGCTAGCATCGTGGGCTAGTACTAGCCCATTCGGCAAAGACGATCTTGCAATTTTGGGCCAGGCTGATGGGCCCCGCAGACACCGTCATGAGCTTCGCGTACGGCTTCTTTGGCTTCTGCGTTTGACAGACATCATAGCAATAATCCATCGTAGGATCGGCGATACAGTATTTTCGTCTCTGTATCATAGAAGAATCTGAGAGAACGCCTTCTGATAGAGGTAGCTTTCTTTTGGTCCTCCGGCAGAATGTCGTAGACTATGAAGTCAATGAATGGTTGTCTCCAGTCTTGTGCTTTGTCGATCGTCTGAGCGAAATAACTCCCCACGAATTGAACATTGTTCTTGGGACAGACCAGTTCATGGCCTATCACATCCACCGATTGATGAGCATAGTTCGGAACTACTAGGGAAGCAGCAAGGCCAGCTAAGGCATCGGCTTCGATATTTTGGAGTCTGGGGATGTGTTAGATGAAGAACCCTTCAAATGACGAGATGATGTTGATCGCTATTTGGTGATAGGGGATCATGTCTTCATGGCGAACCTCGTATGAACCCCGGATCTGATTGACGATTAACTGTGAATTGCCGTATGCTTTAAGATATTCTACCCCCAGCTCTCTTGCAAGTTGGAGACCAATGACTAAAGCATTGTACTCGGCCATATTGTTAGAGCAGGGTTCTGTGAGGGAGTAAGCGCGATTGATCACCAATCCGGAAGGAGAAACCAGCACCACTCCGACTCCGGCGACGATGTTGCCCTTAGGTCCGGTCCTTGAGGCGCCGTCGAAGAACATTCGCCATATATCATCGTGAGAGGTTGCATGCAAGTCGGCGACCTCATCTGGGATGTCTTCGTATATTCTGGCCGACTCTGGGCCTCGGTGGGCTGCTAAAAAGTCTGCCAGAGCTTGACCTTTAATAGCCTTTTGTGGGACGAAGATCATATGATAGTGGGACAGTAATATTGCCCATATAGCGAGGCGAAAGCTGAGTGCCCCTGGTTTCGTTATGAGGAGCCTGAGGGGGATGACTCGTGATATCACATGTATGGTTTGCCCCGTGACATAGTGTCGCGTCTTTTGAATGGCGAACACCAGGGCGAGGCATTCCTTCTCCACGGCAGTATATCGGTGCTCTGGCCCGATCATCATTCGGCTTAGGTAATTATAGCTTGCTCGTGGCCTGCATCGTTGTTTTGTGCTAGCAGAGCACCGAAGGAATGCTCCATTGCTCGTACATAGAGCAGGAATGGTTTTCCAGCAACCGGGGCCAACAGGACTGGAGGGTTCGACAAATATTCTTTGATACTGTCGAAGGCACGCTGGCATTCTTCATCCCATACGAATGAGACGCCCTTCTTCATGAGATGGGTGAATGGATGACAATGCCCGGAGAGGTTGGAAATGAACCTCCTAATGTAAGCTAACCTTCCTTGGATGCCTCGAAGTTTTCGGAGATTTCTCGGGGGACCCATCTCCATGATTGCCTTCGTCTTCTCAGGGTCTACGTGTATACCCTGGGAGGTGATGATGAAACCCAAGAACTTTCCGCTGGATACGCCCAAGAAGGATTTTGCAGGGTTCTTTTTCAAATTGTGCGCTCGCATTAGGTCGAACACTGTCCTTAGATCATGCAGATGATCTTCCTTAGAGCAACTTTTGATGACGATGTCGTCAACATAGCACTCCATGGTCTTGCACAAGTGATGCCTGAAGATGATACTCATGGCTCTCTGATAGGTGGCACCAGCATTCTTTAAGCCGAAAGGCATGACTGTGTAGCAGAACGTGCCTATGGGTGTTCGAAACGATGTATGCTTTTCGTCGTCGGAAGACATCTTAATTTGGTTGTACCCCGAGAAACCATCCATGAACGGCATACGTTCGAAATCGTAGGTGTTGTCAATCATGATGTCAGTGATAGGGAGGGGGAACTCATCTTTGGGGCACGCCTCGTTCAGATTGCGGAAGTCGATGCAGATTCGAATCTTTCCATTCTTCTTGAGGACCGGTACTATGTTGGCGACCCAGTCTGGATATTGCTCCTCACGAATGAAGCCGCTGGCTATCAGTTTGTTGACTTCGGCTTCGATTGCATCCATGATGCCTGGGCAGAAGCGTCGTTGTTGTTGTTTGACTGGCTTTGCATCTGGCCGAATGTTGAGTTTGTGAAGAGCAATATCGGGATTTAACCCTGGCATGTTTTCATAGTTCCAGGCGAACACATCAATATATTCTTTGATGAGTTCCAGTAGTGATTCTCGCTCTTCGTCTGTCAGGCTTTTACTAACGAAGATTGGTTTTGGAGAAGAGTCGCTGCCTAGATCCACTTGTATTACCTCATCTTCAGTAGGAGGCTCTCTTTGTTCAAACCGCTTCTCCCATTGCGCATCCAGCTGTTGAGCCCACGACTCTAATTCGAGGAGTTCAGGAAAGTCTTTACCTTGTTCGTAAGCATCAGCGAATGCCATGTTGACAGACAAGACCTGCCTGAATACATCCCCGATGCTGATATTCGAATCAGAAGTTGGTGATCCGGTTGAATGTGACTGCCAGTCGCATTTCTCATCTGAGCTTTCAGGGATCGTTGTAGGCGTAACATATCCCAGTCCGTATCGGGTCTTGTTGTAGTAGTCATGTGGTTTGCCAGTCGGGACCGACAACTTTAAAGGTAATCGTCGACCAGTGCCTAGTTCAAACCTGGCGTAGTCTCCAGATCATACCCCTATTTTTGCATGAGGTATTTGGATTGGGGGCTATATAGATAGAGAGGCAGTCTCTCGGCGTCCGATTCGAGATCGACTTCTTCTATGGTGAAGGGCTGCGGATTATTCTTTCGACCGAAGATGATTGGATGGTCCCCTCCCTCGATTATGCGGTAAGCATCTTCCGCGGGAGTGAGTTGATTTGCAGTGTAAACATTTTTCACCTGCGTATGTAGGTGAGTGCCTATACCGTGTTCCATAGCATACATTGTACAAAGCTTGTTAAGCTCGACGTAGTTCAAAGATAGCCCTTTATTGATGAAGTAAGGTACCTTTTCTAGTGGGATTACATCATCTACGGACGGAACATCAGTGTGAGCGGCCACATACTTGGCCAGTTCTGGTTCTTCTTCGGCCACCCCTGTATAAATGAAGACTGAAAGGATGACTTGGGTAACTTGATCATCAGGGGTTCTGTTGGTGGAGCAGAACGTGGAGTTGTTGGCAAACTAGCAACCTCCAGTTTGGTACTCGATGCTGGACGGGGAGTGGTTGGCTCGCTGGAAGCCCCAGACTTTGCATCGGGCTGACGATTCTTTTTGGGAAGATGTATCATCATTGGTTTGTCGGAGGGATTGAGCTTCTCCGTTTGTTGCTGGCCGACTCTAGACAGTCTGATTGTCAGTGGCTCCGTTGTGGGTCTTGGCGCTTGGCCAGACCTTGGCAGCCGGCTTATCATTTGCCCTTCTTGTGCCGAGAGGATGATTGCGTCATTACGCAGAGCGGCCGTAAGGGGTGCGAACTTTCCAGGTTTACGAGCTTGGAGGTGGATCGTCAGAGGTTCTTCTGATCCTATGGCCGTCTCAGTGCAAGCTTGCACATCTCCTTCACCAAGGTGCCTCTTTGACTTTTCGTATAGGCAGGAGTCTGAGTAGTAGGATTCGACCCCTTTGAAAGGATCGATGTCGGCAAATTTTGTCCTCACGAAGCCGTATTTGTCGACATACTTGAAGCACTGGTGCTGCGTGGAAGGCACGATCATGTAATCGTGTATCCAAGGGCGCCCCAAGAGGATATTGTAGGAAGTGTCCGCATCTATGACGTGACAGGTTACTTCTGACTGAAGATTGTCGATTTGGCACTTCTGGCAAATCTTTCCAACCGGGTAGCTCCTGCCCGAATTGAAACCGCTGATGGCGGTGCTTATTGGCGTCAGACGATGCATAGGAATGCGGAGATGATGTGACAGACCCTTTGGGATGATACTTATGGAAGAACCAGGATCAATGTGCATTCGATCCACCTTTACGTCGCCGATGTATCCAGTGTAATATAACGATCGATCGTGCAGGTTGGTTTTGATGAACATGTCCTGTGGAGTGCAGACAATGTTGGGCATCGCTCCTGTGCAAGCGTTGTCTTGGAGATCTGCAGGCGGGCTCTCTCCCGTGAGGTTGACCTGAGCTAGATATGCGTCGGCGTTCTGGAGTGCGTCGTTCAAAGCCGCACGAACATCCTTGGAGAGTCTCAGGAGCTCGTATAATGACAATTTGGCCGGTGTGTTGGCCAATTGCGCCAAGATGTCAAAGTTGTAGGGCCTTTCCAGCCCATGATGTGCCTTTTTCGGAGGGATTTGTCAAAGCGAGTCTCCTTCGGCCTAGGTTTGTCGGTCGTTGGAGGTTGGGAAGGTCCCGGAGTGTCAGCAGTGGCCGGCTGATGCTCTTCAGTCGAGTTATCTGGCGTAGGTTGGGATTGAGCACCAGATCGAGTGACGACAGCTGTGGCTTCTTCGACATTTTTCGAGATTGTGCGACAGGATCTGACCTTTCTACTCCCCTTTTTGCCAATAGAGGGTGGTGTGGACTGAGTCACTTCTGGTACCAAATCTGGATGGACCCACATGACCTCCCCTTATGACGTGGTAAGGGGTACCAGGCCCGTAGCCTGATCTCGAGGAGGTGGGAGATTAGCAATCTCTATTGTCGCCCGAGAGATGGGTATCACGCCGTCTTGAGTCTCTGTTGGAGAGAAGCTGCCGAATTATTCTGACACCATATTGGCTGCCACGGTCACCTCTTCGAAATCAATGGCCAAAGCCTTCGAATCGATGAGATGTTGGATGTATCGCTTCAGTTGGTAGTAGTCGTGTGTAGCATGGTGGACGTAGCGGTGGTAATGGCAGTACTTTGGGCTCTCTATTTTTATCGGCCGAGATTTCCGTCTTGGTGGAGGGAGCTGAATTCTATCTCCTTGTATGATCATGTCCAAGATGGGCTTGACATGGCCGTCTTCGAAGGAGTAGGTCATTTGCGGCCATTGCTTGTCTGCCGGTTTTGACTCAGGTTTCTGGGCTGTGTCGGCCACCATAGCCTGCTTGCCCTTGTTGTCCTGATTGTTGGAGGAGCTACCCCCATTGTTGTTGTTGGTATTAGGACTCTTGCCCTTGTCCTCTCCCTCCGAGATGTGCAATCCCAGTTAGCGAGCCTTCTTCAACCTGTCTTCAGCGCTAGTGGCACTGATGATAAACCTCTTCCAGTCCTTAAATTGACTTTTATCCATCCAGAGGCTGATTGTTGAAAGCAGTCTCTTTTGGCAAATTTCAATTAAGGAGGAATCCGGATTACCGGATGGCAACTTCATGGCGGTTTGGCGGAACCGCTCAATATAGTTCCTTGTCAGTTCTTTCTTCCCTTGAACGACGTCCATGAGGGCGGACATTGTGATGTCCAGTCCTACTTCGTACAATCTTTCCAAGAACATGCGCTTGAAACTGGCGAAGGAGTAGACGCAGTTGTCTGACAGGTTACGGTACCAGTCGAAGGTGACCCCTTCCAATGCCCCGATGAATAATCATGTAAGGATGGCATCGTCATGGGGCAGATGGTCGGTGGTGACCTCGAAGTAAGTGATGTACCGACTTGCGGAGGTCTTTCCATCATATGGATTGTTGTGGAATAGTTTATACTTTGGTGGAAAGGGCACATCTCTCCACGCAGCGGGATACGGTTGTCGTATCCTGAGGTCCTGGCAGTTTTCTCTGGCATGGAGCATGGCTCGGAGCTCCTGGACCACTTTTCTTGCCTCCCTGGCTTCGTCTGCAGCGGTAGGGGCCGATATATCAGGAGGATTATTGCCCGGGTTCGGTGCCACTGAGTTCGAGTCTGCATTGATCGCGGGACCTAAGTTTGTTTGGCCAGGCGTCCCTACTTGCAGAGTAGGGAGGGCTGCTTTGATCTCGTCCACGGATTTGACCAAAGTGCACAATATAGCCTCCAGAGTGTCGATGCGTTGGCGATCACTGGGACCATCCTGTTCGTCATTTGCTATGAATGTCGTCCTGACATGAGTAGAAGTAGAAGGGACGGTGGATGACATACACTCCGAATCATACCCCTGTACCGAAAAGTCATCGGGGTATATGGGAATGTTTTCCTCTGATTCGGACTCAGAAGGAACAGTACCCCCAGCTTCCGAGTTTGCCTCGTCTTGGGAATTGTGGACGTCCTTGGGGACGTCGGGATATGCTGCATCTAATGGGAGAGTTGTTTCCCCCAGCTCGTTTCCTTGGAACATCGGATTGTCGTGGAGGTTCGGAGGAGTGCTACCCCCAGTTCCAGTAACCTCCAGTGATGTGGACGATGAATCTCCCACTGTAGCAGGTTTCGTCTTTGAACGGGTACCTTGGAAAACTCCGGTGGTGGGCAACCGCTTAGACGACAGTCTCTTAGTCATAGTGGTTGAAATCTTCGGGATGGAAACGTTTATCTTCTTCCCTCTCCCACCGGCAAGGATTTTCTGAGCAGAGTTGCAGGAGACGACGGGAAGTGCCTCATCCTCTGAATATGGTTGCTGCAGTCTTTGGAAGACGGACTGTCGGTCTTCTCGTACCGTCGCGTTATTGCAACAGCAGTTGACGATGACTTGGGTGCAGTGACGTCCGTAGGAGGACTCTTTCCACCCCGTGGCCTCCTCTATTTCCTTGCGCTTGTGGAGGATAGCCTCACGCAAGTCAGATGGGTCCGGAACGACCATGTTTGCTCCCTAGATTTTGGAAGACTTTTGGGAACCATTATGTCCGTTTGCCGTCGGGGGCTGGACTCGAGTGGTTCTGTACAACTTTCCATCAGAGGCCCGCATAACAGTATGTGGAACGGTCGGATGGTCAGAGGTCGGGACAGCGGACTGAGCTTGCCAAGCTCGCGCTGCCCTAGCCTTCTTCACTCTAGTGCGTGAGGGCACATAATAGGAAGAGTCTAAGTGGTGCTGGAGAGAGTCAGACATGTTTTCTCAGGAGCACGAAAGATCAGGACCATAGGAGAGGTGGTCGAAGACTGAGCCGCGTGGAGCAGACGGCATGCGGCTGGAATCAACAGTCTTCATGCGGCTGACAGTCATAGCCGCATGGGCTTTCTTCAAGTGGCTGGAAGTCTCAGCCGTATAGGTCTTCTCCATGCGGCTGGAAATCCTGGCCACATGAATGTTATGCGTTCGGCTGACAATTTCGGCTACATGGTCATCATGCATGCGGCTGGCAAGTTTTGCCGCATGAATGTTCAGCTTGCGGCTAGTGCCTTTGTTCGGCTTCTTCCTAGAGCACATAGAATCACTCTTTGCCCTGCAAGTCCAGCATCGTAGTGCTTTCCTCTGCCGGACTTGGGGACAGTAGAGTCTTCTATGGCTTGAAGTGGGGCCGCATGAGAGTTGTCTTCGCCGTCTTGGGCAGCAGAGAGTACTCCGTCCAGAGCTTGGAGAGGAGCAAATGATTTTGGCCTCCACTCCCTGCGAGCCTTCTTTGTGCGGGTTCACTTCTGGACCGGGCTAGCGCTTCCGTCGGAGAGTATTTCTTCAAACGCCTGTTGGTCGAAGCGGACGACCATCTTCTGTTGTGTGGAACCAAGTTTGGCTGCATCCGATTGCGTCACCAACTCCTCAACCGTGGAGGAGTTTGTCCCCAGCAAAGTCGCAATCGTGTTTGCCATGAAATATAAAAAAACAGAATAATTATATCGGAGGACTGGACTTTTACTTCACAATACAAACTCGCTTGTACAAAGAAAACCTAGGGACGAAAACGTAGATACAGTAATCTAAGTACAATTGTTTATTTTAGATTCTGGGGGGTGACGGTAGAGGCTCGGGAAAGCGACGGCAGCTCTGCCTTACTCCTTGGACGATCGGATGCAGCCTTGGCTCCGGAGAAAAAATGCTCTCAGGATACCCTCTGTGTGGGCCTTTGTCTCTCTGCTCTCTCTCTTCAAGTCTCTCCAGGTGCTCTCCAAAAAAGTCCTCCTCCATAAGGAAATGGCACCTTGCTATTCATAGGAGTGGGATGCGATCATTAGGGTTTGCAATGATTGCCTCCTTGATAAGTCGGAGGTTAAGGATCAATTAATCTGGGCCCTTCATTCTGATTGTAGCAAATCTAGGTAATTAATGTAGATTGCATCAAATCTCTGTAGACAATTAATGATGATTGCCATAAATCTTCATGATTTGTTATGCCAAGCTCGGATCTCCCGCCACGTGTTCAATTTACATGATTGCAAATGATCTGATTTGATCCCAGTAATTATGAGGATGGCACTAAACCTGGTTGTTGGGATTTGTTGATGAATCTTGATCGATTTGATGCCACGTGTCCTATTATTATTATGCTGCTAGCTGTAGGGACGCAGGAAAAACTAATCTTCTGCCACGTGTCTTAACCGCAAGCCACTTAGGAAATCCGAACCGCATAAGGATTGTTCCCTACTGAGCCGCATAAGACTGGCCATGTATGGAAATAATCTGAGTCGCATGAGCGTAGGCGACTGCATGATGGGTGGCTTCTTAGTGAGCCACATGAAGATAGTTCTCGTGAGTCGCATAGGGCAGTTCTCGTGAGCCGTATAGGGCAGACTCTGCCTGAGCCGCATGAGGTGGCCTCTGCCTGAGCCGCATGCGACTGTCCATGTGTCAAGGCCGCATGAAGGATTTTGGGGTTTGATGGATTGTATCAGAGATTGCCTTCGTTTTCCTAGGAGTCCACCATTATGACAGAGTTATTATTGCAGCTTTATGTCAGAGCCGTCAGTTCTTCTTTACGTCAGAGCATTAAATAGGGCCTTTGCTTAATGGCCAATTGTAGAAGCGAACCGCAGAAGGCCACGTGGTGTTGCTTAAGCTGCATGTCCAAGTTGTTGACTTTTGAACTGCATGATGTTCTTGAGCCGCATGAAGCTCGTCTGTTTTTGAACCGCATGGGTTTTTTTGTTCTGAGCCGTATGGGCAATCATGTTCTTTTACATGCTTCTACAGCAGCAGGTTGGGCTGCTCATGCGCGCATATGTAGGATGCACCTGTACGTAGGAAAGCCACTTGGTTAGAGCTACGGGGGGCGCATGGATGATGTGCCATGACTTGTGGGTTGAATCCTTCATGCTGCATTTATGGGCTGGCACATGACAGCGGAGAGGATCTTTCAGTTGCTGGGATCTTGGGTGATTGGCACCCCTTCTTAGGCTGAACTGAGTCAAAGGACACGTGGCGTATGTCCGTAGCTCAAAGATCTCGGATTTGGTGGAGAGTGATCTGACAGGATGCGCCTGGGATTGGGCACATGGGAAGACTTTGGCTCGTAACCTTCAGGAGTCACGAACCAGTCTGGGCACACGGCTTTTGAGGCGCATGCGAGTCTTCGGGCGCATGGCTGCTGAGGCGCATGCGAGTGGTTGGTCGGCCACGTGGCTTGTAACCGTCGGTAGAAAGTAATGATGATGCTAATGTCAGCGGCGCTTCGTTTTCTACAAAAGCTAATTGCTTGGTGGGAGACGAGCCGAAGTGGGCGCATCGATTTGTACCCTACTAGGCGCACGGGTCTGTATTCATCAGGACGTAGGGATTTGTAATTTGTGGGGCGCATCCATGTGGGGCGCTTGGTGCTAATGGGCGCATCTGACAGGCGCATCTGCTGCAGGACGCATCTTTATTCGTCCCACTGTTGAGTTCTTCGAGTGCTTTAAATAGCCGTTCTGACTTGGCTGAATTTGAGGGGTCAGGTTCATCACCATAAATGCAAATTCATTGCACGGGATTCGGAGAGCCCACCACTTGGCGTATGGGTTTGATTTTCCCGGCCTATAAATAGCAGCAAGGAGTGAGTTTGTTTCTCATTATCTTCCGCTTTTTCGAATGGAGATGAACCTCTTCCCTCGAGTGCATTCTGTTGACAAGATGCTCCCGAGGGTGAAAATATGACGAGTTGTCTTCGTCCACGCCCTTGAAGGTGACCGTTACAACCAAAAGTCGGAATCGCAGGGTTCTGAGGCAGGCTGAAGGTGCCTGTTGCATCCAAAGATCGGGATGCTCTAGCCCCCGTCTCCGTTATGCTGGAAGAGCCTCAGATCAGAATTGCGGTGCTCTCCTCTTCCTTGGGATTTGGAGAGCTCTTCCTCCTGCTAGAGTGGAGTTGGCTTCCCACTCTGGTTCTGTCCAATAAATTCATCATTAGCCGAAGCACTTGATCGGGTCAAAGTGGAGCGCATATGCTGAGATGATGCGCCTCACTGAGACGTTGAAGAGATGCGTCTGACTGAGACGCTGAAAGGGATACGCCTGATTGAGACGCTGAAGTGATGCGCCTGGCGGATGATGCACCTGGCTGGGTGCGCATGGCGGTTGCTGCACCTGGCTGTAGTCTTACGATCTTTCCTTTTGTAGAAATTCTCCTTTGTAAAGCCTTTCTTTAGACATGTAATAGACCTTTATATGAAAATAAAAATCTTCTTTTGATGTCCATACTTTCCTGTGCTGTGCCAAGTACTTTGTTTGAGCTCTCTGGCGTATGTAGTGTTAAGCGCATAGGAATTCTGGCCTATAGATGCGCCTGAATTTCCGTGCTTCTACAGAGGTGATATTGGAGATACTAGCCGCGTTTTCTCTTCTGATGTTGTGGTGGGCGTAGATGACACTCTTATCAGGGTTGATCTTCTGACCGGAGCAAGAGGCGTATTTTTGTAGGGTGTTGTGGACCACATCTACCGATCCGACGTCCCCAGAGGTAAAAATAAGGATGTCATCAGCATAAGCCAGGTGAGTGATGATCGGGCAGCCGCTGGCGGTGTGAAAGTGCTGAAAGTTCGGTGTGCTGGTCATCTTGTTCAGGTTTCTGCTCAAGGCATCCGCAGCAATGATGAATGTGGTGGATGATAGAGTCCTTGCCTGACGCCGCGACTCGACTTGAAGAATCCATCGGCTTGACCGTTGATCACCGTGGAGAACCACAAGTTGCTGATCGATCTCTAGACGATATTGGTCCAGGATTTCGAAAACCCAAACCCCCTGAGGACCCAAATCATGAATTGCCAATCCAGCTTGTCATAAGCTTTTTCCATGTCCAATTTGATTGCGATGTTGCCACCTCTAGCGGGAAGAAGGCCGCACCTTCTTCAAGGGAGCTACGGTATTCTTCAGAAAGTGTTGGGACACTACAAAAAAATAGCTAATTAGCGACTGAAATTCCAGTCGCTAAAATAGAAATTTCAGTCGCTAAAGCAAATTAGTGACTAACTCTCGACCAAAAAATTTTGACGCTAAAAGCATCGTCGCTAATCAGTTTTAGTCGCTCGTTAGTCGCTGCAGCGACTAACTTCCGACTAAAGTAGCGACTAAAAATGGCGACTAAACGTTGACTAACTTTTTAGTCGCTGTTGTAGCGACGACTTAGCGATTAAACTGCGACGAAAAATTTATAGTTCATAACTAGCGACTAAATTGTTTTCATCAACTTTTAGTCGCTGTTGAGTCGCTGTGTAGTCGCTGATTTGTCGCCAGTTAGTCGCTACTTTACTTTTTCAGTTTTTTTGGTCACTGAGTCGTCGCCAGTTAGTCGCGTATTCATTGCTTAATCATTTATTTTTTCCAGGTTTATGAGAATTATGCTATACACAACCTGTAAGAGTAATAAAAACAAGTCAATATCATTGTCATGTCCAATCATCCAATTATGTCCAAATCGTGCAAATAACTTTTAGCACCACAATAATTACCAATGATATAAACAAAAATAATTACATACACAAAGTACACAAATAGAAAAACTAAAAATTATATATCATTGACATGTCCAAATAGTAAAACTAAAAACATGTATTATTATCATTTCCAACCATCGACGATACAACATTCATACAAAAAGATCATCTGTCATAATAATATCATCTGAACTCCTCCGATTTGTTGATCTGGAGCGGATGGGGACAGTCGGATGAACCTCCACGGAGACGGCAACGACCTCGGTTCGTCATAGATAAGATATGTACATTTATAAAGACAGTAGTATAAGTGACATCAAAATATCACAACATATGCGAAGGGATGCAAGTTTAATAACTCAGAATATGTATTAACTCAAAATATCACAACATAGCTAACAACATAAGTTCCCAAATAACTAGAAATATCCTAAATTTGTTGATATCCAGTGTGCACAATACCTACTGCATATAGTTATCCATGATTGGACTAGGGATTGTCTCTTTCCGATGGCGAGGCAGTTGCCTTGCTTCAATGTGTGTATAGTCTAATCTCAAGAATAGGTAGAGCATTGATATTGTAGTAGCAGCATGGCAGTATAGCTACAGCCAGCAGGGATGTCAAGTGTAAGTGCAGACTGTTGCATTAGGTGCAGCAGTAGTTGTATTATGTGGATGTAAGAACCTTGCCTTGACCACATGATTCCTGTGTGATTTCTATATTGTCATTGTTGCTATACAGGTCTTCTTGATCAGCACAGTGGATCTCCATATTTGTAGTGCTTACTTCCCAATCAGTTGTTAGGTACTGACTGGTGGTGGCTGATCACCAAACAGGGAACTCCCAATTTGGATTGAGTAGTTATCATACCTACTCATAAGAACTTTCCTTAGGTGGAGACTAGGAAAAAAAGCAAAGAACACAGAATAATTGGATGGTGCTTGCTAGATACTGATGATGCTTGCAAAGAACAAATAATAATTAGGAAAAAAGAGAGCAAAGAACACAGAAAAAAGCAAAGAACTTTCCTTAGCAACAATCTGTAGCCGTTCATCTGATGATGCTTGCTAGATACTTTAAAATTCTTTTCTTGTAGTGAGTTAATTGTGCGTGTAGCATCAGTTGATTCCTGCAATATATTTTGTACCCACTATGTGCAGTAATTTTACAACCATGCACGCACAATGCTCCTTGAAAATAATACGAAACAAACACTTTAAAATATAGAATGCACAAAAAAATAGTACAATGACAGTATCATTGTGTCCGAATGATCCTGTTGTTTTCGTGTAGCTGTAACATAGGTCAAGGAAAATAGAAGCCTAGGCTAATTTGCAACAAAATACCTTGAAAGCAAAAAATGTTGCAGTGTACATTGTAAAGCTCTTAATATGTTATAAGAGGTTATATATATTATGTGCATCTTAAGTCTGTTCAGTCCCTGAGACACCACCAAACTCTAGATTGTTACTAATGAGGTTATATATCCTTCTATGAACTGCATCTTAAGTCTGTTCAGTCTGTTCAGATACCTATACAAAAATATTTAGTCATGAGAAAGGACACCCCTCTAACTTAAAATATTCTCCTTTCCAATGGCCATTATAAGTGATTTTACTTACTTATTCATTTCCCTCTGGCATATTTAAAAATAAACAAATGATGGCAAAATACAAAATTAGAACACAACCATAATGCTCTTCAAGATACAGATGGCAATTCACATCATAAGTAAGCAAAGCATGTTTGGCAAAGTATATTTTGGGGAAAACTAAGGCTCCCACATCATAAGCACCACTGAAACCACCGTGATCACTTAACTGATTACTGTTACAAGCATACTTAAGAATTTTCTCATATATATAGGTATAACGATCAGATGCAAATTAAACAAAATGAAGATTCTATTCACTTTACAGTATAATGGAATAGTATAGAGGCAATATGAGGACTTACAACTGCTGCTAAAAATGTTCCTTTCAAATTTGCACATGCTTCACAACATGCTCTAGACATGAGAAATGGAAACCACATGCTCAAAGATTGCAATGACCCCCAAAGATTCATACATCAGTTAAATCGGCCAAGCTCGAGCATAAGATCGAGTATAAGTTTTCAATACACAACTGAACAACACGGTATAGACTCTGTTTTAGGCTTCAAATTATTTACGTAACAAAAATTAAAAATTCGATTCGTACTAGTGCCATTCTCCACTAGCCCCAGAAGAATACCCTAAAATGTTTCCTAGAGATACCCATGATACGAAAATAGCATTTGCAGCAGTGCATCCGTGATGACCTATGGCAAATATATATATATATATATATATATATATATATATATATATATATATATATATATATATATACCCATTAATTTTTGGCGTTTGTAACCGGAACAAAAGTATTCAGAACATATGGGATCAAGAATGGCTGGGGCAAGAAAATACCTCAGAGATCAGCCATCAATGCTCGAAGTAGACCCTGGTAACATAAAGAGTTATATTTCACAGTTTTGGTTGAGATAACTGAAATTGTAAGTCTAGGAAAAAAGTTTACATGTACTGCATTGCTAGAAAAATCAAACGTCCCGAAACCAACTATATATACAATTGCAGCTCTCTACCATGGACCTTGATAAACAATGTATTTAATATGTAAAGGTTCAATCAAAAGTTAAGCTTTTCGTTTGTTCGGTTGCTCTTTATTATTGTATCGATGTTTCTAATATGTTCCCTATAAGGTTCCTCTCAGAATGATGGCAATTCCCCTCACTGATAACGAAACAAAGGAAAGCAACATTATACTTATGATTATATTGACCTGTAATCTTCCTTTGTATCACCCAAAGAATAGCCTATATCTGATGAATAGCCTACTGCAATGACCTAGAATACAAATTTTATTGGATACGATATTTTTATAAGAACATAATCATGGGTTGTGGAAGACAAAACATAGATCACTCTTCATGTAGACAAAATAATACTTACAGAACAGTAGATAAGGAGACACCCGATAAGTATAAATGGTCTTCTCCTTCCAAATCTTGAATGGCTTCTATCACTCCATACACCAACACAAGGTTTGACCTGAAATAAAAGAACTTGATGAAAACATCGATCTTTATTGATGGACTACGGAACAAATTATGAGTGTTGGGACGGTGATTAACCTTTTATAGTAGGTTATTTTGTTGAAGATCCTTGTAGATTGCTTCATAATCTAGTCAATTTGAAGTGCATGATTCCTTTTTAATTTATTTCTAAATTTCCATAGGAATGGTTTTTCTTTCATACTGTCGCACATCAATGCATACCATAAATAGGACTAAGATTGGGCCACGTACCCCTAGACCATATAGGGAACTATCTGGCCTTATCTTCACATTGATATGAATATTGATGTTGGATACACAGTAATCAGTTAAGTGATCACGGTGGTTTGAGTGGGGCTGTACAATAACATATGGAAACAAAGGCTCTAAGTTGGTTAGTAACAATTCACGATGAAATCATGAAAGCATAAAACCATAAAACTTTCTGGTAGAAGAATTAGTTCCTACTATGTATTTTACAAAACCATCTCAGATACTATATACATTCAACAAAAGATCAATTATATGATCTCCCACTACTAGTCCAATATCTGGACGACACAGGTCACTAGCAACTTCTAAACAATCTCCAGGAAATATAATCCTCCCACTGCTAGTGTAGCATCAGCTCCATGCTTGTATTTAACCTGAGTGCCGATCAAATTGATGACCAAGACTGACTTTATGCCTCATACGCATAAGTGGCATAGGATGATCAAAACTGCCTATAAGTTCAATTTAAGCTGAAAAGTAAAAACATATCCATATTCATCTTATATGTCACCATAAAAAAATTGCCTATAAGTTCATAAAGTATGACTGAAAAGTAAAAAAATACCAAACTTTTACAAAGACCTGGTAAGCACAAGTTGAAAAAGTTCAAATTAAGCTGCTACATGACCTCGTAACTTTAGGTCTAACTGACGGCGAAATAGAAAGTGAATTACATTATACAACCAGTCTACCACAAGATGTACTAGAAGGCACATAAGGTATGTATACACCTGGAAAAAATAGCGATCCTTATCGGAATTGATCTTTTATGTTGCTTCTATAAAACCGGTACTTGAACTGCATAAACTCTTGACATCCAACAAGCCATTGTCCCAAACTTTTGGTATTGTTAACGACAAAGTTTTTGTTTCCACAGGAAATGCCGATTTCACACGAGAAATATGCACATTTAGATCTTATATATTTAATTTTCATAAATTCAAATCTTGGCTACAAAAAATTCACAAACTCAAGGTTTTTTTAATAAGTAAATAAAGTACTAAAACTATTATATACTGTTTCAAGTTTTCAACAGCACTGATGAATAAAAAAACCCATATGGATATAGAAAGTTGGTTGTATCAGCAATTTAGGAATAAAGAAACCCCTATGTTTCTAATATTTTTCGATGTTCACAATGTATCAGCACAAACTATCTAAAATTATCTCAAATTCTTCCAAAAAAATAATTTAGAATAATCACACAAAATACAGACCAAAACCCTAAATTGATTCCAGACCAAGTCCTAGACTCCTAAAGTGATGTACTACAAAAATTTAGGGCTTAAATTGATGCATTAAAAAAGTTCAAACTAAAAGAACTTAAAAATGTCACAATGTACCAACTACTTCAAGGAGGAGGCGGAGGGAGTCGATGAGGAGGCGATGGCACCAGCTTTAGGCGGAGGAGTTGGAAGGAGGCGACAACTTTTGGAGGAGGAGACGGCAACTTTTGGAGGGACCGACTGTCAATAGGAGGAGGAAGTTGACGAGGAGGAAGGAAGCAACAGTTTTGGAGGGTGAGAGCTCGTTGGGAAAAGGAGGAGGGAGGAGCTAGCCGTTTGGAGGAGGAGGAGGAGGGAGGAGCCGGCCGTCTGGAGGTGGAGGAGGAGGAGGAGGAGGGGTGATTTTGGGGGGGGGGGGAGAGGAAATGAAAACGTTGTTTGGGGGGGAGGGAAGAAATAACGTAGAGGGAGGAAAGACTGAAACTTTGGTGGGGGATGGAAAGGGTTTTTAATGTTTCAGCGACTGAAATTTTAGTTGCTAGTTAGTAGGAACAGAAGAAGTTATTACACCCATACTTTTTCGACGTA
Source organism: Iris pallida (assembly GCA_029216955.1). Classification (NCBI taxonomy): domain Eukaryota; kingdom Viridiplantae; phylum Streptophyta; class Magnoliopsida; order Asparagales; family Iridaceae; genus Iris; species Iris pallida. The sequence continues at coordinate 14,198,748 of JANAVB010037819.1, forward strand.
AATATTCCATTAATAAAATAGTTAGTAATCACTATCGACTCTTTTGCGACAGAACAACGACAACTAATTAAATGAAATAAAATTTTGTAGAAAGTTAGTGGCAGGTTAGTCGGTACCATAGCGACTGATTTTGGTTAGTCGGTAGTTCAGTCGCTAATTTGTAGTATTTTTGTAGTGGGATATTATCAAGAAGGA
>JANAVB010037819.1:14203942-14207207 GCA_029216955.1 Iris pallida
TAAATCATCTAGCTTGACTTAAATCATCTAGCTCGAAAAGGACGTAATTTGTTATCTCATGATAATCTAGGTAGGAATATAATATGATGGACCTTGATATAGAATTTTGAGATAGAGATGTGGTAAAGATTGGGAATGAAATCAATAGATCAATATTATCAATTAGAAAAGATCACACATAGAGAAATATTTTGGATATAAATAATTCATAGATGTATTTCCTAACTGACGAGGATATTCGAGGTCGACATAGTTTGAGGACTTGGATAATTTTTGGTTATTGATTCTTGAGACGTTTTACTTTAAGACTATGATGTTAAATTTAGGAATTGAGTAATAGAGAAGAGATTTTAACTGTATGCGATGATGATACAAAATTGAACAAGATATTGTAAAAAAATGGCTAGGAACAGAGAGAACACAAGAATTTTGAGTTATAGAAATCTAGGGATTTTGTAAAATTTTAAATTTAAGAAGAATAATATTTGAAGGTGTACGTTGAAGGAAGTATGAAGGTTGATTTTATAATGGAGAATAAGTTTGTAAGGCCTAGTGGTTTTAGATTGAATAACACGAGGAGAGTAATTTGAACAAGTTCAAGGATTTCATAAAACTTGATTTAGAGGTTTTGGATCTAATTTAGGACAAGGTGGAATTTGGATTTAAAGATGATTAAGTGGTTAGTATTGAGTACTAATAAATAAAAGGGTATGCTTCATGAGTAATGTTTTGGAATTTAGGAATTGAGCCTATGATGATCATGACAAGGTCCAATCTTCATAACGAAAGGGTATAAATTCTTGGTGGTAGTCATATAAAGGTTGATTTTCATATTTGCACTTATAAGATAAAGATATGATTGGCAAATGATGATTAGATAAGCTTGATGGTATCAGAGAGAGATGATTAACTTGACTTTCCTTTGAAATCTTGTCTTTTGTTTTCCCTATCAAAAGGAGGAAATTGACTTATTCCATATCTTTAAATTATCCTTTAAAAGTTTTCAATATCATTGAATCCTAACTCCCTTGATCACGACCAATCGACTTTGGTCATCTTTTCTTATCGTATTAATATCCTGGGTTGTACTCAATTGAATTAAATTTAATTGTGACCTAGATCTCCATCCTTGGATGCTCATGCTCAGACTTCGATGACCTTGTTCCCCATCTTGCCCAAATCTTGATTTACCCAGAGATTGATCAACTTATTTCTTTTATATATATATATATATCGTGATTGGATTTCAATGCTATTGACAGTCGTGCTTTAAACTTTCGGTTTTGATCATCTTAGAATAGTAACCCTTTATAGTTAATTCCTAGTTATTTTTTTTGATAATTTTCAGTTTTTATATAGGATAGTAGACTGCCTTACAGCCTTGATGATCTGTTGTTTCTTTATCTTTTCCAATTTAACACCCCAGATTGTTTGTATATTTTGATACCCTATGACTGTTATGATCTAGTATGACTAGTGTACCTAGATGAGACCCTCAACTACTACTGTATGCTATGACCCTATATGCTATTATTTTAAATTGTATGATTTAAATAAATTTTCTTAAGACTTTGATTGGGAAGATTGACCTAGAAGGAGTACTACCAACCTTAATTTCAAGGATGAATTATTTTAAGGAGGGTAGATTTGTAACCACCACTTTTCTAAAATAAGGATATTTGGGTAATTATGTAATTTTTTATTATTTTTGGATTTATTATAATATTTTAATTGGTGTTGTGTAGCAGTCGGTTTAACCTTAGCTAACCATGATTATTAGAAACGTAATTACCAAGTTAGATTTGAATTTTAAGTTTTTAGTCCTAATTAGGAAACTTCTTGATTGATTTTTAGGGTTCAAGTTATTTTACTTTTTGGACTTTTTGCTAAAATGTCACTCCTATTTCTAGATTAAGGGTATTTAGTCATTATGTGCTAATTTGAATTTTTCTTATTTTATTAATTAAATTGATTGGTGTGTGGCTTTGATTGGTGTTTGGTAGTATAAGGTGGTATAACCTTAGTCAACTTTGATTAGAAGCCCAATAGTGTAATTATAGTCTTAATTGGCTTTTTAGTGTTTTATTTAGAATTATTGTCCATTTTAGGAATCATTTAATTTATTTTTAAGGCATTATATAAATAGCCTTTAAGCCTTTTTGCCAATGGGCCTTTAAAGCAACTTGAGGAGTGCTGGCCCATGACCAAACCCTAAACCTAACCCTAATACCCCCTTGGTCGGCCACACAGCAGCCCCCCTCTTTTCAGTGTTAACGTGTAGCCGTCACAAGTTCCCAAACCCTAGTTTTCCCTTCTCTTCTAAAGGCCCCATTTTCTCATTCTCACCCAAATCCTTCCAAACAAAGTGCGTTATGACCGTACAGAGGAGAGAAACCTGCTGGAGGCTTGCTAGAGAGGGATCAGAGGAGTTGGACCGGAGGAAATCGGCATCGAGGTGTATGGAGGCTTGTTTATTGAGTTTTGACACTCAATAGGTAAATCTCTCTAAACACTTATTATTTTCAATTTTTCTTCGTAGATGCATCCATATAGGTACCCTTGACCTGTGCATGAATTTTGGTAAGTTTGTGATTTCGTTTGATAGCCGTATCGGACACGTGTCGGTCATGTGGGACACGTGTTCGACGAAATGCCACTTAGAACTGAAAGTTGGTGTTTTTCGATTCTGTTTTCACAAATTTATTGCTGTTATGATTTGAAATAACTTTCATGAAGACGGATCTTGATTCGACACGATTTCAGTGTCCGAATCGGACACGGACACGCGTGCATGAGGCCCGTGCACGGCCCCGTACATGCCCTGCTGTCTGTGCGTTATAACTTGACGCACAGGACTCTATTTCACGTGAAATTTTATGGGTGCATGGGGGCAACCTTGCCCACATGCTCCTAAATTTTGGATTTTGTGAAGCGTGCGTAGAAATCCAACACGCACGGTTCAGCCAGCACTGTGCATGCGGTTGAAAATTACCGCTGACATGGCCTTCCTACGCGAATACGACGCGACGAAGACTCATTCCAGGAGCCATGGACACGAAGCCTAGACCTAATATACCAAGGGACTTGACCACGGGCACGATGTGGCTCGTGTTGCGAGCTACGAATGTCGACACTCCCACGAGGTCGCAGGTGCGTGCGTATAGCCCCTGCAGTCTTAGTGTCATAACTCAACGCACAGGACACGATTCACGTAAAATTTTATGGACACGTGGGGGAAACCTCTGCCCACGTGCTCCTAAAATTT
>JANAVB010037819.1:14212220-14332220 GCA_029216955.1 Iris pallida
GCGACTTGGACCCTCAGGAGGATCCAGCAGTCGCTGAGGACTTGCCTATTGTCTATTGTCTAGTTGGACTTCTAGACTAGTTTCTTGCTTAGATTGTTTTTTCTTGAGATATACTTTCAGCTATTGGATATTTTGTGTTGTTTGAAAACTCATATGTTACTCTCTTTTGTGACTCTTGTTGGAGATTACTCCTTATCTTATCCATCCATTTACTCTCTTTATTCTATCTTAGATTCTGTGATTGAGTTGTACCTTTATATTGTCCTCCTTTTGGAGCATATATCATTGTACAAGTATGGTCGTATTGTTAGATATTGTGACCCAGGATAGCGTTCTACCGCCGACACTGCGGCGTAGGCTGGACGTACCGCTTCTCGTGCCCTTTCACTGGATGCGAGATGTGACACTTTTTAGTGGTGGCCCATGTAGGCCGAGATTCGCATTTGTGCGATATCGTAGTAGCGCAACGACTTAGTTGTACTACTACGAGCATGCTATAGAGTATAGGAAGTAAGGTGTTAAAATGAGAGGATACTCAATCACTGTTAGAATTCCTTGAGAGATTCCTGGGACGATCCTTGAGAATATCATCTTAGCTTCGATTTGAAATCTTTTTCCCTTGATTTGATTCACTCATTACTCCTTGTTATTGAATTTGATTTGATGGATTCATTGTTGAATTTTGAATCTTGATGTTAGTTGTTGACTTTGAGTTTGTTTATATATATATATATATATATAATATATATTTACTTATTAAATATATATATATTATTTTTGGAATTTATGGTATAACCCGATAACATACTTGATAAGAACATCGAGAAAGGTAAATATCTACCTTATGTATGGAGTTTAGAATTTATCGCAGTCATATGGCTAGCATGACAAGGACATAGAGCCTGATTTAGATATACTATCCTCGTTATAGAATTTAGATTCTCTTGTAGCCATACCGTTTGGCGTGGTAAGAATTCTAGATAACATGATTATAGGGTGTATACCTTAGTTACGAACTCTATCGTTTATTGCAGCTATGCTTACTAGCGTGGAGAAATTCTGACAACATGATTTCAGGAAGATGCGTATGGTATCAGATTATATCTTGAATTGGTTCATTTGTTTGAACAGATGAGCAGATTTTTTAATATTTCTTTTCTTGCCGTTATTTCTTGTATTCCCATTTTTCCTTATCTTAGTTAACTCTATCCCAATTACATCAATCACCTATATGGTATCTAATTCTGTCATCTATACTTTGAAACTTTGAATCTCTATATATCTTTACCTTGGAAAGGTCGAGGAAGTGACTTAAATCATCTAGCTTGACTTAAATCATCTAGCTCGAAAAGGACGTAATTTGTTATCTCATGATAATCTAGGTAGGAATATAATATGATGGACCTTGATATAGAATTTTGAGATAGAGATGTGGTAAAGATTGGGAATGAAATCAATAGATCAATATTATCAATTAGAAAAGATCACACATAGAGAATATTTTGGATATAAATAATTCATAGATGTATTTCCTAACTGACGAGGATATTCGAGGTCGACATAGTTTGAGGACTTGGATAATTTTTGGTTATTGATTCTTGAGACGTTTACTTTAAGACTATGATGTTAAATTTAGGAATTGAGTAATAGAGAAGAGATTTTAACTGTATGCGATGATGATACAAAATTGAACAAGATATTGTAAAAAAATGGCTAGGAACAGAGAGAACACAAGAATTTTGAGTTATAGAAATCTAGGGATTTTGTAAAATTTTAAATTTAAGAAGAATAATATTTGAAGGTGTACGTTGAAGGAAGTATGAAGGTTGATTTATAATGGAGAATAAGTTTTGTAAGGCCTAGTGGTTTTAGATTGAATAACACGAGGAGAGTAATTTGAACAAGTTCAAGGATTTCATAAACTTGATTTAGAGGTTTTGGATCTAATTTAGGACAAGGTGGAATTTGGATTTAAAGATGATTAAGTGGTTAGTATTGAGTACTAATAAATAAAAGGGTATGCTTCATGAGTAATGTTTTGGAATTTAGGAATTGAGCCTATGATGATCATGACAAGGTCCAATCTTCATAACGAAAGGGTATAAATTCTTGGTGGTAGTCATATAAAGGTTGATTTTCATATTTGCACTTATAAGATAAAGATATGATTGGCAAATGATGATTAGATAAGCTTGATGGTATCAGAGAGAGATGATTAACTTGACTTTCCTTTGAAATCTTGTCTTTGTTTTCCCTATCAAAAGGAGGAAATTGACTTATTCCATATCTTTAAATTATCCTTTAAAAGTTTTCAATATCATTGAATCCTAACTCCCTTGATCACGACCAATCGACTTTGGTCATCTTTCTTATCGTATTAATATCCTGGGTTGTACTCAATTGAATTAAATTTAATTGTGACCTAGATCTCCATCCTTGGATGCTCATGCTCAGACTTCGATGACCTTGTTCCCCATCTTGCCCAAATCTTGATTTACCCAGAGATTGATCAACTTATTTCTTTTATATATATATATATATCGTGATTGGATTTCAATGCTATTGACAGTCGTGCTTTAAACTTTCGGTTTTGATCATCTTTAGAATAGTAACCCTTATAGTTAATTCCTAGTTATTTTTTTTGATAATTTTCAGTTTTTATATAGGATAGTAGACTGCCTTACAGCCTTGATGATCTGTTGTTTCTTTATCTTTTCCAATTTAACACCCCAGATTGTTTGTATATTTTGATACCCTATGACTGTTATGATCTAGTATGACTAGTGTACCTAGATGAGACCCTCAACTACTACTGTATGCTATGACCCTATATGCTATTATTTTAAATTGTATGATTTAAATAAATTTTCTTAAGACTTTGATTGTTGGAAGATTGACCTAGAAGGAGTACTACCAACCTTAATTTCAAGGATGAAATTATTTTAAGGAGGGTAGATTTGTAACCACCACTTTTCTAAAATAAGGATATTTGGGTAATTATGTAATTTTTTATTATTTTTGGATTTATTTATAATATTTTAATTGGTGTTGTGTTAGCAGTCGGTTTAACCTTAGCTAACCATGATTATTAGAAACGTAATTACCAAGTTAGATTTGAATTTTAAGTTTTTAGTCCTAATTAGGAAACTTCTTGAATGATTTTTAGGGTTCAAGTTATTTTACTTTTTGGACTTTTTGCTAAAATGTCACTCCTACTTTCTAGATTAAGGGTATTTTAGTCATTATGTGCTAATTTGAATTTTTCTTATTTTTATTAATTAAATTGATTGGTGTGTGGCTTTGATTGGTGTTTGGTAGTATAAGGTGGTATAACCTTAGTCAACTTTGATTAGAAGCCCAATAGTGTAATTATAGTCTTAATTGGCTTTTAGTGTTTATTTAGAATTATTGTCCATTTTAGGAATCATTTAATTTATTTTTTAAGGCATTATATAAATAGCCTTTAAGCCTTTTTGCCAATGGGCCTTTAAAGCAACTTGAGGAGTGCTGGCCCATGACCAAACCCTAAACCTAACCCTAATACCCCCTTGGTCGGCCACAACAGCAGCCCCCTCTTTTCATGTGTTAACGTGTAGCCGTCACAAGTTCCCAAACCCTAGTTTTCCCTTCTCTTCTAAAGGCCCCATTTTCTCATTTCTCACCCAAATCCTTCCAAACAAAGTGCGTTATGACCGTACAGAGGAGAGAAACCTGCTGGAGGCTTGCTAGAGAGGGATCAGAGGAGTTGGACCGGAGGAAATCGGCATCGACGTGTATGGAGGCTTGTTTTATTGAGTTTTGACACTCAATAGGTAAATCTCTCTAAACACTTATTATTTTCAATTTTTCTTCGTAGATGCATCCATATAGGTACCCTTGACCTGTGCATGAATTTTGGTAAGTTTGTGATTTCGTTTGATAGCCGTATCGGACACGTGTCGGTCATGTGGGACACGTGTTCGACGAAATGCCACTTAGAACTGAAAGTTGGTGTTTTTCGATTCTGTTTTCACAAATTTATTGCTGTTATGATTTGAAATAACTTTCATGAAGACGGATCTTGATTCGACACGATTTCAGTGTCCGAATCGGACACGGACACGCGTGCATGAGGCCCGTGCACGGCCCCGTACATGCCCTGCTGTCTGTGCGTTATAACTTGACGCACAGGACTCTATTTCACGTGAAATTTTATGGGTGCATGGGGGCAACCTTTGCCCACATGCTCCTAAAATTTTGTGACTTTTTGTGAAGCGTGCGTAGAGAAATCCAACACGCACGGTTCAGCCAGCACTGTGCATGCGGTTGAAAATTACCGCTGACATGGCCTTCCTACGCGAATACGACGCGACGAAGACTCATTCCAGGAGCATGGACACGAAGCCTAGACCTAATATACCAAGGGACTTGACCACGTGGCACGATGTGGCTCGTGTTGCGAGCTACGAATGTCGACACGCGCCCACGAGGTCGCATGTGCGTGCGTATAGCCCCTGCAGTCTTAGTGTCATAACTCAACGCACAGGACACGAATTCACGTAAAATTTTATGGACACGTGGGGGAAACCTCTGCCCACGTGCTCCTAAAATTTCACGAGATTTCGTCGAGTATTCTTGAAGTTATCGCGTCTGCACAGATTCGGCTGATATCGTGCACGCGCGTACGTGCCGTGCGATACACACTAACTGGACACGATACGGATATGGGTTCGACCTCGTGAGTACCCGAGCACGTCACACACGTATACACCTTCGTGTTTGCCAAGTTTCGTTCTCTAATTGAGTATTTTTGTGTTTTGGGCTTTGAGTTGAATTTTCGGGTATCGATTTATATATTATTGAGTGGTTTTTGTTGAATTTTGATTTTCTGAGAAATTAACTCAGATTTCTGAGTTTATATGATGTTAGATAGATTCTGAGCTTGTTGGTATTAATCTCAATTTTACATTCAAAGGTTTCTACCATATGTTATATATATAGCCCCTTTAAATTTGATTTCTTTATATATATATATATATATATATATATATATATATATATATAAGGTTGTATATGTATATTACTATTGTATAGATATAGAGATATATGTTGTATGTATATATAGAATTATATATCGATCTCAGTTCTGAAATTGATGTTGGGTTAGTCTAGATTTGATCTTGATTGTATATCGATCCATGGTTGTGTGTGCGTGTGTATATAAAAAAAAAATTAAAAATATATATATATATATATATATATATATATATATATATATATATATATATATATATTTTTTAAAAAAAAAAAAAATATATATATATATATATTTTATATATATATATATATATATATATATATATATATATATATATATATATATATATATATATATATATATATATATACATATATAAAAAAAAAAATATATATATATATATATATATATATACATATATATATATATATATTATATATATATATATATATATATATATATATATATATATATATTTTAATATATATATATATATATATATATATATATATATATATATATATATATATATATGTATATATATATGTATATATATATTTTATTTTTTTAAATATATATATATATATATCTATATATATATATATATATATATATATATATATATATATATATATATATATATATATAAAATATATATATATATATATATATATATATATATTTAAAAAAAAAAAAAAAAAATATATATATATATATATATATATATATATATATATATATATATATATATATATATATATGTATGTGTGTGTGTGTGTGTGTGTGTGTGTGTGTGTGTGTGTTGATAGTTGGTATGAATATATACGTATGTATATAGTTAAGAGTTTGTGTTTATTCTCAGATTTGTGCCAATCACAGAAGCAACCTCACAACATGACAGCCCACCCACGCACACACTCTCTTTTCCCTTTCCTTTCAAGCATATATATATATATATATATATATATATATATATATATATATATATATATATATATATATATATATATATATATATATATATGCATAAAAAAAAATATATGCATAAACATATTGCGTATAATGTATGAATATTATATATATGGTTGTGTTGTGACTGCTTTGAGATATAGTCTAAGGGTTAATGAGTCAGTTTAGGATTGACCCAATCAGCCTAACTTTGCTGAGTTGACTAGCAAGTTGACCAAGTTGACAAAAGTCAACTTTGAGTCAAACTTGATCCAAATCGACTCAAACAGACTTAGAATGACTTGATAACGGACTTAGAAATTGGTAGAGGGACTAGTTGACTTATGGTTGACCAGGTTTGACCAAAATTGACCAAGGGTTGACTTTGACATAGAAGGACCTAGAATCATTTAGAACTCAATGTAGACTTCACCTTTTTCTATATTAGACACTTTGTAACCTATGGTTGTTCTAAATAGGTCTCGGATACTCCAGTTCGGACTCTTATTCTTATTAGACAGTCGAGATACTAGGCGAGTAAATTCTCTGACCGTTTCATACTTGTTAGAAATTATATTCTTGTCATAGTTTAATTTACTTGATGCTAACGCGACATTAACACGGATTAGTACTATATGGATCTTTATATGAGATGTTATCCTCCTCAGGTGCATCGAATACATCATGTCATGTGCTTTTCATGAACATCATGTATTTTGTGGACTCTTATTATTCGTATATACTCATATACTCTTATGTACTCTCATGATCTCATGAGTTTCATGTATAAACTATCATGTACAATTATATAACCTGTCTAGATCCTTGTGTATTGATTGGGGCATGGGGGAGTAGAAATAGTCATATGAACAATTCCAAAGTAGTGTAATCATGTACAAACTCTTTAGTGTAATCATGTGCAAATTAAGCCATTTACATGTCTATCTTGTACTCTAAATCACATACTCACTGATAGTTCCCTATTATCATATATAGATAGCTTCGTTTATCAGTTTCTCTCTTTCTTTTCATGCTTATTTCTTACAGCGTTTCATGTATCTTAACCTATCATATGCTTTATATTTCCTGTCAAGACATGAACTCCGTGAGATGTATTGTGCTCGTTCCCGTCCTGATTGGACTGTTAAAAATATTACAGGTGATGAGGAGAAGTTCTGCCCTACATATTATGGAGGCTTAGATGACACCGGCGACTTGGACCCTCAGGAGTATCCAGCAGTCGCTGAGGACTTGCCCATTGTCTAGTTGGACTTCTAGAATAGTTTTTTGCTTAGATTGTTTTGTCTTGAGATATACTTTCAGTTATTGGATATTTTATGTTGTTTGAAAACTCAGATGTTACTCTCTTTTGTGACACTTGTTGGAGATTACTCCTTTATCTTATCCATCTATTTACTCTCTTTGTTCTATCTTAGATTCTGTGATTGAGTTGTACCTTTATACTATCCTCATTTTGGAGCATATATCATTGTACAGGTATGGTTATATTGTTAGATGTTGTGACCTAGGACAACATTCTACCGCCGACACTGCGACGTAGGCTGGACGTATCCACTTCTCGTGCCCTTTCACTGGAGCGGGTCGTGACAACAATCGTACTGGTGGAGTGAGCTCCTTGCCTACCCATAGAAAACTAACACGTTTATTTAGTTTGTGCAACATGTTCCTTCCTTTTTTCTTGTCTTTCTAAATCTTGCCTTAGGACCAGTTTTAGGATATAGACGCCTGGCCTATTTTTTGTCTCAAGACCATCACCGTGCCAGCAACATCAATGTATCCAATTTCCATGTGACCATGCTACAAGTCCATTGTGCAAACATCGTGGTCATGCTATGAGATCCATTTGTGTATCCACATTGAGGCCGTGCCTCGTAACTCAGTATGACTTAACAATATTGTCTCCTCGTGGCCTTTCTTATTTCAATCATCAACTAACTCAATCAAGACTTTATGAACTTAGTGTCACTGGCTCAAGCTTTCTGACGCCACTATCGTGCCGAAGCACGGTATCTCTGTTGCAGCCAAATCCTAGGCCTAAACATTGTGTCGCAACAATGTGCACATATTCAACTTGACTCACTGGTACCGTACACACCATACTCGACTCAATCCAAAGGCATACACACCGATTATCGCTATTATGCCGACTTATCTACATAAAGAAGTCATTAGCACCATAAGCTATCCTGGACTTATAGCTTTGTTATTCGGCGACCCTTTCAGCACAAGTAGCGAGCCCCGCAGAAAGTTCCCGACTAACCTGAATGGTCTTCCCATCTCGGCTATACCATATTTTCCCTAGGTCGGAACGGTCCTGTGGACCCAGGTTTGCCATCCATGGAAACTTTTCCTTATGCACAAGTTGTCCAATGACCATGCAAGACTCGACCTGAACTATCGTCTTACACAATCATTACTCTTTTAGTGTTACCACATTTTTTAGGACTATGTTGAGTCTCCCAAAATAGAGAACGCCTCGATAACCTTCAATCATGAATGTTTTTCATGTTACCATATCATTTTACTCAACTCAGGACAGACTATTTGATAGCCCTCCTGCCAAACTCAACTTGAATCAACCGTGTTCCATATCAGTACCATAGACCATGGCATACTTATTTTGAAACCAACCGTGGCTCGTGCCTTAAACCAATTGTGTTCTGTGAGGTACTACCGCCTAAGTCATACTTTATATGACGATCCTTGAGATCATGGGACTGTGTGGCTATAACAAGCCGTAGAAATCATAGAACCGTGCTTGCTATGACTTCGAGAGCCCATAGCATCACTTTGCCTAACTCAAGCATGCAACAACTTAAACCATGGGATAAGCAAAGGCTATGCCAAGCCTTGTAATGTGGAAACATGCAATAAAACTTGTAGGAGAATTATGCTATACAAAGCATTGGACAGTAGGACAATGTATGCTTTACCAAACATCTATACAATGCAATGCCTACGACTATGTTAAATTCATAGTCTTGTGGCACATAGACCAATTTTTTTCTCTCAAGCTACGAAACAAAGGACCGAGTGTCAATTTAAAAGTACATCGTGTAACACTTCTAAGCCAACCGTAGGACCTTTCCATATTTTACTCAATCTGACCCAAGTTGGGATATTTCCTTAGCTATGTGGATTCATCACTTTTATTATTGAGCCTACTTGTGCAGTTGAAAACTTTTATTTGTATTAGTGTGAAGGCCAAGCTGAAGGAAGTTCACCGAAGCCACCCGCCAGAGCGAGGAGTTGCCTCGACTGAGGAGGACTTTGAACAGGCCGTTGCCTGGCTAATTCCAAGCGCCATTGGCATTTTGATTCCTCCGTTTGAACTGAGTGGGATGAGGCATTACATTATACACCACTCAGAATAAGTCTCGTCCTCGAGATTTCCTGAGTACTAACTCATCGACTTATCGCTTGATTTATCATTCAATTATTCTTGCACACACTCCGCCGATGCATTTTTTTAATCCGAGCCATGCTCGTGCACACGAACAACTTAGTTCTAGGAGAAACCAATCAATCAATCAACATTCAACTTCATTTCAAATCTAACGATTGTACTGCTATCAATAAGTTCTTTGAAACATACGACTTCGTTATCCTCGATACCTTTCCGTAGTTTCAGTCTCATTTGAATTCAATATATCACTTAGTTGGATCGTGCACATATTTAAGGCGTCCACGAAATATATGCATTTCAACCGAGCCTCATGATAGTGAATCCAATTTCATATATTTGATTCATCCTATCAATTCTGAAATTAATCATACCGATGCTACCTGTCGAAGCAGGGACGTATTACCTAATCGCTAGGCCATCTCTCCTGGCTAAAGTCAACATCAGTATTGGAATCACAGTTTCCAAACAATAATATCAATACTGACCCCAATCCTAAGGTCAAACTAAAGTTGATAGTACGAGGCTTTCTACCTAAGCTCGCATCACTCTGATTTCTAAACTTCGAGCATAGATTCCTCCTATTCGTATTTGCAATACTTAGTCCAGGGGGTCCGAGTCATTCAGCAAAGCCATCATATTATAAGTTTCACTCAACCAAGTCCTCTGCATATCACTATCGTACGTCCAAACTAGCAATTCACATAGTCTATATCTTTAAATATGTTCGATATAATCAATCTATCCATCCTACCCAAGTCAAGCACACCACGATACGATTTGTCACCAAACAATAATTCTCATACCATATTTCCTAAGACGTTTAACACAATTTACATATTTGATCACAAGGTCGTCTAGCATAGCAATATATCATGTCCTAAATCTTTCGCAAGTTCGATTATCCATGCTGGACATAAAATCACCATGCCAATGCTTTCCCAGGATAATCGTCCTCATCGGGGCATAACTCTTACTTTATGTCTAGACTAGTTCATTCTCATATTCATATTGGATCTACTCAATCCTCAAACTTACTTTCTAGTCAATCACAAGTCTAAACAATTTTTGAATTCACCTTCGTATCAAACCACAAGTCTAAGAAATCCAATTGCCACACCATGATCTCCCGCAAGTTTGATTATTTATGCTGGACATGAATCACCATGCCAGCGTTCTCGCAGAATGATCGTCCTAATCCGACGTGACGTTTGTACGAGATTGGAGTTGCGCTTGTACAAGACAAGAATGTCAATATTGTGGTTAACCTCGAAATAATCAAGACACTCTCATTTTTATCCAAATATTCATTTCTATCAAAATCCCAAGTATTACTATTTGCCACTAAAACAAGTTGTTTTGATTGTACTTTGAATTTAATTACAAACAGAACATAGTACAATATAGGATTTAGATGTAATCTTAGGAGTACACTTTTGTTTTTGTCTAAAAAATCGTGGCGATGGAGCGAGTGGTAATTCTTTGACTCCGTTGATGATCTGACGACGATCTCGAACTCTTTGAAAGTCTGGGTTGCTCTGAAACGAGCAGTGACTTGAAGAGGTTTGGGACTCTTACAAGTGCTCTCGAAGCTGAAGTGGTTGAAAAATGTTCAATAAATGGGGCTTCGAACTTGGAGATTAGGTGAAGGAATAATCCTTCTATTTATAGACAGCAAAATGATTTGCTTATGCATGCATATATGATGCGCGCACGGAGAACTTGCACGTAGGAACGCTATGTGGCTGACTTCGTTGGTCGTATAGACGATGCACCAGGGAGTTGGAGCTGAATCTGTTTGAACTGCAATGTTGAGCTACAGTGGAGCTGACACATGACAGTTGTTGAGATTCGGTTGTTGCTGAGATCTTGAGTTGTTGGAACCCATTCATTGGCAGAACTGAGTTAATAACACATGGCACGTGTTCATGGCTCAAATATCTCAGATTTTATACAGGATGATCTGTCTGGATGCGCCTAAGATCTGGCACATGAAAAGACTTGGGTCATAGCTTTTAGGAGTCAAAAGCAAGTCTGGACGCATGAATTATGAGGCGCGTGTAGAGCTTTGGGTGCTTGGTTGCGAAGGCGCATACGGATGATCAGTAGGCCACGTAGCGGAGCACAGCTGTGACCGACAAAATAAGTAATAATGATGCTGACATTGACGACTCTTCTTTTTTTGTAAAAGCTGTCAACTGCTCAGTCTTCGAAAAACGTGATGATGGTTATGTCACATAGCATTAAATGCTTGATGGGTGACGTGCTTAGGTAGACGCATCTGTCCGTTCGTCACTAGGCGCATTGCAATGGAGTGCATGATGCTGAGGAGCACATTTGCTACGTGGCACATCTCCTTTGGTCAACTTTGTCGAGTCTTTCGAGACTCGAATTGATGATTCTTTGACTTAGCTGAATTTAATTTGGCGGATTCATCTCCATTAATGCAAGTTCAATGCACTGACTTTGGGGAAGTTGCCACTTGGCGTATGGGTTTGATTTGCCCTGGCCTATAAATAGCAGCGGTAAGAGAGTGTTTGCTTTGTATTTCATACGACTTCTCGACGAAGATGAACTCGACCGATCCTCCTCCTCGACAAAAGGTTGTACTGTGGGATGTGGCTCTCCTCGTTCGAAGAAGCTTTGACGATGAACTCTTTCAGAAGACTGAGACGCACCGGGAGAGCTATGGACACAACAGCTTATGTTCGAACCCCTTGTCGGTGGTATTTTCTATGAGATGGCGTTGGGTGCCTGTTGCATCCAAAGATCGGGGTCGTCATGTCCTGACTTTTGTTATGCTGGAAGAGCCACCGGGTTTGTATTGATTGCCAACCCGTATTCTAATCAATAAGTGCTTCATTAGCCAAAGCACTCGTGTATTGACGAGAAAGTGATTCGCTCTGATGAGGAGGAGTGATGCACCTATGCTGAGACGTCAGAGTGATACACCTAGCTGAGATGTCGAAGTGATGTACCTAGTTGTAGTTTAGGCTTTTTCTTTGTAGTATACTTTTTGTTATAACAAAGAGTTTGGATATGTAATAGACTTTTATGTGAAAACTAAAAATCTAATCTTCATGTGCCTCTTTTCTTTGCTATCTTTTGATGTGTCAATATTCTGTCTTTGGCGCATGATGTTTGGGGGCGCATAGTGCTTTGGGGCGTATAAAAGTTTTCGATCTTGGATGCGTCTGAAATTCTATGCTTCTACAAGACCCCCTTCAAAGTTTTCAAAACTTTCTGCCAAGTTTTGGAATACTTTGAACTAAGAAGCATGTGTAGTAGATGTCCTGGGCGCATGCCCTGTCTGGGCGCATGGTCGTTCCGTGCATGGCTATGCCAGCACTTATTCTCCCTGATTTAAATGAAATAAGATAACATTTCAAACTCTGAGAGATTAATGATGATCTCTTTTAGAAGATATGCAGCCGTCAGTTTCACAAAACTCGAAGAGACGCTGACGTCATACTTTTATCGGTTTACATACGGGGCTTGAGCCTGTTAATAGGTATCTATAGAGAGAGATAACTTCTTCTACTTTTTCTTCTTCTTCCTTCTCAAGAGCTTTTCTCCTCAAACAAAACCCTTTTTTGAGAGATGGACCCCAAGACTCCCCGTGGTGGTGCTGGCCGAGGCAAAGGCAAGGGCAAGCAGTCCATCGAGGCTGACGACGAGGAGTCCCCTGCTGTCCAGACGACGCTTGCCATTGAGCGATCGGAGGTGACCAGTGGATGATCTGATTGCTTTGAGAGTTGCACAGACACTTCATACGGAACATGCTTCAAACTATTTCGTTGAAGCGCGTGGATGTGGCTGTATGAGCCCCACCCTGAGGATGCACCTAGGTTTTTTTCGCTGATGTGGATAGACTTTGTCCTGATGATGCGATGGAGCTTTTCTCGCTGACGCGCATGGACTTTGGTGCTAATGATGTGCCGAAGCTATCCTTCCAACACACATAGACTTTTGGTCATGTATATGCACCATGGTGGAATTCATTTAGTATGTATGGACTTTTGTCCTGATGATGCGTCAAGATTTTGATGCGCAGCTGTTTGCATGCATCGATGCCAAGTTGTGCATATCTTTGGACTCAAGGTAATGAGTTATTTTGCTAACTCTCCTTTTCCCTTTTTGTCGTAGTATCTGTACCGAAAGCAGAGGCTATCATGAAGGAGGAGATGCGGGCCCCCTTTTGTTAAAGAAGAACCAATGACCATCAAAGGGAAAATAACTCCAAAAGTTGAAGTTGTTGTTAAGGAAGAACCAGCACCGGAAGGTAGCAGTACCAGAAGCTCAAGTCCTCCTGCTCCTGCAGAGGACCTTAACCAATTGGAGCCTTCTTATGCGTGATGGTTGAGGAAGTGGCATATGCCTCAACGTAACCATTATCCCTGGCTATAGGGTCTCATGCAGTCGCCATTCTCGGGGAAAATGAATAAAGTTAATTTTCTTTTCTTGTCTTAGTATTTCCTATCTTTGTTCTTTGATATCTTGAGATGTAGTTTGTTTTTGTTTCTTTTCAACGCAAATATAGTCCTTTACTCTTATTTAGAAATAAAAAATATTTGTTTGTTCAATTTTGTCCTAAACTTGTAATTTTGTGGACTTATCATCTTTAGCGTACCTTGGTTTCTAGGTACAGATAATAAGTTGAGAGAGGGAACCAACATATTTACTCAGAGGCAATATGGACGTAGTAAATATAGGGTTGACGGTAGAGTTTTTCTACTCAGAGTTAATATAGACGTGGTAGGAATGAACTCAGTAGGGATACAAAGAAAAACTCAGAGGTGATGTGGACGTGGATGTTCTATGATCGAGATGCAACAAGACGGTGGTTGTTGGATGGAATGTTTAC
The DNA here is from genome assembly GCA_029216955.1 of Iris pallida. Lineage (NCBI taxonomy): Eukaryota > Viridiplantae > Streptophyta > Magnoliopsida > Asparagales > Iridaceae > Iris > Iris pallida. Next base: position 14,226,474 of record JANAVB010037819.1, read on the forward strand.
TCAGAGGTAATGTGGACATGGTAAACATAGATTTTAGCGTCATCTTACAGAATATATATAACACCCAGTTTTCTAAAATGAGGGTAATTTTGAATTTTTGTAATTTTAGTCTTTTAATAATGATATTTAAATCATGATATGATCCTTGGTAATTTTAAAATCAATTTTAAACTATTTTAAATCATGACTTATGATTTTGGTGTTTGGCTAGTGTAACCTTAGGGACTGTTGACCTAGAGCCTAGCCATGTGATTAGGGTATTCATGAATCATTTCTAGCTTCAGGGTATTTTAGTCATTTTTGTAATTTTGGAAATTATTTGGAATTATTTAGTATTAATTATAATTATTAGAATTTTTAGTGATTTTTAGTATAATTGATTTAGTGCTATAGTTGATTTTGACTAGTGTTGACTTAGGAGACTGTCCTAGAGGCTAACCTAGGTCATGACTACTTGGTTAGGTTATGAAACCCTAGCTTGACCTAAGTTAGTGTCATTTAACTCATTAGAATTTATTTGGGGAATTAGGTTTTGAATTGATTAGGGAATGGCTAGTGATTTCACAAGTCATGACTTACGACTTTAGCCTTAGAGGCCCAACCCAACACTTGTAAGAGCCCTAACCCTAGCCCTATCCAGCCCATGGCTGGCCAACACTATCCCTCCCTCTATTTAATGCTCTTAGGAATTAGGGCTAGCCTCCATTAGAATTATTTGCAAGTTTTAGAAAGAGGTGAGTCCCCAACTTCAATAATCCGTAGAAAAACCTATTTAATTTCTTTTCCATCCAAAAAAATTGCATTTGGTTCTAATTCACATGTTCTTGCTGTTTATGGAAGATTATTTCAGCTTGGAAGCAATTTGGAGAAGTTTGGCTATCAAGAGGAACACCCCTCTTTGGTGTTTTTCTTGAGGATTGACACCTATAGGTAACTCCTTCAAAACCTATTATAATTGCTGTTATTATTGTATTTTAGCCTAGATCAAGGTGTCCCCTAGCTAACCCTAGATTTTTGTAGGATTTCGTGTCGTATTCGTGTCCCATTTGGACACGTATCAGTCCATGTAATTAGGTGTTTGCTGAAATGCCCCAAAGGGCATTTTGAACTGATTTTAGGGATATTTTTGAATAGAAATTTAGTTTGTGTCCTCGCTTATGAGATTCCATTACTCTGAGATCGTAGTAGTGTCGTATTGTGTCTAGATCTGGACACGAACACGCGGTTTGGGACACTGCACACGCTGCCCTGCTATTCGGGGGCTGTACCGGACACGACACACGACCACTAGACACGAAACTCGACACATGCCTTGGGGCAGTGTCTGACACACCACGTGTCAATTTTTAGATGACCACATGGCGTGTCGAAGGAGGAATCAGTGTCGCACTGATTTTTTACTGACTGCGCACAGTTTATTTTTGTGCACTGATACGGCCAGTTATACTGGACACGATGACACGTGGACCTAATACAAGCTGACACAAACCTAGGTGGACACTAGGCGAACCACCCTGCACAAGGACACGACCTAATTCGTGTCGTGTCGGGTGCACGACACGCGTGCACTTGTGCACGAGACAGTGTACTGTGCAGTGTCTGTGTGCTCGATTTGTGTTTGTTTGTATGTGGGTACGTCGTGTCACATTGTGGTGGACACAAGACACCCTCTGGGACACGAACACTTGTGGGGTATTCGTTACCAACCAATTATTGTACATTCTAACATGTTTTTAATTATCAATTTTCAAATTCCCTAAAAAACTTGATACATGTTATTCTCACTGATTTTTCCAGTTTTTCAATTTGGTTTTTAGCAATCATTTTTGTTAGTTTAAATATTGTTAATTACATGTTTAAGTCCCTAATACTGTTCTCCTATAAGTTTTCTAACTGTATGCTAAATTTGGAGATGTTTGGTTGAGTTTTGGGTTTCGAAATGGAAATGATATAAGATGGACTGTTTTCAAAAGTCTGAATATGTAACCTAAGATATGTGGGTTAAACTGATTTGATTTCCCTTTCTTTTACTGAAATTATGTTGATATCCTGTAATATGCTAACCTGAGATTAAGTGCATTTGAGGATGGCCCTTGGTTGAACTCAAAATCTGAGTTTTAGGCTATATGGTACTGTCACTTGGTTGGACTGAAAACTGGGAAATATAAATATGTGGTTTTGGCTTCTTAAATTCTGAACTCTGAGTTCATGTTGTATTCACTGTTGGTTAGCTTCATGGATGACTGAATACTACACATTCCATTCCCTGTTAGTGCAAATGTTGACACACTGGTTTAAATTCCTGAGAAAGGATCTTCCTTCCTATGAACTGTCAATTGATTTCCATTTCCTTTCCTTAACTGATTTTAATGATTGATTTCCATGTTTGAATCCTTACACATGTGTATTAGTTCCAGCTAGATAGGTTTTGCATGAGTGAATGGGATTTCGAATTATGGGATGGGCTGTGCATGAGTGAAGGCTGATACTTCCTCACTGATTTCTAAAATCTGGAATTTAATTCCACTTTTCACTAATTCTGAATGTTTATTGCCATGTTAATTCATATTAAATATGGGTTGGTTGCTGTCAAGAATAAAATTTGATTTGGGATTGAGATGGGGATTTCGATTTGGTGTTAAATTGTTAGTCAATGTATGAACTTTCATGTTGATCCCTTAAATCTGAGTTTGTTCACTGTCTTTGATCCCTATTCCTAAACTCATAATACACACATAACTCCTATTAGCTAACTGTCATGTTGGAACAAAACCTATTTGCTGAATTGCCTTGACATGTTCTGTTCATTGATTTCCTGCCACACACTATATCACACTCACACCCTCACATGGTACACCTTCACATGTACACACTCATGCTCACCCACACACACATACATTGCCATGATCCCTTATGTTTCACTAAGTTCCTATTGACACTAGACACATAACACAAACTGTCATTTATATTCTAGTTTCATGTTTCCACATGTGACACTACACACCCATTGTATCACACACACACATGTACACAAACACACATTCTATTTCCCTATCACCCTATGTATATATATATATATATAGGTACACCTATATGTAATATTATCATGTAGTCTATATATGTATAATGTGATTATCTATATTAAATTAGATATGCATTTAATATGTGATATGTGTGTGAACTATACTAAATTAGATTAATATTGTAATGTGTGAATATATGTTCTAGTCTATAGCCTATGGCTCATTGCCTGTGTATATGGCTTGAATGCCAGTGTAAGTGTGTAGTTGGCTAGTATAGTCTAGATAGTGTGTGTGCTTGCTAGAATAGGCTGGTTAGGCTTAGTGAGACTTGTTTGGCTTAGGCTTGACCTAGTTGACCTAGTTTGACTAGTCTAGTTGACTAGAGTTGACCGAGAGTTGACTTTAGTCTAGCTTAACCCCAAACTTCATGTAGATGCATTGAACCAGTCTGTTATATCATTTTAGACTTGTTGTGACTTCTGCTGTTCTGATTAGTAGCCAGACACCTCTCCTCGGATAGTACATTTCATCCGGACACTCAGATACCAGGCGAGTACATTCTCTGATTATTTCATATCCTGCTTAGAATTATTTTCCTACTTTAAATTACTTTACTTTGTTACTGTCACGTTGGTCACACGGATTAGTACTATATGGATCCTTTCTTGAGATGTTATCCTTTCAGGGAGCATCGGGTACTACATGTTCTGTGCGTTTTACTTACATGGCGTATCACTACGCTTCATTGGTTCATTGATCACTTGTGACATGCACTCTCATGATCACAGAGTCTTCCTTGAATCCTTATCCTATTTATTGGGTTTTCTAGAATCCCCATTTATGGGACTACCATGTACCACCCTTCGGGGGCCGTTACATGGAATCGTAACATAACCTGGTTGGATCCTTGTGTATCGATTGGGGGTACGGGGGAGTAGAAGTAGACATGTGAATAATACCCAAGTAGTTTCTCATCAGAATCATTCCGTAGTGTCTCATCAGAATCATCCTATGCCATTTACATGTCTATATTGTACTCTGACTCACTAGCTACTGTTAGTTCTCTATGTATAGTAGATATTTGTATTACAGTTCTCTCTTTCTGTTTACATACTGCATTCTTTCAGTACCTGTATCTTACTTTACTGCATGATTATATTTTTTAACCTGCTATGAACTGTTGAGATGTATTGTGCTCGCTCCTGTCCTGACTGGACCTGTTGAAAATATTACAGAGGACGAGGACGAGGCCTGTGTGGATACCTTCTACGGGGCAGCCCTAGACGACACTTGTAAGCTGGACTCTCAGGATGACCCAGATCTAGCTGATGACATTAGCCCCATTGCCTAGACTAGCTTAGTTAGGCCTTATCTTGTTTATGTTGTCTTGAGACTAGTTTAGCTAGACTTTATTCTGTCTTTGAGATCTGAGCTGTATATATTCTTTCATATTCAGTAGTTGAGACCATGTATTTATGGATATTGCTGAGATATTATCTTAGACTTTCTGATCATCTGTATTTCTTTGAGTTCTATATCATATCGTGCTTCTTCTTTCTTAGTTGTGATTGAGTTTACATTCTGCTATGTCACCCCCATTCGGAGAGTATAAACTGTTTAGAATTATATTGTTAGATATTGTGACCTAGGACAGCGTTCTACCGCCGATACTGTGGCATAGGCTGGATGTACCCACGTCTGGTGCCCTTACTCTAGGGTGCGGGTCGTGACAATATAGCATTTAGCTTTGTGGGGATGTTGAGAAACAACTCAGAGGCGATATGGACATGGATGTTTTCTTCTGGGGAAAGAATGCATTGGAGTGACTGTATGTCACGCCCTAGAACCAGAATACTGGAGAACAGGGAACAGATACAGCCAGCTACGTACAATAAAGTGCAACCCCCTCGCAATAAGGTCACGGCTGTCTAGATGCATGAGAGTTTAACTACAAGTCAGTAGTTTCTTATGGTCAAGAACAAGCCTAGTGTCTCAATTTCAAGCAAGCAAGTAACTATTACAATATATTAGATCATCAGACATACAAGGTAAGGCATCCTAAACATTACATATTCAGATGATCATGAAGGTAGTCATACAAAATAAGAAGGCTAGCAAGAGTTAAAGTTATACATGATCAACCCTAGGATTTGTCAATCATGTTACAGCCCTTAGGCAGACAGAATATAAGTTTCAACACGAGCTAACACTTGCTCGGCGGCTAAACGCCTCAAAAAAAATAATTTACAATAGATCGGGGAACAAAAGAAGAAAACCTACTCGTTGCCAGGGTTATGCCTGGTGTTCACCATCTGGCTGAAAGACAGGTAGATCCTCGGGAGCTACTCTGAAATCTGGCCATACAAAACCAGCTGGGTCAGACCCCAGAAAGAGCAAGTGCCATAAAGGAGGCTTCACTTAAGAACTAAAACTAGCATATTAACACATGAAGACATAAATAATAACGAAAGGCATGAGTTAGGGAAAATAGAAAGATAAACAATAAGATAACTAAAGGACTATTCCGGTAACCAAGTTACAACTCGTAAACCAAACAAGGACCGGGGTTGTAACCCTTCACCTGAACATGGCTTAGTCTCCAATCATTTATTGACAAGAGTAAAGCATAAACAGTAATATACTAAAGTAATCATAAACTGGTACTGCCTAGACCAGACTAGACTGGACTCCATCCATCAATCACAGCCAAGCAATGAGTGCGGCTGTTTGTCATGAAATATAAAAGAATAGAACAATTATCGGAGGACTGGACTTTTACTTCACAATACAAACTCGCTTGTACAAAGAAAGCCTAGGGACGAAAACCTAGGTACAGCAATCTAAGTACAATTATTTATTTTAGATTCTGGGGGGTGACGATAGAGGCTCGAAAAAGCGACAGCAGCTCTGCCTTACTCCTTAGACGATCGGATGCAACCTTGGCTCCGGGGAAGAAATGCTCTTGGGATGCTCTCTGTGGTGCCTTTGTCTCTCTGCTCTTTCTTCTCCGTATGTATCTGTCTGTCTCTGTGTGTGTGTGTGTGTCCGTCCTTTGAAAGGGAATGGCACCTTGCTATTTATAAGAGTGGGGGGCATCATTAGGGTTTGCAATGATTGCCCATTCTCAAAAGTCGGCGGCTAAGGATCAATGAATCTGGGCCGCTCATCTTTAATATGATAGATCTGGGCAATTAATGTAATTGCATCAAACCTTTATAGGTAATTAATGATGATTGATATAAATCCCCATGATTTGTTATGCCAATCTCGGATTTTCAGCCACGTGTCATTGATTTGCTTGATTGTAAATAATCTGATTTGATCCCAATATTTTATTAGGATTTGTTGATGGATTTCGGTCGATTTGATGCCACGTGTCCCATTATCATGCTACGTGTCTTAACCGCGAGCCACTTAAAAAATCTGAACCGCATGAGGACTGCTCCCCATTGAGTCGTATAAGGCATGACCACGTGTCAAGGCTGCTTGGGAGTGGCCCCTGAACATTTGAACCGCATGGTGGTGATCTGAGCCGCATGAGCGCAGGAGACCGCATGATGGGTGCTTTCTTCGTGAGCCGCATGGAGATAGTCCTCGTGAGCCGCATGGGATAGCTTCTGCCTGAGCCGCATCGGTGGCCTCTGTCTGAGCCGCATGCAACTGTCCACGTGTCAAGGCCGCATAAAGGCCTTTTGGTTTTCGGAGGATTGTGTCAGAAATCTCCTTCGTTTCCCTAGGAGTCTGCCATTATGACAGAGTCATTATTACATCTTTCTGTCATTGGTCAGAGCTGTCAGCCGTCAAGGCATTAAATGCGGTAGAAGACAAAAAGAAGAGCTGTTGAGGGCCACGTGGCTCCTCTCTGGGCCGCATGGAGCTATTCGAGCCGCATAGATGCTTGAGCCACATGGGTCCCTGAGCCACATGAGCTCTATGAGCCGCATGGGGATCCTCGGCCGCATGGATCTTTCTTTATTCTTTTCCATGCTTCTACAAGACCCCCTTCAAAGTTTTCAATTTGCAAAATTGAAATACTTTGAATAAGAAGCATGGCTATATATAAACTCTTCTGGCCGTATATGATGTCCTTGTCGCATAGATGTCCCAACCGCATAGCCTCCTCAGTCGTATTAGTCAATCAATCGTATGGACGCTTTGGCCGCATGGGCTATTTGGCCACATGAAGACCCTTGCCACATCATCCTGTCACGTGTGCAAATCTTTTTGCATTAATTGCTGTTTGATTCTAAGGCCGCTTTTAGGACAGGATCCAAAGAGTCTAGCCCTAAATAATCAGATCGCCTTGATAAACGAAGAGTCGATTATACTGTTCGTGGATCGATGCGTCGGTTCATTGGAGTTCTGCCTATAAATAGTAGGGTATTTGGGAAAGACTTTCTTTTACTTTCTGCTATTGCCCTAACCCTCTTGTCTTCGTCCTCTTCCTCTGATCATAGTAATGGCTCCCAAGAAGACTGTTGCGACGAAGAAGGCAGTATCTTCATCGGCGGTGAAGGGTAAGAAATCTGCTTCTGCGGCGACAGATGTGGCAGCTCCTCTGCCAGCTGACGTACCCGTAGTTCACCCCGACGTCCATCCCGCTATTGATGGTAAGGACCTTTTGCGTGAGTTTGGAACCCTGACTGTCAGGGCTACGTCGTATATTTTATGCGCTAGCCTTCATCATACACGTCTCGAGCCGCATGGGGTATGTTCCATGTCGAAGCCGCATGAGATCTGTTGTTGTGACCGTATAAGTACCTCTCTATCGGGGTCGCATAAGCTCAGCATAAACTCACTTGATTTGGACCGCATAAGCCTATTCGAATTGGACTGTATGAACTTATCTGCATTTGAGCCGCATAAGCGTGTCTCTAACGGGGCCGCATAAGCTCACTTAATTTGGACCGCATATGCTCGCTTGAACTCATCTTGTCGTATGAGCCTTTTAAACTTATTCGAACTCTGTCTCATGAGGTTGTGTTTGAACAGTGCCGCATGACTATGTTTAGTCACTGTAGCATGAGCCTCCACTAGTCGGGGCCGCATAAGCTTTTTTATGAGTTGGGCCGCCTGAGGCTTCTTTGAATTCGAGCCGTATAGGCTTGAGGGCATTAGTCAATCATTTTTTTCATTTATTTCTTTTGTCTTTGTCTCAGTGAATTTGTCGGTTAATGCTGCTGGAGAACTCCTGCTAGGTCGAGCCCAAGCTGCTCTGGGCTATAGGTACGACCATATAGTTAGGCATATGGCAGACCAGTTTTCTAGTGACGAGCCTCCGGCGAGATTGAATGCCCTCAAGAACCAGCCTTTCTATTTTCTCAATGCTATGATGAACTCAGGGAAATTAGAAGGAGAATATTTGAAGCCTGCGTTCTTCTTCGGAGACGCCTTGATTGTGAAGAACAGTCAGGTTCTGAATGTGTCAGAGAACTGGAGTTTTGTTTCTAACGGGATGGCTATCCGCATCCCCCAAATGGAGCATCACTTCCCACTATCTTGGTTCAATATGCTTCCACTGGACCGTAAGATGGAGGAGTCTTTAACTCCTACCCGAAGTGGGATGTTTGTGGGAGACATCCATTATAACAACAGTATGAAGTCGGTGTGTGCGGGCAAGATGCACACCAGCCGTTCTGTAATGGGATTGGCCCCGAATACTTTCTTGAATGTGTCGGGTCCCAATTTCATGTTTTCTGCAACCGACACTTTTATGAACCAACTTGCTCGGAAGGGCTCTTATCCCATTGGCCGGTTGACGCTCCCGAGTTGGATACACCCCATTCCATCATGGACCAATCTGTCTATGTGGATCTTGCAAAAGTATAAGGCCTTTTTGTGTGAGATTGGTCTTTATCATGCTATTCGGGGCTCCAGCCATGGCTTGCCCATAAACAAGAGATTATTCATGTCTCTGCTGGAGATGTATAACCGCCGTACGGGAACCTTCTATACACCCTTAGGGGAAATGGGGCTTGCGCTCCACGAAATGGGGCTTGCGCTCCCTTAGGGGGACGAAGCTTTTGAGACGTACACTCCCACGAATGAGGAGTTCGCAGAGTTGGAGGGACGGTATCCAGGCTTCGTAGCTATTTATCAAGAGATATTGTGCCACTATAGCACATGTCAGCAGATAGCCAAAAAGGACAGCAGCTCGGAAGGGAATGCTCCCCACACCAAGGACTGGGTGCGCTATCTCTTCACGATGGGTGCCTCAGGTCGAGTTACTTCCCGACATCCTCAATCCCGGGAGGCGGTTCAAACTTTGGTGTCATCGACCAAGAGGGTGGCCACCACTAGTGACAGATTCGGGAGTAAAACTGACTCTTTTGGTTATTTTTATCAGGATACCCAAGAACTGTCAGAAAAGACGCTCCTGGCGGGATTCTTGATGGTATGGCTGCGAAATTGTGTAGTCTCGGGAGGATCTGGTTCTATTGAAAGGATCAGTCGTAATTTCATCCTTCCGGCCGTGAAGTTAGTTTCGCGAGTCAAGCTAGCTCTCCTCCAGGCCATGGTATGGAGCATACACCGTGGCCTTCATACTTTCAAGTCCAAGGTCATCGCCCGCGACGTGATAAAAGATTTTGAACGGACTGAGCTGTCCTATCATTATCTGATGGGGTGGCTACTGATGCATTATCCGTCTTTGATGATACCGGGCTCTGAAGACGGCATAACTGACGACGACGCTTTTATCTTCCGTTATCGTAATGAGTCTTGGGAGTACGAGACCATGCGTGCTTGCCGAATGGCGCTGGCGAGGGCAGATATGTACAACATTTTCGTATCTGTCCCTCGTTTTACTGCTGAGGAAATAGCGACTGTACATCTCGATGGTATTGGGCCCCCTCAGCTTCTGGACGGCCAGATGCTCCTGTGGCTGCGTATCATCCGCCCTGCTCATTTGGTGTATCGCAACCGTAATACTATCTTTCTGGAGCCTTATCTGTCCAGCAGGTTTGCCCGACAATTTGGATACAGCCAGCTTTTTCTAGACAGTCTCAGCTCTTGTCTGGGTTTTGAAGGTAGCCTTCTTGACGGCATCAGGGCCTGGCACTACTATGATACATTCCATACCCGTACCATTTTCTCGGTCCCTGATATTAAGGCGCCGGTAGAGATTTTATATATGGCAGCTCTGTACCATGTCTTGGCAAATAAACCCTCTGTAGGTTTTAACTCGGGTACCAGTTTTATTGTCGGTACCGGCCTGAAGGAGAGGTCCCAGGGGGCCAAGACGAGGAAGAGGAAGAATAGAGTCGAAGTGCCAGATTCGGACTCCACTACTGCGGATGATGAGGGCTACGAGCATGATGCAGATGATTCTTCCCTTCCGTTGGAAGATGTTGGGGTGGATCAGTCGCCTGTTTTGCCAGATAAAATGGCGGCAGATCAGCCACCCATTCCACCAGGCCCTGTACGAAAGCGTAGCAGGCAAATTTCTCCAATTGGCGGTATTTTTTGCTTCCGAAAACTGGCTGTGACCAGACACCGCAAGTTAACTATCAGGGAAAAAGGCGAGGAAGTTGACGCCGCATCAGAGGTAAACAAGTCGCTACCGGTTCTTTCTTTCTTCTAGCTTTGATTTTAATCATCTTCCTTCACTCTTATAGATGTCAGAAGAAGAGGAATTTCAAGTTGCCGAGGTCGTGACTTGGGATGACGGGGGCTCCGGTGAGCCTGCTCCTGAAATTGCTGAATTCTATCAAGATAATGCTGATCGAGTTGCCTCTTCCTTCGAGGTAGAGGAGTCGGCCGAATTTAACTTGGAGATCGCGGGTGAGGAGACCATGCCAGCTGCGAGCAAGCTGTAACCTCTATGCCCCTCCCTTAGTAAGATAAGCCGAATCTTAACTTGCGAGGAGGCCTATCTGCTCTATCATCACATCCTTCGGGTCACGTCGATTGACTATTGTCATGGACATGCAGGTCCTGCCTCTTTAGTGCCGATGATGGCCATTGTTGAGACAGACTCTGCCGAAGGGGCACTGGCGGAGAGAAGTTTGCCCCTTCCCATCCGGCTCATCTTGATGGGCCTCCCGCGGGCTCGAGTTCGGCCAGTCAGGTGATGGGACAGCCGGGGCAGGGGACGATGGTCCTTGCATCTTCCTCTGCTCGGGCGGCTCCGAGAGTCGATCTCTCCACCCTGCCAAGTGTCCAGGCTCTTCGGGTGGCAGAGGAAGAGTTGGCCGCTATCCGCGCATCGTTCTGCTCGGAATTTGTCCCCTTGGTGGCAAGTTCTAGCACAACTCCTTCGATGTTGCCGGCCACGCTTCCTCTGACGCCGTCCTCTACAGAGGTCCTGGATGAAGCATTACAGGACATGGTCGACAGCTTTTTTCGTCACTTAAAAAGGGGGATAGAGGCTGCTGTGGACAGAGGGACCTCTTTCGTCTTGGCCCGGCAATACGCTCAGGGTCAAATTGATATCCTTAAGGCCCTTCCCGGTGGGGCAGGGGTGGCTGCACTTCTGGAGGCAAAATTGCTGGAGACTGATCAGCTGGTGGCCTAGCTTCAGGTATTGCGGCAGGCTGATCTGCCTACTGCTATAGATCCGGAGCGTGGTTCCCTCATAGCTGCTGTAGAGAAGGCAAGGGCTGCTCGGGATAAAACCAGGCCGGCCATACTGAAGGACCTCCACGATCTGTCTGATCGATATGATCAATTGAGCTACGAGAGTGAAGATGTTACGGCTTGGGAAGCGACTGCCTCCCACGGGATCACTGACACGCGGGAGTAGATCCATGAGCTTCAAAGGAAGTTAGCTTTCTTTGAGTCTGAGCTCGAGGCTGCCCATATCGATAGGGTGCTAATTATCCAGGAGGCTGACAGAGTTAATCAAGCTTCGGCTGACTTGGAAATTGCCTTGAAGAAGTTGGAAGACGACTGGCGGGCGCTCATGGACTTGGATAATGGAGAGCGGTTGTCCCAGGAGGCTGAGCGCCGAGCTAGACAGCGGCTTGAGCGGGGGACCTCCTTAGTGCGAAACCGTCTCCTGAAATTGTGTAATGCCGAACTATAGTCGGCCTTTTTCTCCTTTTGTTTCTGTTCACCTTTTTTTCTTTTTAAGAGGGACGTGGTCCCAAAACATATAATGCTTTTTTGGCTTCCAAATAAAAGAATATGTTTTATTCCATCCTTTCTTTGTACTGCCTGTTGTGTTTGTGGTGTTGCGGTGGCATTTCCCCCGAATGGGAGATTTGTTTGTGGACCTGTTACCCTTAGCGTACCTTAGTTTTAGGTATGGATAACAAGTTTGATTGGGGATACCTAGATCAGTTCCATGGTAAGGTGGTCGTGGGTGTTCCAGGTATCGAAAGATAGAATGCCATGGAGCAGCTGGGCTCCCGGGGCACGATAAAAAATGGTGGGCCTGTACTAAGAGACTTAGCAAAGGACATCTGTGGGCCTATTGTCCTTGGCGTACCCTATCTTAGGGTACGGATAATAGGATGAAAAGGGAACCAACATACTTACTTAGAGGTAATAAGGATATGACAAGTATGAGGATTTTACCGTGGAGTCTTCCTACTCAGAGGTAATGAGGACATGGCAAGAGTGGACTCATCGGGGGATATTTGTGGTCAACAGAGGACATTTGTGGGCCTATTATCCTTGGTGTACCCTGGTTCAGGGTACGGATAATAAGACGAGAGAGAACCAACATACTTACTCAGAGGTAATGAGGACATGGCAAGTACGAAGGTTTTATCGTGGGGGTCTTCCTACTCAGAGGTAATAAGGACATGGCAGGAGTGAACTCAATGGAGGATATTTGTGGACCTATTATCCTTGGCATACCCTAGGTTTTTTTTTGGTACAGATAATAGGTCGAGGGAGGACCAATATATTTACTCAGAGGTAATGAGGACATGGCAAATATGAGGGTTTCTTCGACGGAGCCTTCCTACTCAGAGGTAATGAGGACATGGCAGGAGTGGGCTCAATGAAGGAGGGTACATAGAATGACTCAGAGGTAATGAGGACATGGAGGTTCTATGTAAAGGGGTGATTTGTTTTTGGCAAAAGTGAAACGACTCAGAGGTAATGAGGACATGGCCGTTTTGGAAATTTGTGGATCCGTTACCCTTTTTGTGCACTTGGAGTGCGGGTAGTGGATCATGAGGGGGGATCTCTTTCAGGAAGAAGGTTCAGAGGGACGGTCATACAAGACTTTACTATCTGAAAGAGTGACCGGAATGTGAGTTCAGAGGCACCTGCGAGTACATGACCCGATAATCTGGGAGATTGTGAGTTCAGCGGTACGGGAGGGTACATAACTCAATAATCTGGAATTTGGAAATAGAGTTCATCGACACCAGCGGGTACATAACTCGATAATCTGGGGTGTTGTGGATGTGAGTTTAGCGGCACCAGCGGGTACATAACTCAATAATCTGGGATGTGATACGAATTCAGCGGTACCGGCAGGTACATGACTCTATGATCTGGAAAATGTCGTTTAGACATAATATTTCTTCCGAAACTTGCCATTGACGGGCAACATGAGCAAGTCTCCGTTTTGTTTTACGAGACGGTAGGCACCGTTGGAGAATACGGCCTCAATGATAAACGGGCCTTCCCATTTTGCCTGGAATTTGCCGACGATTTTGTGAGTCATGACCATCGGCCTCCGGACTGCCAGAACGAGATCGCCCACTTGGAATGTTCTGATTTTAACCTTCTTGTTGAAGGCTCCGGAGATGCGTGCTTGGTATAGCTCGATCCGTTGTTGAGCCAGGAGGCGCTTTTCATCTAAGGCCTCCAACTCTTGTAGTTGGCGACGGTAGTTATCGTCCATCGTCAATTGGTAAGTAAGGGCGACGCGGAGCGAGGGTATTTGAGTCTCCAATGGGAGAACTGCCTCGCTTCCGTACACCAGGGAGAATGGTGTGTTCCATGTGGCTGTTCGGATTATGGTACGGTACGCCCATAAGCATTCACCAAGCTTCTCGTTCCAGTCACGTTTGTTGGACGATACGAACTTCTTGAGAAGTTTGATGATTGTTTTGTTGAATGCTTCTGCCAACCCATTCACTGCCGGATTGTATGGTGTTGAAGCAATATTCTGGATGCGGTGCTTGTCACAAAACCGATAGAAGGCGTGGCTTGCAAACTGCGGACCATTATCGTGGATGATCCTTCGGGGCAGTCCAAAGCGGTAGATGACGTGATGCTTGAGGAAGCTGATCACATTTGAAGTTTTGACTTTTGCAAGCAGAACAGCTTTTGCCCATTTGGAGAAGTAATCGGTGATTACGAGTATGAAGCGATGTCCTCGGGAAGAAGGTGGAGTGATTGGACCAATAATATCCATCCCCCATGCTTCGAATGGTCAGGATGCCACTGTCGGGTGTAGAAATTTGGATGGTTGGTGAATGAAGTCCGCGTGGACTTGGCAGGCTTTGCACTTCCTTGCATAGTCTATCGCATCTGCTACCATCGTGGGCCAGTAGTAGCCCATTCGACGAAGACGGTCTAGCAATTTAGGGCCATGCTGATGGGCCCCGCAGACACCGTCATGAGCTTCGCGTACGGCTTCTTTGGCTTCTGTATTTGACAGGCACCGAAGCAATAGCCCATCGTAGGATCGCCGATACAGCATTTTCGTTTCTGTATCGTAGAAGAATCTGAGAGAACACCTTCTGATGGAAGTGGCCTCCTTTGGGTTCTCGGACAGGATGTCGTAGACTACGAAGTCAATGAATGGTTGTCTCCAGTCTGGCGCTTCGTCGATCGTCTGAGCGGAATAACTTGCGATGATTTAAACATTGTTCTTGGGACAGACCAGTTCATGGCCTATTACATCTACCGATTGATGAGTATGATTTGGCACTGCTAGGGTAGCGGCAAGGCCAGCTAGGGCATCGGCTTCGATATTTCGGAGTCTGGGGACGTGTTCGATAAAGAACCCCTCGAATGACGAGATGATGTTAATTGCTATTTGGTGATAGGGGATCATGTCTTCATGGCGGACTTCGTATGAACCCCGGATCTGATTGACGATTAACTGTGAATCGCCGTATGCTTCAAGATATTCTACCCCCAGCTCTCTTGCAAGTTGAAGGCCAATAACCAAAGCGTTGTACTAGGCCACATTGTTAGAACAGGGTTCTGTGAGGGAGTAAGCGCGGTTGATCACCAATCCAGAAGGAGAAACCAACACCTCCCCGACTCTGACGATGATGTTGTCCTTAGGTCCGGTCCTTAAGGCGCCGTCAAAGAACATTCACCATATATCATCGTGAGAGGTTGCATGCGAGTCGGCGTCCTCATCTGGGATTTTTTCATATATTCTGGACGACTCCGAGCCTGGGTGGGCTGCTAAAAAGTATGCCAGAGCCTGACCTTTAACAGCCTTTTGTGGGACGAAGATCATATGGTAGGGGGACAGTAATATTGCCCATATAGCGAGGCGAGAGCTGAGTGCCCCTGGTTTAGTCATGAGGACCCTAAGAGGGTTGACTCATGAAATCATATGTATGGTTTGTCCTGTAACATAGTGCCGCATCTTTTGAATGGCGAACACCAGGGCGAGGCATTCCTTTTCCACGGCGGTATATCGGTGCTCTGGCCCGATCATCATTCGACTGAGGTAGTATATGGCTTGTTCATGGCCTGCATCATTATTTTATGCTAGCAGAGCACCGAGGGAATGCTCCATTACGTGTATATAGAGCAGGAATGGTTTTCCAGCAACCGGGGCTACCAGGACTGGAGGGTTCGACAAATATTCTTTGATGCTGTCGAAAGCACGTTGGCATTCTTCATCCAATACGAACGAGATGCCTTTCTTCATGAAATGGGTGAATGGCCGACATCGCCCGGAGAGGTTAGAATGAACCTCCTGATGTACGCTAGCCTCCCTTGGAGGCCTCGAAGTTCTCGGAGATTTTTCGGGGGACCCATCTCCATGATTGCCTTCGTCTTCTCAGGGTCTACATGGATACCCTGGGCGGTGATGATGAAACCCAAGAACTTTTTGCTGGATACGCCCAAGAAGGATTTTGTGGGATTCATCTTCAGGTTGTGTGCTTGCATCAGGTCGAATACCGTCTTCAGATCCTGGAGATGGTCTCCCTAACAGCGACTCTTGACAGTGATGTCATCAACATAGCACTCCACCGTCTTGCGTAAGTGGTCTCTGAAGATGATACTCATGGCTCTTTGATATGTGGCACTAGCATTCTTTAAACCGAAAGGCATGACTGTGTAGCAGTATGTGCCAATCGGTGTTCAGAATGATGTATGCTTTTCGTCGTTAGGAGACATTTTGATTTGGTTGTACCCCGAAAAGCCATCCATGAATGACATACGTTCGAAGCCGCAGGTGTTGTCAATCATGATGTCCGTGATAGGGAGGGGGAATTCATCTTTGGGACATGCGTCGTTCAGATTACGGAAGTCGATGCAGATTCGAATCTTCCCATTCTTCTTGAGAACTGGTACTATATTGGCGACCCAATCCAGATGTTGCTCTTTACGTATGAAGCCGCTGGCTATCAGTTTGTTGACTTCGGCTTCGATAGCATCCATGATGCCTGGGCGGAAGCGTCGTTGTTGTTGTTTGACTGGCTTTACCTCTGGCCGAATGTTGAGTTTGTGAAGAGCAACCTCGGGGTTTAGTCCTAGCATGTCTTCATAGCTCCAGCGAATACATCAATATATTCTTTGACAAGTTCCAGCAGCGATTGTCGCTCTTCGTCTGTTAGGCTTTTACTGACGAAGATTGGTTTTGGAGAAGATTCGCTGCCGAGATCCACTTGTATGACCTCATCTTCAGTAGGAGGTTCTCTCTGTTCGAACCGCTTTTCCTATTGTGCATCCAACTGTTGGCCTCACGGCTCTAACTCGAAGATTTCAGGAATGCCTTCAACTTCTTCGTAAGCGTCGGCGAATACCATGTTGACTGACAGGACTTGTCTGAATACGTCTCCGATGCTGGTATCCGAATCAGAAGTTGGTGACCCGGTTGAATGTGAATGCTAGTCGCATTCCTCATCTAAGCTTTCAGGGGTTGTCGCGGGTGTGACATAACCTAGCCCACATCTGGTTTTGTTGTAGTAGTCCCGCGGTTTGCCAGCCGGAACTGGTGGCATTAAAGGTAATCGTCGCCCAGTGCCATAGTTCAAGCCTGGCGTAGTTGCCAGATCATACCCTTGTTTTTGTATGAGATATTTGGATTGGGGGCTATAAAGATACAGAGGTAGTCTCCCGGCATCTGATTCATGGTCGAATTCTTCTATGATGAAGGGCTGCGGATCGTCCTTCCGGCCGAAGATGATTGGATGGTCCCCTCCCTCGATTATGCGTTAAGCGTCTTCCACTGGGGTAAGCTGGTTTACGGTGTAAACATTCGTCACCTGTGTGTGTAGGTGAGTGCCTATATCGTGTTCTATAGCATACATTGTACAAAGCTTATTAAGCTCGAGGTAGTTCAAAGATAGCCCTTTATTGATGAAGTAAGGTATCTTTTCTAACGGGATTACATCATCTGCAGAGGGAACATCAGTGTGGGCAGCCACATACTTGGCTAGCTCCAGTTCTCCTTCGGCTACCCCCTGTATAAATGAAGACTGAGAGGACGACCTGGACAGCTTGATCGTCAATGGTTCAGCAGGTGGAGCCAAGCGTGGAGTTGTTGGCAAACTAGCGACCCCCAGTTTGGTACCTGAAGCTGGGCGGGGAGTTGTTGGCTCGCTAGAAGCTCCAGACCTTACATCGGGGTGATAATTCTTCTTGGGAAGACATATTGTCATTGGCTTGTCAGAGGGATTGAGCTTCTATACTTGTGGCTGGCCGACCCTAGGTAGTCTGATTGTTAGTGGCTCCGTTGTGGGTCTCGGCATGTGGCCGAACCTTGGCAGCCGGATTATCATTTGTCTTTCTTGTGCCGAGAGGCTGATTGCGTCCTTACGCAGAGTGGTTGTAAGGGGTACGGACTTGCCAGGTTTGCGAGCTTGGAGGTAGATCGTCAGAGGTTCTTCTGATCCTGTGGCTGTCTCGGTACGAGCTTGCACATCTCCTTCACCAAGGTGCCTCTTCGACTTTTCATACAGGCAGAAGTCTGAGTAGTAGGATTCGACCCCTTTGAAGGGATCGATGTCGGCAAATTCTGTCCTCACGAAGCCGTGTTTGTTGACATACTTGAAGCATTGGTGTAGCGTGGAAGGCATGATCATATAATCATGTATCCAAGGGTGCCCCAGGAGGATGTTGTAAGAAGTGTCTGCATCTATGACGTAACAGGTGACTTCTGACTGGAGATCGCCAATTTGGCACTTCAGACGAATCTTTCCAAGTGGGTAGCTCCTAACCGAATTGAAATCGCTGATGGCGGTGCTTGTTGGCGTCAGGCGATGCATAGGGATGCGGAGATGATGTAACAGACCCTTCGGGATAATGCTTATAGAAGAGCCAGGATCAATGTGCATCCGATCCACCTTTACGTCACCGATATATCCAGTGTAGTATAACGGGCGATCGTGCAGGTTGGTTTTGATGAGCATGTCCTGCGGAGTGAAGACAATGTTGGGCATCTCTCCCGTGCAAGCGCTGTCTTGGAGATCTGCAGGCGGGTTCTCTCCCGTGAGGTTGACCTGAGGCAGGTACGCGTCGACATTTTGGAGTGCATCGCTCAAAGCCGCGCGAACATCCTTTAAGAGTCTCAGAAGCTCGTATAATGACAACTTGGCCGGTGTGTTGGCCAATTGCGCCAAGATGTCGAAGTTGTAGGGCTTCTCCAGCCCCTGCGGTGCCTCTTTTCGGAGGGATTTGTCAAAGTGAGTCTCCTTCGGCCTAGGCTTGTCGGTCGTCGGAGGCTGAGAAGGTCCCAGAGCGTCAATTGTAGCGGGCTAATGATCTTCAACCGAGTTATCAGCCACGGGTTGGGATTGTGCTCCAGACCGAGTGACGAAAGCTGTGGCTTCTTCGATATCTGCCGAGATTGTGTGGCAGGATCTGAGTTTTCCACTCTTCTTTTTGCGAAAGGAAGATGGTGTGGAGTGAGTCACTTCATATACCAAGTCTGGATGGACCCATATGACCTCCCCTCGTGATGTGGTGAGGGGTACTAGACCAGCAGCCTGATCCCGAGGAGGTGAAAGATTAGCAATCTCCATTGTTGCCAGAGGGATGGGGACCATACCGTCTTGAGTCTCTGTTGGAGGGAAGCTGCCAAATTATACTGACACCATATTGGCTGCCACGGTTACCTCTTCGAAATCGATGGCCAGAGCGTTTGAATCGATGAGATTTTGGATGTACTGTTTTAGTTGGTAGCAATCGTGTGTAGCATGGTGGACGTAGCGGTGGTAATGGAAGTATTTTGGGTTCTCTATTTCTGCCGATCGAGGTTCCTGTCTTGGTGGAGGGAGCTGAATTCTGTCTCCTTGTATGAGCATGTCTAAGATGGGCTTAACGTGGCCGTCTTTGAAGGAGTAGGTCATTTGTGGCCATTACTTGTCTGCCGGTTTTGACTCAGATTTCTGCGCTGTGTCGGCCACCATAGCCTGCTTGCCCTTGTTGTCCCGATTGTTGGTGGAGCTACCCCCATTGTTATTATTGGCATTAGGACGCCTGCCCTTGTCTTCTTCTTTCGAGATATACAATTTCAGTTGGCGAGCCTTCTTCAATCGTTCTTCGGCGCTTGTGGCACTGATGATAAACGTCTTCCAGTCCTTGAATTGACTTTCGCCCATCCAGAGGCTGATTGTTGGAACCAGTCTCTTTTGGCAAATTTTAATTAAGGAGGTGTCCGGATTACCGGATGGCAACTTCATGGCTGTTTGACAGAACCGCTCAATATAGTTCCTTGTCAGCTCTTTCTCCCCTTGGACGACGTCCATGAGGGTGGACATTGTGATGTCCTGTCCTACTTCGTAAAATCTCTCCAAGAACATGCACTTGAAGCTGGCGAAGGAGTAGATGCAGTTGTCCGGCAGGTTGCGATACCAGTCGAAGGTGACTCCTTCCAATGCCCCGATGAATAATCGTGTAAGGATGGCATCGTCATGGGGCAGATGGTCCATGGTGACCTCGAAGTAAATGATGTACCGACTTGCGGAGGTCTTGCCATCATAAGGATTGATATTGAACGGCTTATATCTTGGTGGAAAGGGGATATCCCTCCATACAGCAGGGTATGGTTGCCGTATTATGAGGTCTTGAGAGGTTTCTCGAGCGTTAAACATGGGTCGGAGCTCCTGGACCTCTCTTCTTGCTTCCCTGGCCTCATCCACAGCGGTGGGGGCCGTCACTTCAGGAGGATTGTTGCCCGAGTTCGGTGCCGCTGAGTTCGAGTCCGCATTGACCGCGGGACCCACGCTTGTCTGGCCAGGCGTCCCTTCATGGAGAGTTGGAAGGGCCGCTTTGATCTCGTCTACAAACTTGACCAAGGCATGCAATATGGCCTCCAGAGTGTCGATGCGTTGGCGATCACTGGAACCACCTTGGTTGCTGTCTGTCATGAACACCGTCTTTACATGGGAAGAGATGGACGGAACGGTGGAGGACGTGCCCTCCGAATCATACCCCTGTAGTGAGAAGCCATCGGGGTATGTGGGAATGTTCTCCTCTGGTTCGGACTCAGAAGGGATAGTACCCCCAGCTTCAGAGTTTGCTTCATCTTGGGAGTCGTGGATGCCCTCGGGGACGTCGGCCCTTGCTGTATCTGATGGGAGAGTTGTTTCCTCGGGGCTCATCTCCTTGGAACATCGGATTATCGTGGATGCTCTGAGGAGTGCTATCCCCTGTCCCAGCAACCCCCAGTGGTGTGGACGATAAATCTTCCACTGTAGCAGATTTCTTCTTTGAACGGGTACCTTAGAAAACTCCGGTGGTGGGTACCCGTTTAGACGATAGTCTCTTAGTCATAGTGGTTGAAATCTTTGGGCTAGGACCATTGGTCTTCTTCCCTCTCCCATCGGCGGAGATTTTCTGAGCAGAGTTGCAGGAGGCGACAGAAAATGCCTCGTCTTTTGAACATGTTTGTTGCAGTCTTTGGAAGACGGACTGCCGGTCTTCTCGTACCGTCGCATTATTGCAACAGCAGTTGACAATGACTTGGGTGCAGTGACGTCTGTGGGAGGACTCTTTGCACCCCGAGGCACCTTCTCTTTCCTTGAGTTTGTGGAGGATGGCCTCACGCAAGTCAGATGGGTTCGGATCGACTATGTTTGCTCCCAGGATTTTGGAAGACTTTTGGGAACCTCTCTGTCCGTTTGCTGCCGGGGGCTGGACTCGAGTGGTTCTGTACAACTTTCCATCAGAGGCCCGTATTACAGTATGTGGAACGCTCGGATGGTCAGAGGTTGGACCAGCAGACCGAGCTTGCCAAGCTCGTGCTGCCCTAGACTTCTTCACTCTAGTGCGTGGGGGCACATAGTAGGAAGAGTCTAAGTGGTGCTAGAGAGAGTCAGACATGTCTTCTTGGGAGCACAAGAGATCAGGACCATAGAAGAGGCGGTCGAAGGCAGAGCCGCGTGGAGTAGGCGTCATGCGGCTGGAATCAATAACCTTCATGCGGCTGGCAGTCGTAGCCGCATTGGTCTTCTCCATACGGCTGGAAATCTTGGCCACATGAGTGTTCTCCATGCGGCTGGAAATCCTGGCCGCATGAGTATTATGCATTTGGCTAGCAGTCTCAGCCGCATGGTCATCATTCATGCGGCCGGCAATCTTGGCCGCATGAGTGTTCGTTTTGCGACTAGTACCCTTGTTCGGTTTCTTCCTGGAGCACATAGAATCGCTCTTTGCCCCTGCAAGTCCAGCATCGTAGTGCTTTCCTCTGCCGGACTTGGGGACAGCAGAGTCCTCTATGGCTTGAAGTGGGGCCGCACGAGAGTCGTCTTCACCGTCTTAGGCAGCAGAGAGTACTCCGTCCAGAGCTTGGGGAGGAGCAATGACTTTGGCCTCCACTCGCTGTGAGCTTTCTTTGTGCGGGTTCGCTTTTGGACCGGGCCAGCGCTTCCCTCAGAGAGTATTTCTTTAAACGCCTGTTGGTCGAAGCAGACGACCATCTTCTGTTACGTGGAGCCAAGTTTGGTTGCATCCGATTGCGTCACCAACTCCTCAACCGTGGAGAAGTTTTTCCCCAGCAGAGTCGCCATCATGTTTGCCATAAAATATAAATGAACAGAACAATTATCGGAGGACTGGACTTTTACTTCACAATACAAACTCGCTTGTACAAAGAAAGCCTAGGGACGAAAACCTAGGTACAGCAATCTAAGTACAATTGTTTATTTTAGATTCTGGGGGGTGACGATAGAGGCTCGGGAAAGCGACAGCAGCTCTGCCTTACTCCTTGGACGATCGGATGCAACCTTGGCTCCGGGAAAGAAATGCTCTCGGGATGCTCTCTGTGGTGCCTTTGTCTCTCTGCTCTCTCTCTTCTCCGTATGTATCTGTCTGTCTCTCTGTCTCTCTCTCTGTGTATGTCCGTCCTTTGCAAGGGAATGGCACCTTGCTATTTATAAGAGTGGGGGGCATCATTAGGGTTTATAATGATTGCCCATTCTCAAAAGTCGGCGGCTAAGGATCAATGAATCTGGGCCGCTCATCTTGAATATGATAGATCTGGGCAATTAATATGATTGCATCAAATCTTTGTGGGTAATTAATGATGATTGACATAAATCTCCATGATTTGTTATGCCAATCTCGGATTTCCAGCCACGTGTCATTGATTTGCTTGATTGTAAATGATCTGATTTGATCCCAATATTTTATTGGGATTTGTTAATGGATTTCGGTCGATTTGATACCACGTGTCCCATTATCATGCTACGTGTCTTAACCGCGAGCCACTTAAAAAATCTGAACCGCATGAGGACTGCTTCCCATTGAGCCGCATAAGGCATGGCCACGTGTCAAGGCTGCTTGGGAGTGGCCCCCGAACATTTGAACCGTATGGTGGTGATCTGAGCCGCATGAGCGCAGGAGACCGCATGATGGGTGCTTTCTTCGTGAGCCGTATGGAGATAGTCCTCGTGAGCCGCATGGGATAGCTTCTGCCTGAGCCGTATGGGTAGCCTCTGTCTGAGCCGCATGCGACTGTCCATGTGTCAAGGCCGCATAAAGGTCTTTTAGGTTTCGAGGGATTGTGTCAGAGATCTCCTTTGTTTCCCTAGGAGTCTGCCATTATGACAGAGTCATTATTGCATCTGTCTGTCATTGGTCAGAGCTGTCAGCCGTCAAGGCATTAAATACGGTAGAAGACAAAGGGAAGAGCTGTTGAGGGCCACGTGGCTCCTCTCTGGGCCGCATGGAGCTATTCGAGCCGTATAGACGCTTGAGCCGTATGGGTCCCTAAGCCGCATGAGCTCTATGAGCCGCATAGGGATCCTCAACCACATGAATCTTTCTTTATTCTTTTCCATGCTTCTATAGCGGCTTGATACTTTAACTAACTAGGGTTATCATAAGCCTAGTTACTACAAGATGCATTTGAGATATTCTAGAGTCACAAGCCATACAACTATCCAGGTTATCCAGGCGAGGTTGCTTAGAGTTACCAAGAGTTAGAGAATCATTAGGTGACTTGGAGTGCAACACATGGCAGTGTGCTTTAGTACTTATGATTTAATGAAGTTCCCCACATGACAGTGGGCTGAAAAAGTGCCCTACTCGTCGGCAGGCTACAAGTCCACTCAGATGTGCCGGAATAACGGGATCGCCTATAACTGGGAAAATCTTGCTATATGAACTACTGGATCAATTTAGTCATTAACCTAGTCAGATTCATTATGAATCCCTGACTGTGGTAACCAGGAATCCATGTCCTAGACATGATGCAAGACGAGACAGACAGTTTGTACAGGCACAATCAAGAGAATCAACCACGGAGTGAAGACAAGTATTACTTAGCAAGTCAGGATAGCTGTCGCAACAGCCTTTCAAGATGATCATGTCATGTCATATTACTTGTTACTTGTCAAGATTACTTATCAGGAGTGCGCCTCGACGGCCCACTATCAAGATTGTACATGACTTATCAAGTTACTCATTATGTCAAGAGTGCTTGTCAAGAGTGTGCCTTGATGGGCCACCAAAGGGGTTATCATGTCGTGTTTATGTCATAATTCAATACTAGCAAGTTATGTTGTGCTCAACAAGTTATCTAGTCGGGTCGTTACAAGATAGGTCAACTACAAGTTACATGCAAGATCACAACCATATACATCAATGACTAGGAGAACATACATGGGGGCAAGGGGTATCATGGCCACAAGTGGCGCTGGTCAGGTGGCGCCAGGAAATAACAGGTGGCCCCAAAGGGGAACAAGTGGAGCCTAAGTTGGGTTACGCCAGGCTGGGGTACGCCAGGTCAGGTTGCGCTAGGTCATGTTGTGCTGCGCTAAAGAGCACGTGTTGGGTCAGGTTGCGCCTGACTCAGGTTACGTCACGCTAAAGAGCGCGCGCTGGGTCAGGTTACGCTGCGCTAAAGAGCGCGTGTTGGGTTAGGTTGTGTCGCGCTAAAGAGAGCGCCATGGGTCAGGTTGCAACGCGCTAAAGAGCGTGTGCTGGTTTGCGTCGGGCACTGCTCTTCTTCTCCAAACAGCAAGGAAGAACCCATGGAACCCGAAAACTTCAAAATGCCATAACTTGCTCAAAATAAGTCCGAATTGAGACTTTCAAGTGTCCAAACTGCATAGAACAAGATTTCCTACAGCCTGGGACTTTCAAGTGTCTAAACTTCAAATACCAAGCTTTAATAGATCAAAACCAAGAAAAACAAGAAAAGATCAAAACTTAGATCTACAAAAATCCATCCATCAAAACCGAAAATGCCAAGTTCTAAAGAGGCTTAGAATCAAGTGAAGAAGAGAATGGAAAAAATAAAATGGGAGATCCATCATGAAGCAAGTTGCACTTGCCTACGGTTTCTTTGGTGGGTGGGAGGAGTAATGGAAAAGAAGAAGTAAATGAAGAAGAGAGAGAAAGGAGTTGACTTATATAGCAACCCCTCTCATCTCAACCCAAAATAAATCAAACCAAGCCAAGCCAAGCCAAGTCATGTTGAACCAAGTTAAACCAAATCAAGTCAAGATTAAACCAAGGCTAAGCTGAGCAAGATAAGTCAAAACACGGGCCACCAGACAATTGTCATAAATCCGTACATGTATACTAAAAATACGTATAACAGGAAATATGAGTGACATTGGACACCAGAAGCACATATTCATCAAGGGGGATGGACTCGATGGTCGAGTTCATAAGTTTTCCTGCTGGGGAGATGGAAGTACATGTTGTGAGACTTCAAGAATAACACTTCTTTAGGAACTTGCCGTTGATTGGCATCATGAACAAGTCCCTATTTGGTTTTGTGAGTTATCACCATTGGTCTTCTGACTGACAGAACAAGGTCACCCACTTGGAAAGTCCTTTGTTTGACTTCCTATTGAAAGCCTATAAAATACGAGTTTGGTAGAGCTCGATACGCAGTTGAGCCAAGAGGCATTTTTTATCTAGCGCCTCCAACTCTTGTAGACGTCGACATTGATTATCTTCCCCCATCAATTAGTTCGTGATGGCCACTCGTAGTGAGGGGATCTGGATTTCAAGGGGCAGTACTACTTCGCTCTCGTAGACCAAGGAGAATGGTGTGTTGCCCATTGGAGTCTGTACTATTATGCGGTAGGCCCAAATACATTCGCCTAGCTTCTCATCCCAATTGCGTTTACTGGTTGACACAACTTTCTTGAGTAGCTTGACAATTGTTTTGTTGAAAGCTTCAGCCAATCTATTTGCTGCTGGATTGTAAGTGGTTGATGTCACGTTCTGAATGCGATTCTTATCACAGAACCTGCTGAACACATGGCTTATGAACTGTGGGTCATTGTCGTGGATGATCCTCCGGGGTCTCCCAAAATGGTAGATGACATAATGTTTGATGAAGTTGATTACCCTCGATCTCTTCACCTCTATCAGCGATACTGCTTCTGCCTGCTTAGAGAAGTAGTCGGAGATTGCCAGGATGAAGCGATGTCCTCTGGATGAAGGAGAAGTAACTGGTCCCACTATGTCCATACCCTAGGCTTTGAACAACCAGGAAGCGACCATAGGGTGTAGGAGTTCTGAAGGTCGATGGATGAAGTTGGGGTGGAGCTGACAAATATGATACTTCTTAGCGTACTCAACAGCATCGGCCATCATAGTAGGCCAGTAATAGCCCATACGTCGAAGTCGGTCTTGTGCCTTAGGACCGGGTTGTTGAGCTCCGTATGTTCCATCATGAGCCTCCCGAGGAGCTTCTGCTGCTTCCTCATTTGATAAACATCGGAGAAGGATCCCGTTGTAAGAGCATCGATACAGCATTTTGGTGGCTATATCATAGTAGAATCGGAGGGAGTACCTTTTGATAGAGACTGCTTCCTTCGTGTCATCTGGCAGGATTCTATAGGCTGCAAAGTCGATTTGTGGAACTACCAATCTCTGACATTGATGTCTGCAGGCATGGCATGGCTCAAAGACATGCACAAATTATTTCTGGGGTACACCAAATCCCGGTCAACCACTGTAACGAAGTGTTGAGTCCAACTATGTGCCGTCAATGAGGCCACGAGACTAGCCAGAGCATCGACCTCCAGATTTTGTAGCCGAGGTACATATTCTATAAAGAACTCAGTGAAGGTTGAGATGATGTCCAAGGCTATTTTCTGATAGGGGATCAGGTCGTCGTGGCGGACTTCGTATTATCCTCGAACCTACTTGACGACGAGTTTTGAATCACCGTAAGACTCGAGGTATTCTATTCCCAGCTATTTTGCTAACTGGAGTCCCATAATGAGGGCATTGTACTCTGCCATATTGTTAGAGCACGGCTCTGTAAGGGAATAGGCACGCTGGATGACCAGCTTATCGGAAGAGATCAAGACTACCCCTACTCCTGCAATGATCTGACCCTTAGGGCCCTGTTCTTGAAGCGCCGTCGAAAAACATTCGCCAGACAGAATTCTCTTCGATAATTTTGGACTCTAGCACTTCATCTGAAATATCTTCATAGAGTTTGGACGATTCTGGAATCGGATGTGTCGCTAAGAAGTCGGCCAATGCTTGGCCCTTGACAGCTTTTTATGGGACAAATACCATATCATATGGTGTCACTAGTATTGCCCATGTAGCTAATCGAGAGTTCAGCGCTCCTAGCTTTGTCATTAGGACCCTGAGCAGATTGACCCAGAAAATGACATGGATCATCTGACGTGAGACATAATGACGAGTCTTCTAGATGGCAAATACTAGAGCTAGGCTTTCTTTCTCGACGGGGTTGTACCGGTGTTTGGCCTCGATCATTGTCCTGCTCAGGTAGTAGATAGCTTGCTCGTAGACACCATCATTATTCTAAGCCAGTAGGGCGCCAAAAGAATGATCTATCATGTGGACGTAGAGCAGAAAGGGCTTGCCTGCGACCGGTGCTACCAGGACTGGGGGACTTATGAGATAAGCCTTGATGTCGTCAAATGTCTTCTTATATTCCTCCGTCTAGACGTAGGAGACTCCCTTCTTTATGAGTTTTGTAAAGGGTTGGCATTTTTCGAAAAGGATTACTATAAACCTTCGGATATATGCGAGACATCCTTGTAAGCCTCGAAGTTCTCTAAGGTTCTTCGGAGGGTTCATGTTGAGGATGGCATTGGTCTTCTCGGGGTCAGCATGGATGCCTTTTGTAGTAATGATAAAACCCAAGAATTTGCCTCTAGAAACCCCGATGAAGGATTTAGCAGGGTTTATCTTGAGCTGATGCGCTCGCATGAGATCAAAGATTTTCTTTAGATTATGCAAGTGATCACCACATATACAACTTTTCATAGCGATGTCATCAACGTAGCATTCGACTGTCTTATGAAGGTATTGGCGAAAGATGGTGCTCATAGCTCGCTGGTATGTGGCACTTGCGTTCATCAAGCCAAAGGGCATCACTATGTAGCTGTAAAGCCCTTTTGGAGTCCTGAATGACGTGTGTTTCTCGTCATCCGGGAACATCTTGATCTGGTTGTAGCTCAAATATCTGTCCATGAAGGACATGCATTCAAAGCCATAAGTATTTTCGATCATTACGTCGATGATCGGGAGTAGGAACTCGTCCTTCGGGCTGGCGGAGTTGAGGTTCCGGAAGTTGATGCAGAGTCAAATCTTCCCATTCTTTTTAGTAACATGAACGATGTTGGCTACCCAATCTGGGTATTTTTCCTCACAAATAAACCCACTGTTTAAGAGCTTATCCACTTCTTTGTCAATGGAGTCCATGATGTTAGGACGGAAGCGTTGTTGTTGCTGCTTAACAGGTTTAACATTGGGTAAGATGTTATGTTTGTGCATTGTGACTTGTGGATTGAAACCTGGCATGTCTTCATAGCTCCAGGCGAAGACGTCGATGTATTTTTTGAAAGTTGAATCAAGGATTCCCGATCCTCTCTTGCCAAACTTTTGCTGATGAATAAGGGTTTAGACGAGGATTCGTCCCCTAAGTCAATTTGCTCGACTTCATCTTCAGTAGGCAGTTCTCGTAGCTCAAAGCAAGATTCCCACTATGCACCTAGGCGTTGAGCCAAGGCTTCTTCCTCGAAGAACTCCACTGCTTGATCATCGTCTTCTTGCTCTGAAGGATGTGTGGATGTCATGTTGACTGACAATACCTTCCTGAAGATTAGGCCGATGCTGGTGTCGGATTCTCAAGTTGAAGCTTCAGATGATTGAGAATGTATAGCCTCTTCTGCTTTTGAACTCTTTAGGGTTGTCGGAGGTGTGATGTAACCTAACCCCCTCCATCGAGTGCGATAGTAATAGTCTTGTGGCTTCCCAAAACTGGGAGCAGTAAAGAAAGACGTCGGCCTCTGCCATAGTTTAGACCCTGACCGCTTTCAAATCATAATCCATCTTTTGGATGAGGTACTTTGCTTGATCGGTGTACCGGTATACTTGTATTCTACCGGTGTCGGGTTCTGGCTTGACTGGAGGAAGGCCTTGATGATACTCAACTTTGCTGAAGATAATAGGTTTCTCGTCCTGGTTCTGGGGCGGAACTTTATAACGGAATCTTTGGCATAGGACGACTCGATTTACATGATTAACAGTCGTTATTTGTGTTTACAATGACTGTAAGGCATTATATAGAGTATACATGGCATTCCAATATGGAAAACTAGAATAATTCAAAGACAGCCTTTTATTGATAAAATACGGGATCTTGTCCCAAGGAATTACATTATCAAGGGATGGGGCGTCAACATTGGCCGATATATACTCTCTCAATTCATCGTCAGAGAGCACCAAAGTAGCCATGGGCGATTCGGAAGAGTTCATCGGGAGTTTGAGCCGTATTGGCTCTTGAGCCTGTGTTGAGAGAGATGCTGGGGCTTTTTCTCATAGCTTGACCACGAGGGGAGTCGATAATTGGGGAGGCTTCCCCTAGAGTCACATTTTGAGAGGTGTCTCAGCTCACACCTCGGAGACTGGTGCTTTCTCGTACAGCTTTACTACAAGAGGAGCTGACACTTGGGGAGGTCTCCCCTTGAGCCGTATCTTCAAAGGGGCCTCAGTTGTTGTTTCAATCAGAAAGGCTGGTGCCTTCCCTCGTAGCTTAACTACGATAGGGACCGATGCTTAGGGAGGTTTCCCCTTAAGTCGCACCTTCAGAGGAATGCTAGTCGTCATTTTTGCTTCGGTATCAGCCTCTGTTTCTGCTTCATTATCGGCATCGTTGGCTTCATCGTCCAGATGAATTAATTTGTACAGATCGGATTCAATGAAAAAGGCCTCAATCCCTCTGAAGGGATCGACATCAGCAAACTCTGTCCCGACTATGCCGTTGGTGGACACATATTTCATATATTGGTGGAGAGTAGATGGCACCACCATCTATTCATGTATCCATGGCCACCCCAAAAGGATGTTATAGTTGACATCTGCATCCACGACATAGCAAGTCCCCTCTGTTTGGAGATCGTCGATATGACATTTCAGCCAAATCTTACCCAGTAGTTTGCTCTTGCTATCATTGAAGCTGCTGATTATAGTGTTGGATGCAGTCAGGTGATGCATCGAGATCCCTAATATCTGGAGCAGAGTCCAAGGGATAATGCTAAGAGAAGACCCCGGGTCGATCTAGATCCGATCTACCTTGATGGCACCAACGTACCCTGTGTAATACAGCGATCTGTTGTGTCGGTTGTTCTTGAGTGGCATGTCTTATTGAGGGAAGGTGATTTTGGGGATGATTTCCCCTATGCTATGGCAATACGGACATACAGTTGGATCTTCTTTAGGCTGCTTGACTTGGCTGATGAAGGACTCAGCAACCTTCAATGCTTCACATGGAGCCTTTCGAGTATCTTTGGATAGTCGGAGGAGCTCAAATAGGGATAGTCGAGCCGAAGTACTAGCGAGATGTGCTAGTATGTCGAAGTTGTGGGGTTTAGTCAACCCCGCAGCATTGTCTTTTCGTAGAGGCCTATCGAAACGAGCCTCTTTCTACTTCTATTTGTCGACTGCTGGAGATTGGGATAAACTTTCCCCTTGGGCAACCGTGGTGGTGACAAGAGGCATCACTTCGACCGGAGCCTCCTCTTATTAGATGTTCTACTGTGAGCACGTCTGAACAGAAAGGGCTTTCTCAGGAGAGGAAATGACTGTGCGACAAGACTTGGTGTTCTTGCCTTTGGTTTTAAAGGTAGAATGTACCACCGGTTGAGTTAATTTTGGAGCTAGATCTGGGTGGACCCACATGATCTCTCCCCGGGACATCTTAAGTGGTATTAGTACAATCATATTGTCACGAATTGATGGAAGGTTGATTACTTCCATTATCGCCTTTGGGATAAGGACGACACCATCTTGAGCTTCAGTAGGTGGCAAGGTGCCAAACTAGAGTGACACCATGTCGGCTGAGACTGTCTTCTTTTTATAATCAAGTGAGAGGACGTTCGAATTGATCATGCATTGTATATAGTTCTTCAAGATATAACAGTCTCGGGTTGGATGCCCGACGAACCGATGGTAGTGACAGTACCTCGGGTCGCCCACCCTGTCAACCTCATCGGGACACTTTGGATCAGGCAACTTAATCTTGTCGCTTTGCTTCAGCTTCTCGAAGAGCTGTAGGGTGTCTTCATCATTGAAGGAGTAAACCTCCTTCAGTCTTGGTGCAGGCGATGGTTTCTGAGCGGGACCTTGTGTACCTTTCGAGGCATTGACAGTCAGTACCTGCTTTCCCTTTGGTTCGCACCCATTGTTGTTGGTGGTGGCATGTTTTCCCTTGTCATCGAACGCAGGAAATCTAACTCCCAGAAGTCGAGTATCACGTGCCTTCTTCTCGAAACTTTCGGTACTGATGATTAGCGAACTCCAATCTGGAGGCTGGGCGGAGTCGAGCCAGAGCTTGATTACGGGCGTCATATTCATGCTGCAGGAATCTATCAACACATGCTCTGGTATACCGGGAGGTAACCTTAAACATGCCTGATGGAAGCGCTCAATGAAAGCTCAAACGGTCTCCTTCTCCTTTTGGACCACTTCTGTCAGAGATGACATTGTCATATCTTTTCGTCCATCGTAGAATCGGTCAAGGAACAAATACGTTAAGTCGTCGAAGGAGGATATGCAGTTGTCAGAAAGTCTGCAGTACCAGTCGTAGGCGACTCCCTTCAATGCCCCGACGAACAAACTTGTAAACAAGGCATTTTTCTCCGGGAGATATCCTGTCACAGAATAGAAGTAGGTCAGATATCAGCAGGAAGACTCATTTCCGTCAAATTGTGTCAATGTTTGTGGTTTGTATTTGGGAGGATAAACCACTTTGTTCCATTCGGAAGGATAAGGTTGTCGAATCACAAGCTTCTGGCGTTCCTCCTGTTTATTTCGCGCTTCAAAGCGATCGCGCAAATCCCTCACCATCTCAACCAGCTCCTCTGTAGAGCTAGAAGCAGGTGAAGGAGGTAAAGTGTGAAGCTCGGTACCCGAAAGAGCTGACGTTCGAGGTACAATGTGATGATCTGTCCCTACAGATACCCATTGAGGGGGTATACTTGACTCACCGTTAGCCCTAGGATCAGGATTGGTAGATGCAGGTGTCCTTTGAGAAGTCAGATTATTCCAAATCTCAAATACCATTTGGGTCAAAGATTGCAAGGTGGTGGAGAGGGTCTTGAGGCCATCTTCCATGGTGTCCATGCGTCGTACAAGATCCGGAGCTGAAGCATCTATTTCTTCTTCGTCGCCACCCCCCTGCCATGTAGACGGGCATGACATGGGTAGAAGTGGATGGATCGGTCGATGCTTCACTTTCAGCCTCGCTTTCTTATGGGGAGCTTAGCCAAAGAGCTTCTTCTTCGATGCTTCGTACCGGCTACACCCAGCTACATCAGTGTCAGTTCCTTGATGGATATCCTCATCCTCGAACGAGGGGTTGTCGTGGACAGTCGGGATCTGATCACCCCCAGCTTGTATCATCTTCCTCCTCAATCGGGTATTTTGGAATACCACGGTTGGCGAGACTGCTGCTTTACTTTTCTTCGGTCGGCTCTTCGATGGACCAGTCGAGGCCGAGGAGTTGGTGACGTTGGCTTTTCTTCCTGATGCATGGGACTTGGAAACGATATGGCACGAGGTGACCGGGGGTTCTGTCTCGTCGTCAATTGGCACTCTTTTTCGAGACGATGTCGGATAGGTGCAGCTGGTTGCGGTTGCTGGAATACAGACCGCCTTGGTGGTGCAGTCGTTGTTTTGCAACAGCAACAATTGCTGGTGACCATAGCACAAGTATGCCCCGTGAGGGGTACATCATGCCTGGAGGTCATGTCTCCTGGTCTACGTCTGTGAGTGATCATATTACGTAGATTGTATAAGGAGAGTTTCACATTTTCTCCCCCTTCAGGCGTATGGCAAGGCCGAGCGTTGGGGTGATTATGTGAATATTATGCCCCCTGATCCGGTTCCAACAAATAAAATGTGCCCAGATCAATGGTGGGAGAATAACATGTATTACGACTTGAACCTACTTTATACGCACAGCCTACGTGGGCGCATGGGTTCAAAGACATAAGATTTGCTCCACCCAGCTCGGTTCCATGTGCAGAGGATACGCCCAAGTGGGACGGGAATTCGAGAGTTGACTCGTTGCTGGTGCCGAAGCACCCGCGTTGACTCTGTATAGCTTACCATCAGCTGCACGCATGACTTTTAGAGCACATTTTTGGTTCGCTCCTAGCATAACACGTTTAGGGCGCATGGTTCGTCCTGCCTTAGACTTCTTTGTACTAGCCCATAAAGGCGTATAGTACTCAGAATCCAATTCTTCTTCGCCATGGCAGCGAATGATTATATCAAAGCCAGAGGCTTTCTCCTGCACATCAGAGCTCATACACGGAAGACTGACTGCGCCCTTGTTCCGTCGGCACATCTTTTCGATTGGAAAGAAAAAGAAGGTGCGCAGTTAACACTACGCTTCCCAGGAAGATGTGCTACACTAGTAGAAATGTCTTGGCTGCTGAGAACGTTAACAGAAAGGGAGCACGACGGTGGTGCAACTTCTTCAGTGATGGTGCTCGACACATCGCCTTTGCGCACCTAGACTTGGCGGGTCTTTTTCGGCTTTGGCGGCCTTCGAAGGACTCACACTGCCTTAAGAGATGTACTTCTCGTGTGCATGTTTATTGAGGCCTACCACAAGCATCTTGTAGGAGGAGCCAAGCTTATTGTCGTCAGTCTGCGACACGATTTTTTCGTTGGAGGAAAAAGTGGTCCTAGCAGAGTCGCCAGCTTGTTTGCTATTAAAATAAGTTGTTTTGATTGAACTTTGAATTTAATTACAAAAAGAACAGATTACAATGTAGATTTAGATGTAATCCTAGGAGTACACTTTTGTTTTTGTCTGGGAACCGTGGTGATGGAGCGAGTGGTAATTCTTTGACTCCGTTGATGATCTAACGACGATCTCGAACTCTCTGAAAGTCTGGGTTGATCTGGAACGAGCAGTGACTTGTAGAGGATTGGGACTCTTGCAAGTGCTCTCAATGCTGAAGTGGTAAAAAAATATTCAACAAGTGGGGCTTCGAGCTTGGAGATTGGAGATTGGATGAAGGAATGATCCTTCTATTTATTGGCAACAGAATGATCTGCTTATGTGCATATATGTGATACACGCACGAAGAAATTGCACATAGGAATGCCACATGGCTGACTTCGTTGGGCGCATGGACGATGCACCAGGGAGTTGGAGCTGAATCTATTTGAATTGTACTATTGAGCTGCGGTGGAGTTGAAACGTAATAGTTGTTGAGATTAGGTTATTGATGAGATCTTGGGTGGTTGGCACCTATTCGTAGGCAGAACTGAGTCAATGACACGTGACACGTGTTCATGTCTCAAAGAACTCGAATTTGGTGCAAGACGATCTGTCTGGATGTGCCTAAGATCTGGCGCATGAGGAGACTTAGCTCATGGATTTTAGGAGTCAAAAGCAAGTCTGGGCGCATGGCTTTTGAGACGCATACAGAGCTTTGGGCGCATGGCTGCGGAGGCGCATGGCTGCGGAGGCGCATGCGGGTATCAGTCGACCACCTGGCAGAGCACAGTTGTAACCGAAAAAATAAGTAATAATGAGGTTGACGTCGGCGGCGCTTCGTTTCCTGCAAAAGCTGTCAACTTCCTAGTCCTCAGGAAGCGTGACAATGGTTCTATCACATATCATTAAATGCTTGATGGGTGACGAGCTTAGGTAGGCACATCTGTCCGTTCGTCACTAGGCACATCGGCTTGGGACGTATGATGCTGAGGAGCGCATCTGCTACGTGGCGCATCTCCTTTGGTCAGCTTTGTCGGGTCTTTCGAGACTTGAATTGATGATTCTTTGACTTAGCTAAATTCGAGGTGGCGGATTCATCTCCATTAAAGCAAGTTCATTGTACTGACTTTGCGAAAGTTGCCACTTGGCGCATGGGTTTGATTTTCCCTGGTCTATAAATAGCAGCGGTGAGAGAGAGTTTGCTTCGTATTTCACATAACTTCTCGACGAAGATGAACTTGACCAATCCTCCTCCTCGGTAAAAGGTTGTACTGTGGGCTGTGGCTCTCCTCATTCGAAGAAGCTTTGAGGATGCGCTCTTTCAGAAGACTGAGATTCGCTGGGAGAGCTATGGACACAACAGCTTATGTTTGAACCCTTTGTTGGCAGTGTTCTTCTACGATATGGCATTGGGTGCCTGTTGCATCCAAAGATCCGGGTCATCATGCCCCAACTTCTGTTATGCTGAAAGAGCTACTGGGTTTGGATTGATTGCCAACCCATATTCTACTCAATAAGTTCTTCATTAGCCGAAGCACTAGTGGGTTGACGAGGAAGTGATTCGCTCTGATGAGGAGGAGTGATGCGCCAACGCTGAGACGTCAGAGTGATGTGCCTAGCTGAGATATCGAAGTGATGTGCCTAGCTGTTGTTTAGGCTTTTTCTTTGTAGTAGACTTTTTGTTGTAACAAAGTGTTTGGACATGTAATAGGCTTTTATGTGAAAAATTAAAAAAATATAATCTTCTTGTGCCTCTTTTCATTGTTGTCTTTTGATGTGTCAACATTCTGTCTTTGGAGCATGATGTTTGGGGGCGTATAGTGCTTTGGGGCGTATAACTATTTCTGATCTTGGATGCACCTGAAATTCCATGCATCTACAATAGAATCCATTCGAACAATAACATTTTACACGATCGTCCTTCCACGAATCAGAGTACCCTCGAGTTATTACACCTCAATTTTTGATACGTCTTAATGCCATCGATGATTTACATAACCTGACAATCTTCCTTCGCAACAAACTCTGAGTCGTGCAACTGATGCTATCATCCGAATTAGAAATACCACAATCTCCTCAACATTCAAGATCAAATTCGATCGTTATCCATCAAACTAGTTACATGATCAATTTGTTCAAACCCAAACACCAAGTACATTTATCTGTCTATCTTAAGTCATCAAGCAAAAAATTTCCTCAATTGGCTTCATTCTATGCTAACTGAAATCTTCGCACAACATCTAATCTAATCCTTAGAGCCATTTTTGTCTACTCGAATCATTTTTATGTACACTAACTTCCAATCGTGCTAACTTTTTGTATATGATTCATATCGATTCCTCGACTGAGTCATCCGTTCGTTATACTTTAAATTTTTCTTGATTCAATTTACCTACTCAATCATTTTTGCATTTCATACTTGCGCAATCCCAAGCGCACTTAGCGTCATTTCTAGTTCGTTCGAATTAACTCATCAAAACTTTAAGATTACAACTTACTCTGCGATACTCAATCTAAGGCTTTGTATACTGCGATGCTTGCTGACAGACTCATTGGCACCCCATATTCTCAATTGATCGACATCCCCGAGGCTATCCCATATACCACTCAGGGATAAATTTATTCGACAAATCTTCGAAACAAGTTTTGAATCACAATCGATTACTTTGAATCTCCATTCGAACCATTCCTCAACATCCAAGCATGTTTTATCTATATCATATTGACGATAACACTGTTCGATGGCATCTCTATGATTTGTCTTCTTATTCTATGAGTCAAGTCAAACTCATTCTCGTTTGAAATAATTTGAATCCCGTATACGACTTTGCTAAGGTTGACGCAATTCTTGGTGTATATGCCCAGCCCGACTTAGCCAACCGAGCTTACTTAAAGTTAACTTTGTTCAACCAATTTTTTTTCCTTCAAATATATAGACTTATTGTATGGAACATCCAGCAGAACATTGAGAGAGAGTGCACCAACAATATCGATTTGCGAAAACAACTTTTAGCACGAAGCCATCAGAGTTAAAGAATTCAATCGAAAGTCCAAGAACGTAAAGCTGTGCTCTGATACCATTATGTCATGCTTCGCTCCTGAAGGAGCAATCATCCTCGCTAAGGCGTGATGCCATGTGAGCCTAGATTGCGCTCATGCAAGGCGGGTTCCATAACGGCTGATTACAGGCTAAGCGACGGGATCGTCGCACAGAAGTCCCAAGCAGAAAGTTGAATAAGAAAAGGTAACATAAGTATTTGAACACAACTGTTACAAAAAAAATTAGAACTTTTATTTATAATCAATGGAACTACAAAGGGGGCACATGGCCAAGATTACAATCTCTCAAACTCACCATCTATTTGAATACAATCACTCAACACTCTCTCAAAATATAAGTCACTCTCCTCTCTCAGAATACAAGTCACTCTGCTCTCTCTGTTTACAATATAATATAACGAGCCAGAGGATGCTTCGGAAGATGATGTCCATACATTATGTCCCATATAGGTAATGCGATCACAACGCTAAGGAACTCCATGCCTCAGTGCGTCCAAGCGAGCTTCGTACCAGACGGGCTTCTACTTGTGCCTGCACATGAAAATTTTGTGGGTGTCAGTACACAACCGTACTGGTGGAGTGAGCTCCTCGCCCACCCATACAAAACTAACACATTCATTTAGTTTATGCAACATGTTCCTTCCTTTTTTTATTGTCTTTCTAAATCTTGCCTTAGGATCAGTTTTAGCACATAGACGCCTGGCATATATAGTGCCTCTAGACCATCACCGTGCCAACAACGTCAATATATCTAATTTTTATGTGACTGTGCTACAAGTCCATTGTGCAAACATCGTGATCGTGCCATGAGCTCCATTTGCGTATCCACATTGAGGTCGTGCCTCGTAACTCAGTATGACTTAACCATATTGCCAACTCGTGGCCTTTCTTGTTTCAATCATCAACTAACTCAATCAAGACTTGTGAACTTAGTGTCACTAACTTAAGCTTTCTAATGCTACTTTCGTGCCGAAGTACGGTATCTCCGTTGCAGCCAAATCTTATGCCCAATCATTGTGTCGCAACAACGTGCACATATTCAACTTGACTCATTGGTACCGTGTACACCAAACTCGACTTAATCCAAATGCATACACGCGGATCACCGCTATTTTGCCGACTCATCTATATGAAGAAGTCACTAGCACCACAAGCTATCTTGGACTTATAGCTTTGTTGTTTAATGACCCTTTCAGCTCAAGTAGCGTGTCCCACTGAAAGTTCTCGACTAACCTGAGCGATACCCTCAGCTCGGCTATACCATGTTTCCTCCTAGGTCGGATCGGTCCTGTGGAGCTAGGTTTGTCGTCCGAGGAAACTTTTCCTTATACACAAGTTGTCTAATGCCCATACAAGACTCGACTCGATCTACCATCTTACACAGTCATTACTCTTCCAGTATTACCAAATTTTTCAAGACTATATTGAGACTCCCAAATAAGAGACTACCTCAACGACCTACGATCGCGAGCATTTTCTATATTACCATATCATTTTACTCAACTCAGGATTGACTATTTGATAGCCCGCCTGTCAAACTCAACTTGAATCAACCGTGTTCCATATCAGTACCACAAACCATGGCATACTTATTTTGAAACCAACCTTGGCTCGTGCCTTAAACCAATTATACACTACCATCTAAGTCATATTTTATATGACGATCCTTGAGATCGTGGGACTGTATGGCTGTAACAAGCCATAAAAATTGTGGTACCATGCTTGCTATGACTTCGATAGCCCGTAGCATAACTTTGCTTAACTCAAGCATGCAATAACTTATCCCGTGGGACGAGCAATGGCTATGCCAAGCTTTGCAACGTGGAAACGTGCAATAAAACTTGTGGAAAAATTATGCTATGTAAAGCATTGGACAGTGGGACAATGTATGCTTTACCATACATCTATACTGTGTGACGCCTACGACTATGTTAAATTCATAGTCTTATGGCACATAGACCAACTTTTCCTTCTCCCAAGCCACAAGACGAAGGACCGAGTGTCAATTTGAAAGCAGGTCGTACAATACTTCTAAGCCGATCGTGGGACCTTTCCATATTCTACTCAATCTGACCCGAGATGGGATTATTCCCTTAGCTATATGGATTCATCTCTTCTATTATCGAGCCTACTTGTGTAGTTGAAAACTTTTATTTTATTAGTGTGAACGCCAAGTTGAGGCAAGTTCACCGAAGCCACCCACCTGAGCAAGGAGTTGCCTCGATTGAGCAGGACTTCGAGCGTGCCGTTGCATGGCTAAGTCCAAATGTCGTTGGCATTTTAATTCCTCCGATTGAACTGAACAGAACAGAGCATTACAGATAGTACGAATTTGGAATTTCAAAGGCGACAAAATAACAAGTAGATGAGATTTTCCAAGACTCCTTATTCCAAATTTGCAGGCTCGTCTTGGTAATTTAGGTAACCAAAATGACAAACATACCTGCATGGGCCACCACAAAAATATACCACGCTCCAGTTCTAAAATGTATAGGAACCCAAGGCATGAGCATGCCAGCTGTATGGCTAGCATAAGTATTCTCAATTTAATGGACTTATCCTAATCATAGTATGTGGTATCCTATAACTACAATACAACAATCATAGGTAATCTAACATCTCCACATCAACGACATTGGACTCTCATCCATAGTATAACAAGATCAACACAGAAGAATATAATAAATGTCTGACTAAATTAAAATATAAGTCTGGAATAATCAAATACAAGATCTGTCTAAAATAATCAAGTCTGGTAGAAATATATCCTCTGAAACAAAGTACAATGCTGGAATAGTATACAGAAATAAGAAAATAGTCTGGACATAGCTAGCTAGATAAAATGTCCATGACTCTAATCAGCTATCAACCCTTAGATTAGAAAAACTCCTGGGACACAACCTCTAAGTCCTCTACAAGGTATTCGGGCTCGATGTCTAGTCCGTAAACTATAGGATAAAGGTGTCCGGATCTGAAAAAGTACCAAGTCCTCAGGGGACATAACAAGATACAACAACTAGCCACAATATGAATAGTAAAAGTAAAGTACATAAACATGAACATAACCGACAAGGTAGACTACCCATCTAAGTATATGCACTTGAAGACTACTTTGGAATCGTATAGGTAGGTAAGGGGTGATATTAGCATCAACTAATATCACGAATATACTAGCATACTCTCGCCCAATCCAGAGACTAGTCCGTAGACGATAATAGAATATCCACTAGTATAGCCTATACTAGGGCAAAAGTGAGGCTAATGAGGATAGGTAATTGTTGGCCCATTGGTCATATGGTCAAACTGATTTTAATAATTGATCAAACTCTGTCTCGATATATGGAGCTAGTCAGGATATCTCGGACCCTTGGACATACTCAAGAATGGCTATCTACTCAGTTCAAGACCGAAGCGTTGTTTGCCTGTTCGAATCTGTATTTCTTTGAGCAATGTATCTTTTATTTTATTGAGTCTAGAAATATAATGTACACCGAGTCGTACTGGCAAATAGGCTATTCCAAAATGATTTCAAAATATTTTTAAAATGTCCTTAGTTTTGAATAACATTCATATTTACAAAAGCTCCAAAAAGGTTTTCAAAATTCTCCAAAAACTAATTTTAAAAACCCTAACCTAACCCTGACAGAACTCGGCCAGAGTTCGGCCAGAGTTCGGTTAGTGGCCGTTTTGTTTTTGAATTCCTTAGAACTTGGTCCTCCTGTAGTTGCGGATTTGACCGAGATTTTCTAATCGAGTTCTGCCCGAATTCTGCCCAAATTCTGCCAGAATTCTGTCTTTGGAACTCCTATAAATAGAGAAGGATTTCGATCATTTTAACTCACTCATTCACTTTCAATATTCTCTCTACTCAAATCCTACTGTCTTCCAAAGAGTTTTTCTAGAGCTTTAATTTTCAGATCCCAAGCCAGTTACAATCCTCTAGTCGATTTGCCAGTGCGGTGCGGTCTAGAAGTTTCAGAGTGATTGTAATCAGAAGGCTTGATAGAAGAATACCTCTTCACAATTGAAGTTGGACGAGTTCTTCGTATCAAAGCTCGCGTTGTAGAAGTTGCAAGGACTTCGTAAGAAAACTTGCGGTTTTGCCAATAGTGGATTCAACTGGTAGCAAGAGTTCTACCGACTGGACTAGTCCTGAACAGAGGGAAACCAGTATACATCGCTGTCTTTGCGTTTGCTTTCTTATCTCTGCCTTTACATTATTTAGTTGTGATTATTATTCTGTGATCTTGCTGCTAACATTTTTTAATTAGCATTATTCCGGTGCCAACTCTATTCACCCCTCCTCTAGAGTATTCTGCTTTACGATTTCGTTCCTATAATTGGTATCAGAGCGGGTGTTACAGGTAAAGCAAGGTAACATTGCAATTATTTATTTATTTAACTAATTTTTATATAGATCACAGCACAACACATGGCAACTGTAAAATTAACAAGTGAAGGCCAGGCCACAAACAGACCTCCACTGTTTGATGGTACGAATTATACCTATTGGAAAACATGGATGAGTTTCTTCTTGAAATCACTTAACTTTGATTTATGGTCTATTGTTATTGATGGCTATCAAAAGCCACCTCGTATAAATGTTAGAGTTTTAATTAAAAAACCCCATAACAGATATACAGAGAAAGAAAAGAAAAAGGTCAGTCTTGACGCACGTGCTATTAACGCTTTATTTTGTGCTTTAGACAGAACTGAATTTAATAGGGTGTCTATCTGCACAACTGCTAATGAAGTATGGAAGCTTCTTGAAGTCACACATGAAGGCACGACTCAAGTCAAAGAATCAAAGGTCAGCAGACTTACTCAAGAGTATGAGGTATTCAAGATGAAGCCCAACGAAACAGTTACTCAGATGTTCGAAAGATTCTTCGATATTGTAAATCCTTTGTCCTCCCTAGGAAAAGATTACAGTAACCATAAAAAGATTCGCAAACTCCTGCGAGCACTTACCAAGAACTGGATTCCAAAGGCTACTGTAATCATTGAAGGGAACGACCTCACAACTATATCCCTCGAGGTACTCATGGGTAAGCTACTCACTCATGAACTGGAGCTACAAGATTTTGAAGAGCCTGCACCAAAGGAGAAGACGATCGCTTTCAAGGCTCAGCACAGAAAAGCTGCTGAAGGTGATTCAGACAGCAGTGAATCTGATGCTGAAGATCAAGCACTCCTAGCAAGGAAATTCAAAAGATTCATGAGATATGAGAAGAAAGCCAAAGAAAACAATAGCAGCAACAACTGGTATCAAGATGATGCTGTCTGCTATGGCTGCAAGAAGAAGGGACACATGAAGAAGGATTATCCTACAAACTCATCATCAAGAAAGAAGAGCAACAGGTATGAGAAAGGGAACCTGAAGAGATCAACATCTCGAAGATATGCCAACACCAGCATATGGCATGAAAGTGAAGCCAGCGACTCAGAAGATGAACAATCAGAAGACGCTGAAAATGTATACTTTATGGCATCCGATTAGGTACTCTCTGAACCTGTAGTTGATACATATGATGACTTCACCTTTGAGCAATTAGGAGATGCCTTCAGTGAACTGATAAGTGATTACAGGAAACTGCGTAGCAAATGTCAGACCTCTAAGAAGGTACTCAAAGAGTACAAAAGTGAAATAGGAAGACTTACCGACCTACTAGCTGAGGTTAAAGATAATGTTAGTGAGTCTGGTGAGCTATCTTCTATTAAGCTCTTATTACACGAGACTACCAAGTCATCCGAAGAAAAAGACAAGGTTATTGACCAACTGAAAGAAGAACTTTCTAAAGAGAAGAAAAGTCTTCAATGTGCACAAGTCAGAATGGAAGCACTCACTTCTGACTATACTAAGTTGTATGACACTTCCAAAAGATTGGAAATTAGGTTAGAAAAACAGCTTGAGACTGCTGCTGCTTCCTACCCTAACACGTGTCACTTACCGAATAATCGGAACATTCCCAAACCAAACACTGTCAGACCTAACCATATCAAACCTTTACCCCAAAAGGTTAAGCCCAAACAGGATTATAGGAATGCTTTCTTCTGTACTAGAAAACCTAAACCTACCAACCATGCACATCACTTAGCTTTCAACACTAAACATGCACAATGTCATTATTGTGGCCATACTGGTCATATTTCTCCTGCATGTAGAATCAGAAATCTTGTTGATTTAAATATTTATGCATGGATACCAAAAGCTAACATTTCAGGACCCTACAAGAAATGGGTACCAAAAGTTTTATCTGCAAACTGTTTTGTAGATGGAACACCTTTCACATGCTAAAAGCAAATGGATCTTCGACAGCGGTTGTTCACGGCATATGACCGATGACGCTACCTTATTTGCAACACTGTCGAAGAAGAAGAAGAAGGAAGGTTATGTCTCATTCGGTAATAACTTGAAAGGGTATATCATTGGTATCGGTGATGTTGGTAAATCTTCCTATCCTGTGATTAAGGATGTTTGTCTGGTTACCGAGTTGAAACATAATCTACTCAGCATAAGTCATTTAGCTAATCATGGTTATGGCATCAACTTTGGCAAAGACAAATGTACTATAGTTGATAGCTCAACTGGTAGTACTATCTTTGAAGGTATCAGGGAAGACAACATATATGTTTTCTATTTGTTGGAAGAAACTAACATTTCAGGTAGATGCTTAATG
This sequence comes from Iris pallida, assembly GCA_029216955.1. Lineage (NCBI taxonomy): Eukaryota > Viridiplantae > Streptophyta > Magnoliopsida > Asparagales > Iridaceae > Iris > Iris pallida. The sequence continues at coordinate 14,270,024 of JANAVB010037819.1, forward strand.
GCTAAAAGTAATGAGAGTCATCTGTGGCATATGAGACTCGGTCACGCAAATATGGACACAATCTCAAGATTATCCACGAAGAAGCTAGTACGCGGTTTATCGGACATAACCTTCAAGAAGGATTCGGTATGCAGCCAATGTGAAAAGAACAAAGCTACCAGATCCACATTCAAGTTAGTAAATGCTGTATGTACTACTAGACCTCTACAATTGCTACATATGGACTTATTTGGTCCTAGCAGAGTTGCTAGCCTCGGAGGTAAGTTATATACTTTTGTAATTATAGATGATTACTCTAGATACACGTGGGTATACTTTTTCACACGCAAGAATGATGCATTATCCGAATTTATCGCCTTTTGTAAGAAAGTACAGAATGAAAAAGGTTACATGATTACTCGTATTAGAAGCGATCATGGTGGCGAATTCGAGAATGCAGAGTTTGAGCAATTTTATGACACACACGGTTTTGTACACGAGTTCTCCTGCCCTAGGACCCCACAACAAAATAGAGTTGTGGAACGTAAGAACAGAACTCTATCCGAAATGGCCAGAGTAATGTTAAACCAGTTTAGTCTACCCAAATATTTCTGGGCTGAAGCTGTCAATACAGCTTGTTTTGTTCTCAATAGAGTTCTAATTCAACCCAAATCGAAGATGACTCCATTTGAGTTATGGTTTGATAGAATTCCATCAGTTTCATATTTTAGAATATTTGGTTGTAAATGATTTATTCTTAATACAAAAGATAATTTGGGAAAGTTTGACGAAAAGGCTGATGAAGGTATATTTTTAGGTTATGCGGCCAAGAGCAAAGGATACATAGTCTTCAACAAACGAACTATGATCATCGAAGAATCAATCAACGTCACCTTTGATGAACTGAATCAAATGACTATCGATGACAATGACGAAGATCTAACTGTACCAAGCTCAACACCAGCTGATTCTCTACCAAGCTCAGCACTAGCTGATCCTCCTAGAGAAGATCCAGGAACCAGCTACCTTCAGAGTCTGCCGAAAAGATTAAAATTTATGGCTGATCATCCAAAGGATTTGGTAATTGGTGATATTACCAAAGGTGTAAGTACTCGTACATCCAGTAGAGATATTATTTCTAGTGTTGCACTCATTTTACGGCTAGAACCCAAAACTATTGATGAAGCATGTAGTAATAGTTTTTGGATAGATGCTATGCAAGAGGAATTAAACCAATTTGAACGGTATCAAGTTTGGGAACTTGTTCCCAAGCCTATTGATCATACGGTCATTGGCACCCGTTGGGTATTCCGAAATAAACTTAATGAGAATGGTTTAGTGACTCGTAATAAGGCTCGACTCGTAGCTCAAGGATACAATCAGGAAGAAGGTATCGACTACGATGAGACTTATGTCTCAGTTGCGAGATTAGAATCCATTCGTATGTTATGTGCATTTGTATGTTTTCATAATTTTAAATTATTTCAAATGGATGTCAAGAGTGCATTTTTTAAATGGTTTTATAAAAGAAGAAGTTTTTGTAGCACAACCTCCAGGTTTCACAGATTTTAAAAACCCTGATTATGTCTTCAAGTTGAAGAAAGCTTTATACGGTTTAAAACAAGCCTCTCGTGCTTGGTATGATCGCCTAAGCTTTTTCCTACTTGACAACAGTTTTTCAAAGGACAAGGTTGACACTACTTTGTTTATTAAGTCTTTTAATAGCAAGCTTCTCTTAATACAAGTCTATGTTGATGATATTATATTTGGATCTACTGTTGAATCTCTTTGTCAAGAATTCTCTAAGTGTATGCAGAATGAGTTTGAGATAAGCATGATGGAAAAGCTGAAATTCTTTCCTGGACTGCAAATCAAACAAACTGACAATGGGACATTCATAAATCAAGCCAAGTACACAAAAGATTTGCTAAAGAAGTTTGATCTGGACAATGTCAAACCTATTGGTACTCCGATGGCAACTTCAACAAAGCTTGATATTGATGAACAAGGCAAGCCTATCGACACATGTAAGTATCGAGGTATGATCGGTAGTTTACTTTATTTAACTGCTAGTCGTCCAGATATTATGTTTAGTGTTTACCTGTGTGCACGGTTTCAAGCTAATCCAAAGGAATCACATCTGTGCGCAGTTAAGCGTATCTTTCGATACCTTAAGGGTACTTCTTCTGTTAGCTTATGGTATCCCAAAACCAAGTCTATTGACCTTATTTGTTACTCGGATGCAGATTTTGCTGGATACAAAGTTGATAGAAAAAGTACCAGCGGCACATGTCATTTCTTAGGCAAGGCTTTAGTCTCATGTTTTAGTAAAAAGCAAAATTCAGTAGCCCTATCAACAACAGAGGCTGAGTATATCGCCGCAGGACGTTGTTGTGCTCAGATTTTGTGGATGAAACAAACCTTGGAAGACTATGATTTATTTTTCACACACATTCCCATTTTCTGTGACAATACGAGCATAATTAATTTGACTAAGAATCCAGTATGCCACTCTCGTACTAAGCATATTGAGATCTGACATCATTTTCTTAGAGATCATCATCAGAATGGAGATATTAACCTTGTATACATAGACACTGAGAATCAATTAGCTGACATCTTCACAAAACCACTAGCAGAAGATCGTTTCAATTATTTACGTCGAAAATTAGGAATTTTGGACTGTTTCACTTAACAAAATTGCCAAACAAAAGTTGGATTTTGAAAATAAAACGAGAAAAAGTACAAGAAGTACAAATTTGATTCTGGAAAGTATTACTATGGAAGTCTGATCTGTAAATGATCACTTTGTTCCTTGGACCATACGATGATGATGAAGATCACTGCTTGAAGTAGAACAACTTGGAAGAACTAAGTCACCAGAAAGGTATCGACGCACTTGGGCACTGATGGCGAGGCCGAATGCTTTCCTGCTTTGCTTCACTCTGTTCTGAAAGAAAAGTTGAAGAAGAATGCTCTGGAGAATCAAAATCTCGAAGTTCTGATCTCTATATTCTCTCCTGTCTCTCTGTCTGTTTTCTTCTGTCTTTGAGAAAAATGAGTCTATTTATAGACTGGGGCTTCTGTGCGTAAAAGAGCATCAAAATCTGTCTTTACGCTAACAACTGCCACCCATGATCAAAGTTATCCTTTGCATACGTTGATACGCGTCCCATCATTTCAGTAAGAATAGAATACATGTACATACGTTCTTCGAAATATGTGACATGAAGGCCATGTAGGCAAACTACGTTCCAAACTGGCCAGAAAGAATAGGACGTAAAAATAGCCCCAACATCCTCTGGGCGTAAAGCAGTAAGATGAGCGTAAAATAGCTCTGTCATAGGTTTCCTGCGTAAAGTAGTTATTGAATAACCTTGAGCGTAAAATGGCTCAAATAGACTTTACGTACACATTGTTTTATGAGCGTAAGAACTCATATAAAACTTCATGCGTAAAAGAAACCATACAGTGAGCGTAAAGTAACTCGATCCCCATAAATGACAATAATGGTCTTTGTATAAGACAAATTCTATTGAATTCTGTGGTAAATGCCATCATTAATATCTTCATGTCAGAGTTTGCATTAAATGCGAGATTTGACAGCTTTGTCCAGCGTAAAAGAGGCTGCTCTGTCCTTGGCGTAAAATCATAGGTGTAGACCCAAGCGTAAAATGATCAGCCTGCTTAGGCGTAAATTGATTAGCCTAGATTTGGGCGTAAAGAAATTACCCGTTCTGCTAGGCGTAAAGTAGATCACTTATGAATGAGATGACTCTTTCTTTGAAGCACTTTTTACGCTCCTACAAGACCCCCTTTAAAGTTTTCAAATATCTCCAACATTTGAAACACTTTGAATAGAAGCGTAAAAGTTGAGATTTGATCTGCCAGCGTAAAATTTGGGATACGCAACCGTCATCTGCGTAAAAGCGGGGATGTCCAACAGTCGGTTTTGAATCTCTCTATAAATAGGTCTTTTTAGAGAGAGAAAACACTTTTACTCATCTTCTTGAATTCTTTTGCCCTTTCTTTCTTCGAAACTCTGATCTGATGGCTCCTAAGAAATCATCCGCCGCCGGTAGCAAGGGGAAGAAACCAGCCATTGATTCCTCATCGACTGATCATGTGAAAACCCCCTTTCAGTCATCAACACCACAACGAAATCCCAACCCGGCCGTGGCTCCGCCTATGATGGGTAAAACCCTATTCTTTGGCTGGGAAAAGACCGTCGAGGAAGAAGAAGATAAACCAAACTTTTAGCTTTTTACGCCCACGTTGTACGTGTTAGCGTAAAACTGAAACAACATCATACGCCCACGTTGTTCGTGTCAGCGTAAAAGATAAAAAAGACTACGCCCACGTTACACGTGTCAGCATAAAATTTGGTTTTACGCCCACAGTTAATGTGCTAGCGTAAAACTTAACTACGCTCATGTTTATACATGCCAGCGTAAAAAGTTGTATTACGCTCATATTACTATGTGGTAGCGTAAAATTCATCAATCATTGAGAGATTTTGTCGAACAAAGACTTCATAAGCTTTTCATCAACTTTTAGTAAAAAACTTCGAACTAACTTGATCTCTTTTGTTATTTTACCAGTAGATTTGCAAATTTACCCTCTCGCTGAAGTTTTCGGATCGTCAGTTGGCATGGTAGGTTTGAACTATTTGGAAGATTTATCTCATGTCCAATTTTCTCAGTCGAACCCCAAATATCCGGTAGAGAGGGCACAGTTGATAGCAGCTCAAGGGGATAGAATGTTGTTATCCATGATAGACGGGAAAGTACTGATGTCGCTAGATAATCAACAATTCCTGAAGCCAGCTTTCTTATTTGGAGATGCGATAGATTATAAATCACAGACTCATCCCAAAAAAGAGGCTTGGGTATTTAAATCTGGAGAAAGGGTAATATATCTTCCGGACATGGACAGGGATTACCCTATATCTGCTTTCGTCCATGCTAGCCATTACCGTCAAATGCTGTAGAATTTGACTCCCCGTAGCTATGGTAGACCGGGCAGAATCATTTTTAGAAGGGAGAAGGCGAATGACATGGGTTATCATGTTAGTACTCCTTGTGGTGGTGTTATTCCATTTTCTGGACTAATGCCTGGGTTTACACCGAGCGAGGATTCATCTCTCATCCAGCCGGTCCAGGTTCCCATGCTCATCAATAGATTCATAAGGGAAGTGTTGACACAAAGTCACAGTCAACCAAATATTGACTACATTGACTAAATAATATCTGTATAAATTCAATACGACACACGACGTCTGCTTTCAGTTCGGGACAAATGACAGCTCAGTTTCCGACTCTTAGTATATTTTCGAGTCTGTACTTTTACATTTCATTGAGTCTAGAAGTATGTACTTTGAGTTATGCTGAGCTCTTGGAACTTAGTCTACAAGCCTACCCAAAATCCCAAGCTCCACCAAAACAAAATTGCCCACAAGTCCCACTTAGAATCACTCTGTTCTCTGGAGACAGAGTTCGGGCCGAACTCTGCCTCCACACAGAGTTCGGGCCGAACTCTGTCCCTTAGAAATCAGGAACCCTAATTTTAGGGTTAGCTGGTTGCTAGCTGTCCAACGGCCAAATTTTTGAATTTTCCTACCCGAATTCTGGCCGAATTCTGCCTCAAAAATCAGTATAAATAGGGCATGAATTCTCTCATTTTGAATCACTCAATCTTCTCTTCTCTTCTCTCCTACAAGCTCTATAAGCCATACCCTTCCCATCTACTAGCCACAAGCCTCCTAAGTCTCGAGTGCTCAGCATCTCTCAGTTAGGATTCTTGTGCAAGAGTGAAGAAATCGCTTGGACAATTCCAAGCAATCGCCACTGCGATTCTCTGTAAGAAGTTGACGTGCTCTTCTGAAGTAAAGGCACGGGTTGTAAGCTACTATTTCACAAATAGTGGATTTAATCCTGAGCTAGAGTTCTCAGGCCTGGACTAGTCCTCCACGAGGGAAACCAGGTTAAAATTGCTGTGTTTGCGTATGCTCTCTTGTCTTTCATTTACATTCCGCATTTTACTCTGATTATTCATTGTTCATGAAAGAGTAATTTTTTAATTGGTCATTATATATATATACTCTATTCACCCCCCCTCTAGAGTTGCCAAACTGTTCTTCAATTGGTATCAGAGCTCTGTTCTCTTTATAAGGACTAACATCCTAAGAGCTGATCCATGGCAACCACACAATCCTTGATCTCCAATCATGCTGAAGGTCAGTCCACTCATAGGCCTCCCCTATTTGATGGGACTAACTACACATATTGGAAAACAAGGATGAGTTTTTATCTGAAGTCTCTAGACTTTGACCTGTGGACTGTCGTAACTGACGGTTACAAAAAGCCCGCCAGAATAGTTGTCGATGGTGACCTCACTGAGAAACCACACGACAAATATTCTGTCGAGGAGAAGAAATAGGCAAGTCTAGATGCTAGGGCTATTAATGCTTTATTCTGTGTTATAAACAGAAACGAGTTTAACAGGGTCTCTACATGCACCACTGCTCATGAAGTATGGAGACTTCTGGAAGTGACGCATGAAGGAACCACTCAAGTCAAGGAATCAAAGATAAGCCATCTCACTCAAGAGTACGAAGCCTTCAAGATGAAGCCAAATGAGACGATCACTCAAATATTTACAAGATTCCTCGACATCATCAACCCGTTATCCTCGCTTGGTAAGCAGTACTCAAACCATGAGAAGATCCGCAAGCTACTCAGAGGGCTACCAAACATTTGGAACCCTAAGGTGACAGCCATCATAGAAGGAAATGATCTCACAAGTATGTCTATGGAGACTTTGATGGGCAAGCTCATGACTCACGAGCTTGACCTCAAGGACTTCGAAGAGCCTGCTCCGAAGACCAGGGAGATCGCACTCAAAGTTCATCAACGAAAGGTTGATCACGATGAGACTGAAGACGATATCTCAGATGATGAAGACCAAGCTCTCATGGTACGTAACTTCAAGAAATTCCTTCGCTTCAATCAAAGAAAGAAAGAACCACAAGAAGACGATGAAGAAGAGCCAACCTGCTATGGTTGCAAAAAGACTGGACACATCAGAAGAGACTGTCCGCTCTTAAAGAAAAGCAACCGGTATAAAAAGCCCTACAAGAAGAACTCATCAAAAAGGTATGCCAACACAAGCATTTGGCATGAAAGCGAAGCAAGTGACTCCGAGGAAGAAAAGAACTCTCCTCAAGACAAAGCAAATGTGTGCCTCATGGCAAATTCCACCAAGGTATCAAACGAAACTTTAGATGACTTCTCTTTTGATGAACTTGGCGATGCTTTCACCGATTTACTTGATGATCACAAAAAGGTTATCGGTAAATACAAGCATGCCAAGGACAAAATCAAAAGTCTAGAAGATGAGATACAAAGAATTTCTTTACTTCTTGATAATATTAGAAACACATCACCCACAAATGACACTGATGAAGTATCCAAGCTTAAATTAAGCTTACATGATGCTGAAGCACGCATTGAGCAACAAACTCAAGAAATCACTACTCTCAACACGTTGCTTGCTGAAGAAAAGAGTAGACACAAGATTTCCATGACTAAGATTTATGGCTTAAATATCAAGATTGATGAACTGCAAGCTATGTCTAAAAGATTAGAAACCAAATTGGGTAAACAGGTTGTTCAACCTCAAACCCAATCACATGGGCACAACACCACTCATACTAGTCAACCACGTCATTCTCATGCAGCACATAACCATGCATTTATATACACAAACTTTCACAAACCACGTGCACGTAAGAATATTCCTCATACTCATTATACTGCACAAAGACACAACCAATATCACTCTACACATAGACAAAGTCATCATATCATGCCACAGCATCACACTATGCCATATAGACAATCTCAGCATGACACTCCTCACAGTCAATATCATCATGCTATGCCACACAGACATCATCATCATGCCACTCACTCTATGCATAGTCATCATTACCATGCTAACTCTCCATATCATCCTCATCCTGTTGCTTATAGATATCATTCTCATGCTCCCAGTATAAATAAAAATGCTATCTGTACTTACTGTGGAATACATGGACACATCTCACCACAGTGTAGAGTTAGAAGATTGGTAGACAAGAAAATATATGCTTGGTTTCCAAAAACTAACTTTTCAGGACCCTCAAGAAAATGGGTACCAAAGGTCACATCTACTCTTGATGTAGGTGGACCTTTCCTCCTCAACTGAGAGTAAGTAGATTCTCGATAGTGGATGCTCGCGACATATGACGGGTGACGCAAATCTTTTTGCATCACTATCGATGAAAAGAGAAGGATACGTATCCTTCGGTAACAATCTCAAAGGGCACATAATAGGTAACGGTATCATTGGTCATCCTCCTTCTCCTGTTATAAAGGATGTCTGCCTAGTGACCGAGTTAAAGCATAACCTGCTCAGCATTAGCCATCTTGCTGATCATGGATATGATATTAACTTTGGACAAAACTGTTGCTATATCTATGATAGGTCAACAGGAGACATTGCTTTTGAAGGGAAAAGAGAGGACAATATCTATATTTTCTATCTCTCTATAAATACTAACCATGCAGGTAGATGTTTATATGCCCACAAAGACGAACGACTACTTTGGCACCAGCGTCTCGGTCATGCCAACATGGATGCTATATCCAGGCTTTCTACCAAGAAGCTAGTGAGAGGATTGCCTGACATCACATTCAAAAAGGACACGGTATGTGCCGAATGTGAACTAAACAAGGCAACTAAATCCTCATTTCATTCCATCAACTCTGTAAGTACTACTAGACCCTTGCAATTACTTCATATGGATTTATTTGGTCCTAGTAGAATAGCTAGCCTTGGTGGCAAACTTTATGCTTTTGTTATTGTTGATGATTTTTCGAGATTTACTTGGGTTTTCTTTCTCGCTAATAAGAGCGACGCTATCTCTGTTTTCAAAGTTTTTGTAAATAAAGTTCAAAACGAAAAAGGCTACATGATTACTCGAATCCGAAGTGATCATGGAGGCGAATTCGTAAATTCAGATTTTGAAAGTTTTTGTAATGCAAATGGTTTTGATCATGAATTTTCTTGTCCTAGAACTCCTCAACAAAATGGTGTTGTGGAGCGGAAGAATAGGACTCTTGACGATATGGCTAGAGTCATGTTGAATAAATTTTCTCTTCCGAAATATTTTTGGGCAGAGGCTGTAAGTACAGCATGCCACATTTTGAATAGGGTGCTTATTCGTCCCATTTCGAAGAAAACACCCTATGAGCTTTGGTTTGGGAGAACCCCAAATGTTTTTTATTTTAGAGTTTTTGGCTGCAGATGTTTTATCCTTAACACCAAAGACAACTTAGGCAAATTTGATGCCAAAGCTGACGATGGTATCTTTCTTGGTTATGCCGCCAAGAGTAAGGGATATAGAGTTTTCAATAAACGCTCACTTATTGTGGAAGAGTCAACAAATGTGACTTTTGATGAAGACAACAGTACAGCAAATACTCTTAATGATGACACTGAGCCATCAACTTCTACTCCAATGAATACTTCAACCGAAACTAATTCTCTGGAGGGTTTGCCTAAGAAATTCTCTTTCAAACCTTCTCATCCAGAAAATTTAGTCATAGGTGAAGTTTTACGTGGAGTTACTACTAGATCATCATTAAGAGACTCTGTTGCTAGCACTGCCTTCATTTCACAAGTAGAGCCTAAAAATATTTCTGAAGCTTTTACTGATGAATTTTGGATCTCTGCTATGCAAGAAGAACTCAACCAATTTGAGAGAAGCCAAGTATGGGAACTAGTTCCTAAACCGGCTAATCACTCAATAATTGGTACCAAATGGGTGTTTAGAAACAAAGTAAGTGAAGATGGTTCAGTCACACGTAACAAAGCTCGTCTAGTAGCTCAAGGATACAACCAAGAGGAAGGTATCGACTACGATGAGACATATGCTTCTGTTGCTAGACTAGAATCCATTCGGATGCTTTGTGCTTTTGCCAATCATCAGAACTTTAAATTATTTCAAATGGATGTTAAAAGTGCTTTCTTGAATGGCTTTATTAAGGAGGAAGTTTATGTCAAACAACCCCCTGGCTTTGAAAATCATAAATTTCCCGACCACGTGTTCAAGCTAAAGAAAGCACTTTATGGCCTTAAACAAGCCCCCAGAGCTTGGTATGAAAGGCTAAGCAGCTTCTTGCTTGAGAAAGGTTTCTCTAAAGGGAAAATTGACACTACACTGTTTATCAAATCTTTCAAAGACACCATTCTATTAATTCAGATTTATGTTGATGATATTATTTTTGGGTCTACTGATGAAACTCTTTGTCAAGAATTTGCCAAGTGTATGCAGACGGAATTTGAGATGAGCATGATGGGAGAGCTCAACTACTTTCTTAGTCTGCAAGTAAAATAACTGGCTAATGGAACTTTCATCTGCCAATCAAAGTACACCAAGGACATGCTGAAAAAGTTCGATCTTGACAACATCAAACCAATCAGCACGCCAATGGCCACTTCAACCAAACTCGAACCAGATGAGAGCGGCAAACCTGTTGATCAACGTAAGTATCGAGGTATGATAGGCAGCTTACTTTATTTAACTGCTAGTCGTCCCGATATCATGTTCAGTGTTTGCCTATGTGCTAGATATCAAGCTAATCCTAAGGAATCACACATGACCGCAGTTAAGCGTATCTTTAGATACCTTAAGGGTACGGTTACAGTAGGCCTATGGTATCCCAAGTCAACATCATTTGATCTTATTGGTTACTCTGATGCTGACTTCGCTGGATGCAAGGTCGACCGTAAAAGTACGAGCGGCACGTGTCATTTATTAGGAAAAGCTTTAGTCTCCTGGTTTAGCAAGAAACAGAACTCTGTTGCACTATCCACAACAGAAGCTGAATACATAGCAGCTGGGCGTTGTTGTGCACAAATTCTGTGGATGAAGCAAACCCTGGAAGACTATAAGTTATCTTTCATGCATATTCCTATATTCTGTGACAATACTAGTGCCATCAATTTGACTAAGAACCCTGTATGCCACTCACGCACTAAACACATTGAGATCAGGACACCACTTTTTGCGTGATCATCAGCAAAATGGCACGATTAACTTAGAATTTATTGACACTGATCATCAGCTGGCAGATTTCTTTACTAAGCCACTATCCGAAGAGCGTTTCAATTTTCTTTGTCGTGAACTTGGAATCTTAGATGAAGCAGTCATAAATTGAAACTCACCTGCATAAATATCGAGTATATTGTGATTCTTTTACGAAGAATTTGGTATGGGTACAAGCCGAAAGGGTCCTTCTGACAACAAGGCGTAAAAGCCTAAGCGACACGGTGCACTAGTCCTCAGGACTACCGCTAGCTGGGATCCGGCCCCTGCAGCTAACCCATGGCAAATTTGGACTATTGAACCACAATATATATCTTTATTTATTATATGGCTCGTTTCGATTTAATATTGCCTAATTGATATTTTCTAAAAAGTTCATTCTGTTTTCTGTGTACCTCTCCTTCTCTATCTATTCTATTCTCTTTGGTGTCCTCAACTTTCTTTTGTTTAACTCTTAAATCTTTGTTATTATTTCTTGTTATTCTTCAACTTTTGTTTTCATTTTAGCCTTTGTTCTGTTCTGGACCAATAATCCAGAACTCGGGCCGAACTCTGCTCCCATCCGAGTTCGGGCCGAGTTCGGTCCCTTGGTTCCAGGGTCGGGATCTGGCTCTGCCGTTGGATCTATTCTAATCCAATGGTCAATATTTCACCCGACCAAAGACAAAACCCTACTTTATGTCGGGATTCTTTCTCTCTCCTTCACTATTACCACCTTTTCTCACCTATACACACTCTTTCCTTGAAACCTTAACCCTAGTTTTTGATCTAGAGTCCCTCATTGCTTCTCAAATCAAGAAAAAGGTGTCTCCTCTCCATTCTCCTCCATTGTTCTTTACCTATTTGAGGTACCATTTTTTTTAAAAATCTTTTAATGGCTCCTTGCTTGTTCAATCGTGGGAAGAGGATTTGAGTTGAGAGTATTTCCTCTTCGGATTCTCTTCCATCAATTGAACAAATCATTGAACAACTTCAACCACCTCACCCTTTGTTCAATCCACCTCGTCCTCAACATCCTTCCACTTATGACAATAGACTTTTTGTCTCACTTGATGCATCAAACAACTGGTTTAGTGACTTTCGGAATCGTCAGGTATTCACAGGACATCCTATCAATTTTTCCATATTCTCTCAATATGATTCTTTATTCCATGACCTCTATATTGATGAACTAGTCACTACATCTTCTGCTATTTATCGTCATGCCGTTCAAATGTTCTACTGTAACTTAACCTTTGATGACCTTCGTATTTATTCACGAGTTGCTGGTATCAATATCTCGTTTGATGACTTTGAACTAGCCGAATATCTTGATCTTCTTGAGCCAAGTTCTTGGGAAAGGCTTGTTGATGCTCGCTCGTTCCGTTTTCCCAACGGACTTTCACTTGAAAGCTTCAAGGACGATTTGTGCACTCCATACACACGTCCTCGAAAGCTCATGACGAAATATCTCAACCCATATTTTTCTGATCTTCATTGGATCATCTCTAATACCATTCTACCCAAGATCGGTTCCCCTGATGAAATCACTTATCTTGACATTTTTGCTCTTTATCATCTTCACTTTGGAATTCATTTCAATCTTCCACGTACTATGATGGACTGGATGATTCGCTGTAGGAGGAAACCACGAGCTTTGGTTTATCCTCTGTATCTTCCTATGATCTTTCGTGCTTTTCGTATACCACTTGATGCTTGTCCGTTCCTGCCGGCACCTACCTTTCTATCTAAGGTACGACGCCTTCAGCCTGTTGCTACTACTGAGTTGTCTGCTGATGAGGAGCCTGACGCCCCTCCGCTCGGTCAGACTGCACCTCCTGCCAACCTGGATTCGCTTTAGACTATGCTTCACGATCGTTTTGCTATTGAGGATGATCGCTGGACGCAGCAGGATTACCGTACCACTCTGCAGATTAGTGCCCTTGGGAACTCTCTGCATGATATGCGGTATTCGCTTGCTCGTCATCCTGATTTGCATGTGCCTATTGAGCGGGATCCACATCGCTCGGGTCATCGTCTAGACGATCCGTGGGTCATGCAGTATATGGATCCAGATGATACTTTTGTGGATCTTCAGATGTTCCAGGACCTTTTCGTTGGCCCTTTCCCTGGTCCTTCAGATGTTCCAGGACCTTCTGGTGCTCCGTGATGGAGACTGGCTTGTTATGCTGCTGCCACTGCTGATGGTCTTAGTTGCTTTATATTTTTTGTTATTTAGTTATGGATTTATGTACTGGATTTTTATCTTAGAACCCTGATGATGTGTTTGACATTCTGGTTGGTGGATATCATTTTATGCTATTTCTCGTAGTTTCTTTTATGCCAATGCACTCTCTTGTCTAGTATTATACTATTTTTTTCTCTTGGTGTGGTTGCATTACTATACATTGCTTATTTATATTGCTAACTGCCAAAAGGGGGAGAAACATATGTATATTTTTGTGCTGGCTTGTTTTGGGAAACTTTTACAGGTTCTGGGAAACTATTACAGGTTCTATGCAGGTTCTATGCATTCATCTGTGTATATCTGTGCTCGTTCTGGGAATATGTTATCTATCAGGTTACAGGGTATATGCACTATTTACGGGGGAGAGCTACTACTTCTAGCTCGGAACCGTTCACTGATTACGGGGGAGCTATCCGATTCTAGCTCTGCATCAGTTATGGGGGAGCTATGTTGTAATCAACTGTGTCAAGGTATGAATATTGAAATATACATATATTATTTTGTCAATTATCAATATGGGGGAGATTGTTGACACAAAGTCACAGTCAACCAAATATTGACTACATTGACTAAATAATATCTGTATAAATTCAATACGACACACGACGTCTGCTTTCAGTTCGGGACAAACGACAGCTCAGTTTCCGACTCTCAGTATATTTTCGAGTCTGTACTTTTACATTTTATTAAGTCTAGAAGTATGTACTTTGAGTTATGCTGAGCTCTTGGAACTTAGTCTACAAGCCTACCCAAAATCCCAAGCTCCACCAAAACAAAATTGCCCACAAGTCCCACTTAGAATCACTCTGTGCTCTGGAGACAGAGTTCGGGCCGAACTCTGCCTCCACACAGAGTTCGGGCCGAACTCTGTCCCCTAGAAATCAGGAACCCTAATTTTAGGGTTAGCTGGTTGCTAGCTGTCCAACGGCCAAATTTTTGAATTCTCCTACCCGAATTCTGGCCGAATTCTGCCTCAAAAATCAGTATAAATAGGGCATGAATTCTCTCATTTTGAATCACTCAATCTTCTCTTCTCTTCTCTCCTACAAGCTCTATAAGCCATACCCTTCCCATCTACTAGCCACAAGCCTCCTAAGTCTCGAGTGCTCAGCATCTCTCAGTTAGGATTCTTGTACAAGAGTGAAGAAATCGCTTGGACAATTCCAAGCAATCGCCACTGCGATTCTCTGTAAGAAGTTGACGTGCTCTTCTGAAGTAAAGGCACGGGTTGTAAGCTACTATTTCACAAATAGTGGATTTAATCCTGAGCTAGAGTTCTCAGGCCTGGACTAGTCCTCCACGAGGGAAACCAGGTTAAAATTGCTGTGTTTGCGTATGCTCTCTTGTCTTTCATTTACATTCCGCATTTTACTCTGATTATTCATTGTTCGTGAAAGAGTAATTTTTTAATTGGTCATTATATATATATATATACTCTATTCACCCCCCCTCTAGAGTTGCCAAACTGTTCTTCAGGAAGGAGTCTTATATCCTCAGACCAACCCTAGGCTGACAGGGTGGTTGACCTCTTATAGTGGTAACTGGATCCAGATCAGCAACTGGGTCATGAAAAACTTTGAAACAGAGTTGAACGATATCGGTTTGTATGAAGCGGTGGCTTCTACCAGTTATGGCATTCCACCGAATGGCAATCTGTTCTTGGCTTTATTGGAGTTGTATATGAGTTCGACAGAAACTTTCGCAACTCCGCATGGCGAGATGGGTCTGGCCCTTCATGAAATGCAGTTCATCTCGAAGTTGCCAATGGGCGAGTTCCCCTATGAAGAATACATTCCCTCCAATCGGGAATTGGCAGAAATTCGGAAGAAGAATCCCGAACTGGTACAAGTTTATGAAGAACTCATGTGCCATTATCTGATTTGTACTAGTATGTATAAAACCGGATCACATCTGGCATACATTACAAAATGGACAACTTACCTATTTTATCATGAAAATAGAGTGTCTAAGACAGATAAGAGCAGGTTCCGAGAAGATAAGACTCAGGTCATCAAGCCTTGCTCTATAATTCCTGCAGATTTAATTCAGGAATTGATGGTGTCACAGAAAGCTCGCGACCGATATCTATCTATCAAAACTGGAGACATCCCTGCGGGGACTGAGGCTTTAAGCTACCTGAGGCAGGGTAGCCAAAAAATGTCGAAGAAGGCCTTGTTGGCAGGCTTCTTATCTTTATGGCTGCACAGATAGGTCGTGCCAGGAATCAGCACTGTGGACCGGATTCACCGCAACGTATTGTGGCCAGCGGTCCGTCTGGTATTCAAGAACAAAATTAACCTGTTGTCGGCATTGGTGTGCCGAATAAACGCAGGTTTACGAATTTTTGGTGAGGAAATAATCAATAATGCTCCTCACAACTTTTCCAGGGTAGAGTTACCATTCACCTATCTGATAGGTTGGTTACTACACCATAATTGTAATTTGTTGCCACCAGGCCCTGAGGATGAAGCGAGGATATTCCTTCAGAAATTTAGCAAATCTACGTGGAGAACTACCACGTTAGCAGACACCAGAGCAGCATTAAATTATTCGCACGGCTGGAACTTCTTCTGCACTAGACCACCAGTTCCGGCTGACTGCCTCGGTGTGCAATTTGATGATAGAGTAGATAAATCGGCCTTATTGCCGAGATCTGTCTACCGATGGCTAGTGTACATCAGACCCTCTCATCTGATGTACAGGAATGAAGATAACTGTGCATTTGAGCCTTATCTGCCAAGTAGATTCGCTCGTCAGTTTGGATATGATCAACTTCATGTTGGCAATCCTACCACTAGCTTCTATCATTATGGGAAGCTGATCGACGGTGCACGCGTATGGAGATATTTCGGAGCTGCATGTACTGGCGCTAGATTTACTATATCTACAGCCACTAGTACAACTGAGCTACGTGTACTTCATACGTATGCTCATTTCTATACGTCTATCCTTTCTTTTGAAGACGGTTATAGTATTCAAGGAAGTCTTCGGTGGGCTCAGGAGGGAAACGTTGAAGAACCTATCAGGATAACCCCTGACATACCAGACAATACTGTCGTTATAGATGAATTTCTGGCAGTAATTCCCAGAGGAGCTGGGAAGTAGCCGCGGGACCAATAATTATTGGAAAGCCCCACAAACGAAAACAGAACACCGCTGCCGCTTCTCCGGTAAAGTCTCCAGAGAAGAATAGAAAATCTACCACCAAAGGGCCTTCCAAACCAAGAGCCCACACTCCAGAAGAGGATATTTTGATCGAAGAAGATCCTCTCGTCGGTTCTTCCTTAGTCCATCCTAGAGAAGGATCTTCGGTCCCTCCACAGATAGTTGGATCAGGAGCTGTAACACTTTTGTCTCCTGGACGTCTTAGCACCTCACTCCATTTATCTTTGCCGTCCAAGGCACAAGTTACGGAGGGTACTACTACAGTATCCACTACTGATCAAGATCGCATTCCATCAGACGAACCGGCTCTTGACTTTGAGGATGATGACTGGGATGGTGATTATGATACATATCTTGAAAAAAATGTACATATTCCAAGTATTATACAAAACCTATACAGAATTATATATCATGATTTTGTATACTAACTTATTTTTGTTCATTTTGCAGATGTCATAATTGCACCAAAGCCTGTAGCTCCTCCTCAAGAAGAAGAAATCTATGAAAAAAATGAGGAGTCTGAAGAGAAAGCTTCTTCTTCAGAAAACTCAGATGCTGAAGAGGAAGGGGTGCAAAAACCTGAGATGGAGCCTCAAAAAGAACATCCTCCATCTCTTGAGGCACAACAAGCACAATCTGAATTGTCTTCTCTTGTTGAGGACCAACACAAAGAGAAGACTGCAGTCGACCCCACTGTAGGTGATGATGGAACTGCTGGAGAAGGACCAGACTTGAACAAAGAATCAGCTGTAGAGAGTCTCACCACAACTGAAGCAGCAGAAAATCTTATGGAGCAATTAGTAGAAGAAGATGCTGGAGGCATGCTCAAACTTCCAACAGAAACTGAGGAAATAATAACATCCTCTACTGTCGTCACTGATCCAGTACCAGTTTCTGACAAGCCAATGCCAGAATCTCAACCAGGTCCTGTAGTTGTCACCACATCCACCAACATTACCGCCGCCAGAACTCCAAAAATGGCTGGAGTGACAAATATTGAAGACGTTGCTGCTGAGATCCCTGGGAACCAGATAACAGTAGTAACGTCACCAGCTCCACCCCCGTCTGTTATTACACCGATTGCAGATATAATCCCTGAGGCTTCTAGGGATCAATTGGCTATAACGGTAGTAGCAACCACGACTTCGTCTCATCCTACTGTTGCACCACTAACATCTGTTCCCGATTTTCGAGAAAGAGATCTGTTAGATATTGTTGCCATGCCAAGTTCCAGCACAGAAATGGATCTCCTCGTTGAGATTTATACTGACACCTTTTATAAGAGCCTGGCAACCTTGATAACAATGGTCCTAAATAAGGGCCTCAATTATGAAACTCTGAAGATGGCAATGGCTTCGACCATCAAGAACGTTGCTTTGTTCAACGATACTGAGAGAGCTACCGCATTAGAGAAAATTGTGGAGGACCTTGAACAGCCAACCAGAGAATATCTTAAGCTGTCAAATGAGAATGTTGAAGGCCTCATTCAGGAGGAGTATGAAGCCTTAACATCTGATTATCTTGCTCGAGAGACTACATATAATACAGCCCTCCATGAACACAGTCTGAAGGTTGCCAAAGAGAAAGCCGTTTTGACTGGCATAAAACCTGCACTGCATGGCCACAGAGTTGCTTATGACGCTTTGAACATAGATATTCAGACCAAAAATGATGAAATTCGAGCAGTCGAGGCTGAATTAGCTCGCTTGAAGGCTGAAAGGGAGAAGATGATCGAAGATCGAAATCTGCACCTCACCCAGAGCTCGATTTTAGAAAAGAAAGCCTTTGGAGCTGAATCGACTATCAGGGCCCTTGATGAAGCCAAAGAGGGTCTGATAACTACCTTCGCCAAACTTTCTTGTATTTGCACCCCTGAGGCTCGACGTGCAGAGGCTACCATAAAGGTTATGAGTTCTCGTGGCAGACGGTTAGAAGAATTAAAGAAGTTGCTCCAAGATGTTTCCACTCCACCTTAAGAGAGTGTTTTGTCATCTTTTTGTCTTATTCATTCTGTAGTAATTCCACCAGAAATGAATGAAAGGTTTGTTTTGTGATCCTATTATTTATTTGAAATTTAAACAATAGGTAAGAGGTAGAAAGCACTTATCAGAGGTAATATGGACGTGATAAGTCTCAACGTATTATATCTATCCAGAGGTAATATGAACATGATAGATGATAAAATCTTGTTTTCTGTTTTTAGAGTATACAATACCATCAGAGGTAATATGGATGTGATAGTATGTAAGAACTTATAGAAAAGTAGATTAATATCTATGCAGAGGTCAAATGGACATGACAGATAGGAAAAACAAGTAGGTTTTAATATTCATCCAGAGGTCTTGAGAACATGATAAATAATAAATCCAATTAATCGACTGATAAGATAGAAGATTAATTTCTGTTTGCGAGTATACAATATTGTCAGAGGTAATATGGACGTGATAGCATGTAAGAACTCATGATAGAAAAGCAATTAGATTTGACATTTATTCAGAGGTCTTGATAACGTGATAAATAACAAATCTAAATTCATATACCAACTGGTAAGATAAAAGAAAAAGATGAGTAATCAGCTTAACCAAACCTTGGTAGCTGAGAAATAAGAAGACAGGTGTCATTGAAGATATACTCCATTATTGATAAAAGAATAAATGAATTAATATATCTTTCAAGAAAGAAAATATCATCCTCAAGGATCATTCTCAAATGGTTCTGATTCATCATCGGCTTGAACCATATTGACTGAGGATGTTTGCCCAGATTCACAATATGAGGAACGAGACATATCGGATTCGATAAATAGAATTTCTTCCAAATCTGATGATTGCGAAGAGCTAGAAGAGAATTCTTCTTGTATATCGTCATTAAACATGTGGAACGGATCATATCCCAACCCATGACGAGTCTTTTGGTAAAATGGATCACCACATAATGGTAGTCGTCTGCCCTTGCCTTGATTAAAACCTTGCATAGTCTTCAAATCATACCCTATGTTCTGGATGATCTTGATAGATTGCTGACTGTATTTGTCAATTCGGATTCTTCTTTTATCTTTATCCTTCAGATTATCTGTCTGAGTAACAGAGATATTTTTAGCCAGGCCAAACATAATTTGACGCTTGTTTTTCTTATCAGATGGGACCACGAAATAGGATTCTTCATGACGTCTGAAGTTTACGCAAGCTTATGATTAAGCGGCTACAGGAAGCAGATAGGAAGAAGATGTCAAGAACTTTTGAGCATAAGGTCCGACATTGACATGAGGAGGAAAAAAATTCTCCTTATGATCAATATATAAAGTTTCTTCCAGTTCTATGTTGTCTTTATATTGATGACTTTGATTATCAGAAGATAAAGTCATTCTCTCAATAAACTTGACAGCCATATACTCGAACAGGAAATCTTTATTGATATCAAAAAGTAAAGAATGATCAATATTTACATCATTTACAGTCTGATTGCTATGCTTCGGATTAATCAACAATGGACCATCATCCGTCTTCTGTGTAGATTTGCCAAGATTGACGATCAATGGTGATTCTGGATCATTCGTACAAGAAGTACGCCCTTTGACCTTGATCATAAAAGGTTGAACTTGGCTCTTAGCAGGAATATTTATTGATTCCTCAAATGAAGTTTGAGTTCTTTCTTTAACCTTGATTATCAAAGGTTGATCATTGACAGGTTGGGATTGGATTTGTCCCTTGACTATGATCTTCAAAGGTTGCTCCTCTGGCGGATCTTCATTAATAGACTGATCCTCAGATAATGATTGATCTTCAGCCATGTCTGATATATCTTTCACATGCTCTTGTTTATAAAGCCTTAAATCAGAGAAGTAGGCTTCGACACCCTTGAACGGATTAATATCAGCAAACTCAGTTTTCATAACTCCTTGGGAGTCCATATATTTGAAACATTGGTGAAGAGTTGAAGGCACAATATTGTGCTCATGAATCCACGGTCTTCCAAGAAGAATATTATAAGATACGTCCGAGTTGATAACATAGAAAGTTACCATAGTTCGAAGATCACCAATCTGAATCTACAGACGAATCTTCTCCAGTGGTTTGCTCTTGCCAGAGTTAAAACCAACTATCGTAGTACTAGTGTAAGTCAGCTCACTAGTAGGAATCCTCAGGGGTCTTAGCATACTCTGAAGAATTATACTAATTGAAGACCCAGGATCAATGTAAATCCTGTCAATTTCAGTGGATCCGATATATCCAGTGTAGCACAGAGGCCTATCATGCTTGTTGTGTTTCAATAGCATATCCTCTTGTATAAAGGTGATGTTGGGAATTGCTTCCATCACACTATGACATTGCGGACATGACACTGGTATATTATCAGGAGTCTTGAGTTGAGCCAAACATGAATCTGCTTGAAGTAAAGCTTCGCTCAAAGTCTCTCTGCTTTCTCTGGAAAGGCGAAGCAGTTCAAATATAGATAGTCTAGCCGGAGTATTGGCTAACTGAGCTAGAATGTCAAACTTGTAAGGCTTCATCACCACCCCCTGATTGGAAGCAGACTTCAATGGGGTATCAAAGCGTACTGCCTTCTGTTTCCTCTTTTCAACCACAGACGGTTTAACAGGAACAGGAGAAGGTTGAACTGGTAGAGTTTCATCTACATCTTCTGCTTCTTTGGAGGATCCCTCATAGTCTTTGTGGTACTCTTTTCCAGATCTTGTACCAGCAAAAGTTTCTTCTTCAGACTTAGGAGAAGAAAGTACCATATTACAGGATTTAGTCTTTCTTCCCTTAGCCTTCTTCTTGTGAGGGTTGTTACGAGGAACTTCAGAACCCAATCCAGCGGTAGAATTCTGATTTTGAATTTGTAAAGGAAGACGTATTCCTTTATCATAATTCAAACCTTCTGCCTTTTGAAAGTCGTAACCCATCTTCCTCATGAGAAGGACAGATTGTTGACTATACAAGTGGATAGGCAGTGAGCTTTGGACTGGTGTTTTAGCACAGGAAGAGGAAGAAACCTCTGTAACTACAGGAGAATGAAGTATAGACGTCTCTGTAGTTAAGGGAGGAGAAGGATTAGGGATACGAGAAGAAATCCCTGTTGGAGCTTTTTCATAAGCAGCAAAGACTTGTTATGCCCGGTATAAAGGAACACTATTTATGGCTAGCCACTGCTGATAAGTAAGCTTGAGCTTGGTAGGAGGAGCTAGACTTGGAGGACAGATGTTTAGTCCTTTCAGTCTATCTTCTAGAGGAAGGCCATCCCATAGATGATCCAAGCCATCAGAATTTGGAATAACATGAGAAATCATGTTGCAGGTTTTGACTTTTTTACCTTTCTTGGATTTTAAAGTTTTACCTTCATTTTCCAATTCAGGTACTAAGTCAGGATGTACCCACATGATTTCACCATTCTTTAATGTGAGCGGCAGCAATCCTGTATTTTCTTTCCTGGCAGGCGGGATATTCACGATCTTCATCGTCGCCTTCGGAATTGGGATAATTCCATCTGGGACTTGCTGTGGAGGAAAATCCCCGAACTGAAGAGAAACCATATTGGTCGTAACCGTATGGTCATCATTGGTTAAAGCGATAGCGCCACCATTTATCAGCTCTTGGATCTCCTTTTTCAAGACATAGCAAGCACTGGTAGGATGATTAATGTATCTATGATAGATACAATATTTGGGATTGTCAGTCAGATTCACCTCATTAGGCCTTTTTGGCTCTGGAATCTGAAGTTTACCACTTTTCACCAGACACTGAAATATCCCTGGGATATCGCTTTCATCAAAAGAGTATTCTTCCTTTGGCCTGGAAGATTCCTGATTATTTGACGTCGTTTTGTTCTTGGAGAGATTGACCATAAGAGTATCTTTTCCTTTCACATTACGATTGCCAGGATTATTGCCAGGATTACTTTTCTTCCCTTTATCTTCTGAGGCGAAAATTATCCCATGTTCACGAGCCAACCTACCATTGGTCTCGGTAGAAACTGCTGCTATGATAAATGAAGCCCAATCTGTGAATTGGGAACCCGTGAAGACAGCAATGGATGGTCGCAGATTTATCTTGCATGTATCAATCAACGCTGAATCTGGCATACCATGAGGCATCTTTAGAGTAGCCTGTCGAAAACGTTCAATGAACGTCCGAGTATCTTCTTTCTCCTTTTGTTTGATTTCTATCAAGGAGGACATGTTCATGTCCATACCTCCTTCATAGAAGCGGGAAAGAAATATTGCCTTGAATTCGTCAAAAGACGAAATAGAGTTATCGGGTAAGCTACGATACCAGTCGTAAGCTGAACCCGTCAGGCACCCGATGAACACTCGAGTGAGAAGAGCATCATTTTTCTGCAAGTGTACAGTCATAATATCAAAGTAATTGATATATTGACTGGGAGATGCTTTTCTATCGAATAAAACCATGGATTACGGCTTGAACTTCGGTGGAAAGGGTACATCATTCCAATGAGGAGGATAAGGTTGCTTAATCCCTAACCTCTGGAGCTGATCTTTGTGCCTCAAAACTTCAAATTGTGCTTTGAGTTCACCCACTGCTTGAATGGCTTCACTGGTTTGAGGAAGCGCATTTGATTGAATAGTCGTTGGATGTACCGTAACCCCCACTGGAGGTGGTACATCTTTTGGAATGATAGGATCTGGAGATGCAAAATTTTGATTAACAGCAGGCTCTTGAGTACTCAAAGGTATTTCAGCCCCTTTACTATCTTGAGTTTGTGCTACTACTGGTACCAGAGTTATTACTGTAGGTTGAGCAGTTTGCTGATTCAAAATTATCTGATACATGCTTTGCACCATGTTGAGCATGTCTTTCAATGATTGCTCTATGGCAGTGAGACGTTGTTCCGTATTAGCAGATGACGTCTCTGGTTCATCTCCAACAGCGTAGGATTCAACCTCTCTTGAAGATATAGAGGGATTAGTATAGAAGTATGAATCCACACTATCGGTATCAGACTCAAAAGATTGAGTACCCCCAGCTTTTGAATCAGAAATCTGTAATTGCCTTTGTCTTCTTGATCGAGTATTCTGATATACTCCTTCAAAGGAATCAAGAAGCCTATTGAACTGTTGTTGACCTGGGGTTTGGGACATATTCCGTCTTGGATGTCGTCCTCTGTTAGTATGAGATGCCATGTTGACTGACACATATGACAGCTCATGTTCTTGGTCTTCAGCTTGATGTTGAGGCGAGTTAAAACTTAAACGATCAAAAACTGACCGTTTTGAAGCCGAACAACAACAGTTGATCACAACCTGGTGATATTCACAATGATATTTTTCTTAGGGGAATATTACCGGGGATTGTCTGTTCTTACATTTTTGCATTAGCAATTCACGTAAATCAGAAGGAACAGATGGAGTATTCTTCTTTATTACATTTGGGGTAGAAAAACGTTTAGTCCCTTATGTATAAAGAAGATTATTGGCTGCATTCGCAGAACCAAACTGTATATTTTTACGCGTTTGGAGTTGTGTGCGTAAATCTTGAGATTTAGCACGAAGGACTCCATTTTCTTGGCGTGTAATTTGTAAGTTTGGTACTTTGCGTAAAGCAGTATAAGAAGGTTGTTGGTGTAGGACAGAAGCTTTACCAACGACATTTTTACGCTGCACACGTTTAGGTACATTCACATTAGATGTGCCAACATCGTTATGAATTTTATCTACAAAGTCAAAGACAGGAGACTTACCTTTACGCGTGGAGCGTAAAAATTGATTATCTACCACGTCACAGACGGGAGATTTTGCTTTACGCGAGGAGCGTAATTTATTTGGGCCTACCACGTCACCGACGGGAGACTGATTCTTACACTCAGAAGCATAAAGTTTAGAGTCTGCCCCATTACGAATGGGAGATTCATTCTTATGTACTGAGCGTAAAATTTGGTTCTTACCTACTGAGCGTAAAACTTGATTCTTACGCAGTGGGCGTGAAACCTGATTATCTTCACCGTTACAAACGGGAGATAAATCGTCACACTTAGAGAGCGACGCCGAAGTAAGGACTGCCTCGTTACGAACGGGAGCCCTTACAACAGGAGTGGGATGAATTCTCTTGCTATCAGAAGCAACAGAGAGATCAGCAGCTACTTTGGATTTAGGAATCCAAACTTTTCGTGCTTTGTGAGATTTTTGAACATTGGAGCAGCGAGAACCACCCCCAGTTCGGAGCATTTTTTTGTAGGCAGTCTGGTCGAAGTGTACAACCAGAGTCTTCTTGGTCGAACCGACCAAAACATCATCATATTGAGCAATCGCCTCCTCGTTAGAGGAGAAGGTCGTCCCCAGCAGAGTCGCCATTTTGTTTCACTTAACAAAATTGCCAAACAAAAGTTGGATTTTGAAAATAAAACGAGAAAAAGTACAAGAAGTACAAATTTGATTCTGGGAAGTATTGCTATGGAAGTCTGATCTGTAAATGATCACTTTGTTCCTTGGACCATACGATGATGATGAAGATCACTACTTGAAGTAGAATAACTTGGAAGAACTAAGTCACCAGAAAGGTATCGAGGCACTTGGGCACTGATGGCGAGGCCGAATGCTTTCCTGCTTTGCTTCACTCTGTTCTGAAAGAAAAGTTGAAGAAGAATGCTCTGGAGAATCAAAATCTCAAAGTTTTGATCTCTGTATTCTCTCCTGTCTCTCTGTCTGTTTTCTTCTGTCTTTGAGAAAAATGAGTCTATTTATAGACTGGGGCTTCTGTGCGTAAAAGAGCATCAAAATCTATCTTTACGCTAACAACTGTCACCCATGATCAAAGTCATCCTTTGCATACGTTGACATGCGTCCCATCATTTCAGTAAGAATAGGATACATGTACACACGTTCTTCGAAATATGTGGCATGAAGGCCATGTAGGCAAACCACGTTCCAAACTGGCCAGAAAGAATAGGGCGTAAAAATAGCCCCAACATCCTCTGGGCGTAAAGCAGTAAGATGAGCGTAAAATAGCTCTGTCATAGGTTTCCCGCGTAAAGTGGTTATTGAATAACCTTGAGCGTAAAATGGCTCAAATAGACTTTACGCACACATTGTTTTATGAGCGTAAGAACTCATATAAAACTTCGTGCGTAAAAGAAACCATACAGTGAGCGTAAAGTAGCTCGATCCCCATAAATGACAACAATGGTCTTTGTATAAGACAAATTCCATTGAATTCTATGGTAAATGCCATCATTAATATCTTCATGTCAGAGTTTGCATTAAATGTGAGATTTGATAGCTTTGTCCAGCGTAAAAGAGGCTGCTCTGTCCTTGGCGTAAAATTATAGGTGCAGACCCAAGCGTAAAATGATCAGCCTGCTTAGGCGTAAATTGATTAGCCTAGATTTGGGCGTAAAGAAATTACCCGTTCTGCTAGGCGTAAAGTAGATCACTTATGAATGAGATGACTCTTTCTTTGAAGCACTTTTTACGCTCCTACATGGACGTCAATAATGTTAATTAATTTTATTTTATGATTATATTTTCAATACGCAAAAACTGTGTTAGAGACAAGCCAATAAAGAGTCTGTCTGTCACCACAACTACGGTTGAAGCGAAGCGGTACTTAAGAGTTCCTCGGTGAACCTCTGCCAGCTGGGACAGTACTCCTACAGCTAATCTGAGACAGTCGCTGTGTAACGATATTTAATCTATAAAATAAATATTAATTATATTAGTTGAAGGTTGAAATTACTAATCTTTGAATTAAATTTTTGAAATGAGTCAATAAAAAAAATGGCCCAAACCAACTAACAGAACCCCCAGGCGAATTCGGCCAGAGTTCGGACCGAATTCGGCCCGAGTTCGGTTAGTGGTATCTGGTTATATAACCAGAACCCGAGAGCCTCTTCTTCTTCATTGCTTCTAAAACCACCTTCACAGCAATAGCAGCCGCGCGAAAGCTCTCCAAACCCTAGTTCTTTACCACTTCGTTTCGTCCAATCTACGTGGTAAAATCCATCCGAATTTTGGATTCGTGCGGAGATCGTTGTCCTCTACAGCATACTTGAATCTCGGGAGGTATAACTACGTATCTCTCCTCCTTTCAAATTTGTGCATATTTACTTTATTTGTACAATGCCGTCTAAGGGATTCAACTCCTTCAAGAGCAAGAAGACGACCAATCCTAGTGAGAAAGGATTATCTTCAAATCCACCCACGAATTCCCTCTTTTCACCAGTTCAATCAAGCGATGGCGCGTTCGATGGATTTTATTTTCAAACCCTAGATCATGCCCTTCTGTGGTATGGAGACTTCTCTATGCGATCCATATGCACAGGTGCTCCTATCAAATGGACTGTGTTTCCAGAACACCGCCCTTATTTTGAGGCATTAGGGTTACAACACGTTGTAAAACATTGTTTCCCAGTAGCTACTAATTCCATTAGACTTTTCTATTGCAATATCGTACTAAACACGTTTGCCGTAAGTACTCGTGTTGGCGGACTAGATATCGAGTTCAATGATGTCCTCTTAGTGGAAATCCTTGGTATTCCTAACGGGGGTGCACCGCTTGATGATATCACTGAATTTGATTTCCCCGACGGCACGACACTTGCTAGTTTCAAAGCTGAACTCTGTGCCCATGATCGAGTTCGCTCTGGAAAGTTCAAGCCAAATAACTTGAACTTGTTTAGTTATGAATTGCATCGCATCATCTACTCCACTCTCCTTGCGAAGTCTACTTCAAAGGATGATGTCACATCACTTGAACTATCTGCTATGTATCATATTCTTAAGGGGATTTCTTTTCTGCCCCTAAGACTATTATCCAGATGATGGGACGTTATCGTGCAAGAGATAGAAATCTCTCTTATGCGATGATTCTCCTACGCATCTTCCAGCGTTTTGATATTGATCTATCAACTTGTACTCAAGACCCTGAGCCCAAGTTTTTTAAGCTATCTCATCGTAGTATGACTGCTGCTGCTCCTCCTACTGCTCCACCTCCTCCACCTACTCAGCAGTATACAATGACCTTTGAAGGCATACACCAGCATCTTTCTGATTTGCACGTCTCGATGACGGATATGGCCCGCGAACGTGAGTTCCGCGATGTCACTCGTTATCAGACGATAGCAAATTCTCTAGCTGATCTCCGATTTACTCAGACTGGACATTCTGCCGGTTCTATTCCTAGAGATCCAGCCTTTTCTGGCTACCGATGTGAGGATGAGGCTGTTCATGCCTACTTTCAGCCCGGTAACGCATATGATTGGTATCGTTCTGATCGTGCTCCTACTCGAGATTTTGTCGGTGAGTTTTACGCTGGCGCCCCTCCTCACCCTTCTGGCGCTGGTACTTCTGGAGCTGGTCCTTCTGGACATGTCGGTCATGCTGATGATGATGATGAGGAGGAGGAGATGTGATATATTAGCTGATTTTGAGACTTAGCTATTGTCTACTGTATACTTGGAAATGCTCCGACATTCCAAGTTTCTTTCTTTCTAGTTTTTATGTTCATTTCTTTTGAGGACTTGTATTGGATATTTCTTGATGTCTCTTGAACATCATTTTATCTTTATGGGATGCGTAGTTTATCTTTCACATCAATTTATTTATTTATTTATAGCATCTTTATCTGCTTCTATATTCTGTTATATTTTTTTTACTGCATGAGATATTATTTTCTTGTGTTTCTTCACTGTTGTAGCTTATGTTTTAATTGCGGGGGAGCCTATTTCTTCGTAATTATTTTGCTAAGTGACAACGGGGGAGAAAAAGTATCTAACATTTTGTTTTGAGAATAATACAGGGTTTGAACAATTTTTGAACAATTTTTGTGGTATCTTATCTCAAAAGATGTTATATCATTCATAGTTTATCAATTATCAAAATGGGAGAGATTGTTGGCCCATTGGTCATATGGTCAAACTGATTTTAATAATTGATCAAACTCTGTCTCGATATATGAAGCTAGTCAGGATATCTCGGACCCTCATACTCAAGAATAGCTATCTACTCAGTTTAAGACCGAAGCGTTGTTTGCCTGTTCGAATCTGTATTTCTTTGAGCGATGTATCTTTTATTTTATTGAGTCTAAAAATACAATATACACCGAGTCGTACTGGCAAATATGTTATTCCAAAATGATTTCAAAAATGTTTTTAAAAGGTCCTTAGTTTTGAAAACATTCATATTTACAAAAGCTCCAAAAAGGTTTTCAAAATTCCCCAAAAACTAATTTTAAAAACCCTAACCTAACCCTGACAGAACTCGGCCAGAGTTCGGCCAGAGTTCGGTTAGTGGACGTTTTGTTTTTGAATTCCTTGGAACTTGGTCCTCCTGCAGTTGCGGATTTGACCGAGATTTTCTCATCGAGTTCTGCCCGAATTCTGCCAGAATTCTGTCTTTGGAACTCCTATAAATAGAGAAGGATTTCGATCATTTTAACTCACTCATTCACTTTCAATCTTCTCTCTACTCAAAGCCTACTGTCTTCCAAAGAGTTTTTCTAGAGCTTTAATTTTCAGATCCCAAGTCAGTTACAATCCTCTAGTCGATTTG
Organism: Iris pallida; assembly: GCA_029216955.1. Lineage (NCBI taxonomy): Eukaryota > Viridiplantae > Streptophyta > Magnoliopsida > Asparagales > Iridaceae > Iris > Iris pallida. Next base: position 14,299,049 of record JANAVB010037819.1, read on the forward strand.
CCAGTGCGGTGCGGTCTAGAAGTTTTAGAGTGATTGTAATCAGAAGGCTTGATAGAAGAATACCTCTTCACAATTGAAGTTGGACGAGTTCTTCGTATCAAAGCTCGCGTTATAGAAGTTGCAAGGACTTCGTAAGAAAACTTGTGATTTTGCCAATAGTGGATTCAACTGGTAGCAAGAGTTCTACCGACTGGACTAGTCCTCAACAGAGGAAAACTAGTATACATCGCTGTCTTTGCGTTTGCTTTCTTATCTCTGCCTTTACATTATTTAGTTGTGATTATTATTCTGTGATCTTGCTGCTAACATTTTTTAATTAGCATTATTCCGCTGCCAACTCTATTCACCCCCCCTCTAGAGTATTCTGCTTTACGATTTCGTTCCTACAGTAATCTCGTATGCCTACTAATATTCTTTCCCTCCCAGGAGTAGTACAAGATCATGTACATGACTCGCACGACTCGTATCACCCATACAAGTCCTCTGTCACGACCTGCACCCTAGAGTAAGGGCACGAGACGTGAATACGTCCAGCCTACGCCGCAGTGTCGGCGGTAGAACGCTGTCCTAGGTCACAACTTCTAACAATATAAATATCTAAACAGTTATACTCCCCGAGTGGGGGTGACATAGCAATAGAAACTCAATCACAACTAAGGAAGATATAGCACGATATGAATAGAACTCAAGGAAATGAAATAGATAAGGCAATAGTCTAAGATAATCCCAGCAATACAAGTCTCAGATAAAAGAATATATACAACTGATCTCCAGAAATAGAGTCTAACTAGAACATAATCCAACTACAAGAGAAAAGCCTAACTATCTAGTCTAGGCAGTCGGGGGAAAGTCCTCAGCTACTGTTGGATCCTCCTGAGGGTCCAGCTCACAGGTGTCATCAAGGGCTGCCCCGTAATAGGTGTCCAGGCAAGCCTCCTCCTCGTCCTCTGTAATATTTTCAACAGGTCCAGTCAGGACAGGAGCGAGCACAGTACATCTCAACAATTCATAGCAGGTTAGAAAATATAAACATGCAGTAAAGTAAGATACAAGTGCTGAAGAATACAGTATGTAAATAGAGAGAGAACTGTAATAGAAATATCTACTATAAGTAAAGAACTAACAGTGGCTAGTGATGTAGAGTACAGGATAGCACATGTGAACGGAACAGATTGGTACATGATCTACACTAAAGAGTTGTACATGATCTACACTACTAAAGAATTGTTCACATGACTACTAGCACTCCCCCGTTTTCCCTAATCAGTACACAAGGATCTAAGAAGGTTATGTTATTATACATGATATCACATGGGGCCCATATAGGGTGCATATGATAGTATACATGAAGGCTCTGTGAACATGAGAGTACATGATTCACAAGAGTGTACATGTATAGTGAAAGCACAGGAGTACATGATGAAAGTGAAACGCACATGACACAATGTACCCGATGCTCCCGAGGGGGATAACATCGCATGAAGAGATCCGTATAGTACTAACCCGTGATAATGTCGTGACAGCATAAGTAAAGTAATCTACTGCAGGTAATAATTCTAAGCAGGATATGAAATGATCAGAGAATGTACTCGCCTATAACTGAGTGTCCGGTATGAAACGTACTGTCCAAGGAGTGGTGTCTGGCTCCTAATCAGAACAGCACAAGTCACAACAAGTCCAGAATATCAAAATGGAGTCCTACTATGCATTCTATATGATTCTAAGTCAATCTAGGCCAAAGTCAACTTTTGGTCAACTTTGGTCGACCCTAGAAGTCAAACTAGGTCCACCAAGTCTAATTTAGTCTAAACTAGGCTAACTAGGTCTAATACTTCTATTCTAGACAACACACCATTCCAGAACTCATTTTACCTATGTATACACACTATATATATACACACAATATTGAACTAACACTAAGCATTATAGTCTAGACACTATATGTATTCAAATAGGCACACATTCACAAATATCTATAAATACATTACACCACACATATGTACATAGATATAATATACACATGGGAATGCCTATGGGGAGAATGCATGTGTGTGTAGGGATTGGGCTAGCTAACAGTCCTAGTAGTCTATTAGCCTTCACTGTAAAGGAACCCTTTATCAGTCCAAAACAGTGAAGAGCACAGGAATTATTCAACAGGAAAAATAATCTAGTGGAGGAATGAAGGTGACTGGTGTGTGGATAACATACTAACCAACAATGTAAGGTGCAGGAAATACTAAAACAGCAAAGAGAGGCTATGTATGAGCATGACAGTGAACAAGTGTGTGCAGGAATTCATCCACAATGTATAAATGTTCAGCAGGAAAACATGATCCTGGAAATACTCTACACAGGAAAACAACCCAAATCAGTAAGGAGGAAAACAGTGCACTTGTGTCTAGTGTGCAGGAAAGGAAATAGGCTTGTGTGTGTGGTGAGGGTGTACAGGCTATCAAGAGTACAGGATTTACATTATGACAGTGAACATAGGAAGAGGGGTGTGTGTCAAAGCTGTGATAGGTTCAAAAGAAGTGTGTGCATCAAGATTTTGTACAGAAAAAATCAATGCAAGGGTGTGAACAGCAGGAAAACAAGGCAGCAGTTAAACCAACTCTGGTCTTGTATAACCAACCCAAACCCAGGTTCAGATTAATCCCCTAACAGTCTCAGGTATTCAAATAGGAAAACTAATTTGGATGTTGGAAATGAATCAAAGTGTGTCATATGAAACAGGGAACACACAAACCCATTTCCCAGGTTTCAAATCAACACTGGACTAAAACTTAGTTTAAACATTAACAATGTAAACTTGAACTATAACATAAGTATCATTCAAACCTTTTTAAGAAACAAAACTGGACCCCTCAGGTATTCAAATATCAATATCATAACAGTAATAGAAAGGATTATTTGCCCAATGCTAAGGAGTCTGAACCACAAGTCCCCACATTACCCCTCTAACATTTCGAAATCCACACTATACCAAACACCCCAAAATTTGATCTATAGTTAGGCAACATATAGGAGAACATGTTTGATTTATAAAAACATGAAATTATCAATAAATGCAGCTTAAATAACCAATTTAAAACTCAAATGTGAAACCTGGAACCAAATGACTGATACAACATTCAGGAAATAGCAATTCACTAAAGAAAATGATTAAAACCTAATTACAGAGGTTGGTAAATGTTGTATACAATGTGTACGTGTCACACAACCTACTGGTGTCCACCCAAGTGGACACAATGTGTCCAAACTGGAATAAAACCCAAAACAGAATCTGAACACAGTGCAGGGAACCAAGCCTCGTGCACGTGTGCACGAGTCTTGTGTGCACAACAGGGATCAACCCAAGACACGTGTTCAATAGCACAGGTACACTACCTATAGGGCTATCCATAGGACATCCTGCACCGCCGTGTCGTGTCGCACAGGCGTGTCCACACACATGTATCAGAACGAAAAAACACACATAGCACAGAACAAAGAGTGACTCGTGCGTCGAGGATTTCTCGCTCGAAATGCCACGTGGGCCCATAAAACTTGACACATGGAGTGTCAGTGGGTGCCCCGTGGCTCCCACAAAGTTTCGTGTCCAGAGGGTTTGTGTCGTGTCCGCTACAGGGCCCGATAGGCAGGGGATCCCTGTAGCAGCGCGCGGCCGTGTGCATGCGCGTGTCCACAGCAAAAAATCGACACAGGACGACACGAAAACTAGGACACAAGGACTGGAAACCAAAGGGTGGACCCAAAACCCATTTCCTATTCAAAGAGAATGGGTTAACATGATCGACCTGCCCTTTGTGGCATTTGATCGAACACCCTGTCCAGGACACTGATACGTGTCCAGAATGGACACATATCATTCGATACTGGACACGAATCCATTCCTGACCTTAGGGGGATCACTTGGGGTTCCTATTGATGAAGATTAACAGGAGTTTAATGGAGTAATGAGGGTTATACCTATTGATGCACAATGAATAGAAAAGCCCTCAAATGGAAGAAACTCCTCAAGCCTCCAAGCTCCACAAATTGTTATTTCCCTACAAATAAAATATACCAGCAGCAAGAGGAAGAAATTTAGGTCCTAATGGAATTGATTTGAAGGAAAAAGGAATTAAATTGGATTTCTTATGATTTTTGAAAGATGGAACTAACCTCCTTCCTTAGAAATTTGCTAGAACCCTAAAAGAGGCTAGCCCTAAAAACTAGGAGGGATTAAATAGGGGGGGAAATCCCTAGGTTCAGCTAGGGATGGCTGACCACTTGGCTTTGGGTTAGGGTTGAGCTAGGTTTGAGTCCAATCTAGCTAAGTCACATAATGACTAGTGAAACCACAAGCCATTCACCAAATCAAATGATTTCTAAATTTCTAATTCTAGTTCTATGAATTACTAACCACTAACTTGAGTCACACTAGGTTAGACTAGGGTCACTTGACCTAACCAAGCCCAACTAACCATGGTTAGTTCCTAGGTTGGTCTACATGGGTCAAAACTGGCCAAAAATCAAACTAGTCCAAATAAATTCTAAAAATTCACATAAATTCTAATTAATACTAATAAATTTTATTTACCCCCAAAAATGACAAATTTACCCTCAAACTAGAAATGTGGTAGTGACAAATCTTCCCTCCTTAAAAGAATTTCGTCCTCGAAATTGAAAGGCGAAATGCAACTGATGAGAAGGATAGAAAGTATACCTCACGGTCTAAAAAGATAAGGGTACCGCTCGCGCATCTCATCCACCCGCTCCCAGGTAGACTCTCCTGGAGAATGATGCCTCCATGCGACGCGTACCAAGGATATCACCTGGTTCCTCAGAACCTTCTCCCGTCGATCCAGAATCTCCACAGGCTGCTCTGGATAGCTGAGAGAAGGGCCCACCTCAATCTCCGAATGATCGAGCACATGGCTAGGGTCAGCCACGTACCGTCTCAACTGTGATACATGAAATACGTTGTGGACCCCCACAAGTGCAAGCGGCAAGTCTAGCCTGTAAGCCACGTCATCGACTCTCCCGCTGATAATGAAAGGGCCGATGAAGCGCGGGCTAAGCTTTACGTCTCCACCAAAACGTATCGTACCACGAGTCGGAGATATCCTCAAGAAAACCTGGTCTCCGACCGAATCACAAGCAAGGTCTCAATTAAAATAAATAACAAACATGATCAAAAATCACAAACAATAACCTAAATCTAATCCTACTCTAATCTGTACCTCAAACTCCAAGGGCCTCCGGTGGCTATCGGCCCAGTGCCGATGTCTGTCCTGCGCCACGCGAAGTCTGTCCCTGATAAGCTTCACCTTCTCGGCCGCATCCACAATCATCTCTGGCCCCAGCAAAGCTCGCTCACCAACATCATCCCAGGATAAGGGTGTACGGCACCTACGCCCGTACAGAGCCTCGAAAGGTGACATCTCGATGCTGGCCTGGAAACTATTGTTATAGGCAAACTCCACCAAATGAAGATGATCCTCCCAGGAACCTCCAAAGTCAAGGACGTACGTCCGTAGCATATCCTCAAGGGTCTGAATAGTCCGCTCCGACTGTCCGTCCGTCTGGGGGTGGTATGCAGTACTAAACTTGAGCTGAGTGCCCAAGCTGGTCTGTAGACTCCTCCAAAAATGGGAAGTAAAACGACTATCCTGATCTGAGATGATACTGACCGAAACTCCGTGGATCCTGACTATCTGCCGCATATACATCTCCGCCAGCCTCTCTGTAGACGTGCCCATCTTGAATGGCAAGAAGTGGGCCGATTTGGTCAACCTGTCCACAATAACCCAAATCGCGTCTTTCCCTCCTGGAGTACGCGGCAATCCTGATACGAAGTCCATTGTGATGTGCTCCCATTTCCACTCGGGAATGGGCAGCGGCTGCAACAATCCACCAGGCCTCTGCCTCTCTGCCTTGACCTGCTGACAGACCAAGCACCTAGCTACGAACTGGGACACCTCCCGCTTCATTCTTGACCACCATACATGCTCCCGCAGATCTCGGTACATCTTGTTGGCACCCGGGTGTATAGAGTACTGGGATCTGTGGGCCTCATGCATAATCTGCTCTCTGAGCTCCCCGCTAGGCACACATAGCCTGGCACCGTGCCTCAGGGCACCATCCTCTGCAAATGAAAACTCAGGATCTCCCACTCCCATACTGATCTGCTCTCTGATACTCTGAAAAGCTACATCCTAAAACTGAGCCGCCTTGATCCTGTCCATCAATTCTGACTGAATCTGCATCCCCCATAGCTGCATCTGCACTCCCGGCACGATCACCTCGATCCCAAGGCTCTCCAAGTCGGCAAGCAAATGCCGATCCATGGTCAAACACATGGCTATCGGATACATGCTTAAGGCATCGGCAACCATGTTGGCCTTCCCCGGATGATACTGTAGTGCAATGTCGAAGTCCTTCATCAACTCCAACCATCTGCGCTGTCTTATGTTCAACTCCTTCTGAGTGAACAATACTTTAGGCACTTGTGGTCTGTGAAGATCTCCACCCGCTCACCATACAGATAATGCTTCCACAGCTTCAAAGCAAAAATCACTGCTGCCAGCTCCAGGTCGTGGGTAGGGTAATTCTTCTCATGGGGACGTAACTGCCTGGAAGCATAGGCAATTACCTTCCCGTGCTGTTGTAACACACAACCCAGCCCCTTCCCTGAAGCATCACTATAAATAGTGAATCCACCTGATCCTGAAGGTAACGTCAGAATCGGAGCTGTCGTCAGCCGCTTCTTCAATTCATCAAAAGCTGCCTGACACTCCTCTGACCAAACATACTCAGCATCCTTCCGGGTCAACCGTGTCAACAGCTCTGCAACCCGAGAGAAATCCTGCACAAATCTTCGGTAATATCCTGCCAGCCCCAGGAAGCTCCTAATCTCTGCAACTGAAGTCGGCGCTGTCCATGCCTCGACTGCCACAATCTTCTTGGGGTCAACTGAGATACCATCTCCAGTCACCACGTGCCCCAAGAAATCCATCCGGTCCAAGAAAAACTCACACTTGGAGAGTTTTCCATAAAGCTGCTCCTTCCTGAGAATCTCCAGCACTATCCGCAGATGCTCCTCGTGCTCCTCCTCAGTCTTAGAATATATCAAGATATCATCTATGAACACTACCACAAACTGATCCAGATACTGATGGAACACCTTGTTCATAAGGTTCATAAACACAGCTGGTGCATTGGTTAGCCCAAATGGCATAACCAAAAACTCGAACTGTCCATACCGCATCCTGAAAGCGGTCTTGGGAATATCCTCCCCCTTCACCTTCACCTGGTGATATTTCGACCTCAGATCAATCTTAGAAAATACCCGAGCTCCGCTCAACTGGTCAAATAGATCGTCGATCCGCGGCAGTGGGTATCTGTTCTTGATCGTGAGGTTGTTGAGTGCCCTATAGTCAATACACATGCGTACTGACCCATCCTTCTTTGGCACAAACAACACTGGTGCCCCCCATGGCGACGAACTCGAGCGGATGAAGCCCTTGTCCTGTAGCTCATCCACTTGCTTCTTCAGCTCCACCAGCTTGCTGTTGTTCACCCGATAGATATGCTGAGAAATGGGCTCCGCTCCTGGAACCAAGTCTATCGAGAACTCTATGTCCCTGTCTGGTGGCAGTCCCGGCAACTCCTCCGGGAAAACATCCATGTACTCTGCTATCAAGGGGTGTGGAATCGTCTGCTCCTCGACCGAGACTCCACAGAAGACTCCGCTGCTCTGCTCTGCCTGACGCCTGGTGTACTCGAACTCTGGCTCCCCCGGCGCTCTGAACAGAACTCTATCCCCTCTGCAATCAATGCTGGCGTGGTACCTGCTCAACCAGTCCATGCCTAGTACTATATCGTAGTTCGGCAATGGCATTACGAGCAGGCTCACCTCCAACTCACGGCCTCCCAAAACTACTCTCCGACCCTTACAAACATCACTCACGAGGATAATACCACCCCCGGTCATGATCTTGTAAGTCCTAGGCAACGATTCAGCTATGATACCGTGTCTAATCGCAAAAGATACTGAAATGAAGCTATGCGATGCACCGGAATTAAACAATGCAAATGCTGGACTGGAGTCGAGAAGAATCGAACCTGCAATCAGCTCTCCGATGACCTCCGTATCCTCTGCTGCCATGGCGAAAGCTCGCCCCTGCTGGCCTCCCCTGGCCTACTGCTGGTGCTAGACGAACCTCTGCTGCTGAGTCGGCAGGGCTGGTCCCCGCTGCTGACCTGCTGCTGCTCTGGCTCCTCCTCCCTGGGCTGCTCGTCCCCCAGACCTAGCACAATCCCTCAGCTGGTGATCTGCTGCTCCGCAAAGAAGGCACCTCCCGAGCCTCTTCCTGCACTCGTTGAAGACATGCCCAGGCTTCTTGCAGAAGGTGCAACTGACTGTCTGGTGCCTGGGTGCCTGATGCTGAATCTACTGCTGGTGAGCCGGCCTCTGCTGAATCGGCTGCGGCTGAAACTGCCTGGGATGCTGGTGCTGAAAATGAGGCCTCTTTGCCTGACCCCCGCTGCTACTGCCTCCAACTGGGTCTCTCCCTCTCTTGAGCCTAAGCTCAAGGTCATCCTCAGCTAACAGGGCCCCCGTCAAAATCTTCTCAAATATAGCATCTCGGTTCCCCTTGGTCAGGGACTTGACCTCCTTGACCAGACCCTTCCGGAACCTCTGGGCCTTCGCCGTCTCGCTCAACCCCTCAACAAACCTGCCGAGACGGCCAAACTCTTCTGCATACTCCTCAACTGAGAGGCTCCCCTGGACCAGGCTCTCAAACTGTGTCTCCAAGGCTCTGATTGCTGAATCTTGGAAGAACTTCTTCTTGAAGAAGCCCCTGAACTGCTCCCAAGTCTGCCCCGGTACCCCCACCCTGGGGTCCGACTGATACCAGGTGCGAGCAAGATCTCGCATCCGGCTAGCTGCGGCCTCGATCTGAAGGTCTGCCGGAATCCTGGCCAAGCGGAAGATCTCCTCCATATGCTCGATCCACTCGTCGGCATATAGGATCCCCTCTGTCCCCATGAAGTCCCTGGGGCTCATCTTCTGAAACTGCTCGATCCCTGGTGTCCTCTGCTGCTGCACCACCGGTCGAGCTGCGGCTGTCGTGACAGCCAACTCCATGCCTCTATCCTGCCGAGCCTGCTGTCGGTCCATGAACTGCTGGAAATAAGCGAACATCTGAGCTGCGTCCACATGTCCTGGAGGCGGTGGTGGCTGGAAAGGATCCTCTGGATAGACCGGGTCCTGCCTCCCGGTCGGTGGATGCATGTCCCCTGCTGCGGCTACCGAAGTCTCAACACGAGCTGAGGTGACAAGAGCTGCAGTTCCCTGGCCTCGTCGTGCTGGCTGAGAGGTAGCAGTCCCCTCTATAGCATCATCATGGACGGCACGCTGCGAACGAGTCTCTACCATCCTGAAGATAGACAAACAAGAGTATCAACTTCTGAGAAAGAAACGAAATAACAAAGGCGGACAATTATAATTCAAAGGATCAGCAGACAAAAGGATTTAGATGGCAATAAAAGAAGATTTTCTAAAGTGATTGAGTATCTTAAAATTTATATCCTATATCCTATAGCAGGCTGCAGCGATACTCTAGTTCGAGTACCACTACACTTCTAGTCTAGACCTGCATGGGCCACCACTAAAAACGTGTCACGACCCGCACCCTAGAGTAAGGGCACGAGACGTGAATACGTCCAGCCTACGCCGCAGTATCGGCGGTAGAACGCTGTCCTAGGTCACAACTTCTAACAATGTAAATATCTAAACAGTTATACTCCCCGAGTGGGGGTGACATAGCAATAGAAACTCAATCACAACTAAGGAAGATATAGCACGATATGAATAGAACTCAAGGAAATGAAATAGATAAGGCAATAGTCTAAGATAATCCCAGCAGTACAAGTCTCAGATAAAAGAATATATACAACTGATCTCCAGAAATAGAGTCTAACTAGAACATAATCCAACTACAAGAGAAAAGCCTAACTATCTAGTATAGGCAGTCGGGGGAAAGTCCTCAGCTACTGCTGGATCCTTCTGAGGGTCCAGCTCACAGGTGTCATCATGGGCTGCCCCGTAATAGGTGTCCAGGCAAGCCTCCTCCTCGTCCTCTGTAATATTTTCAACAGGTCCAGTCCGGACAGGAGCGAGCACAGTACATCTCAACAATTCATAGCAGGTTAGAAAATATAAACATGCAGTAAAGTAAGATACAAGTGCTGAAGAATACAGTATGTAAATAGAGAGAGAACTGTAATAGAAATATCTATTATAAGTAAAGAACTAACAATGGCTAGTGATGTAGAGTACAGGATAGCACATGTGAACGGAACAGATTGGTACATGATCTACACTAAAGAGTTGTACATGATCTACACTACTAAAAAATTGTTCACATGACTACTAGCACTCCCCCGTTTTCCCCAATCAGTACACAAGGATCTAAGCAGGTTATGTTATTGTACATGATATCACATGGGGCCCATATAGGGTGCACATGATAGTATACATGAAGGCTCTGTGAACATGAGAGTACATGATTCACAAGAGTGTACATGTATAGTGAAAGCACAGGAGTACATGATGAAAGTGAAACACACATGACACAATGTACCCGATGCTCCCGAGGGGGATAACATCGCATGAAGAGATCCGTATGGTACTAACCCATGATAATGTCGTGACAGCACAAGTAAAGTAATCTACTGCAGGTAATAATTCAAAGCAGGATATGAAATGATCAGAGAATGTACTCGCCTGTAACTGAGTGTCCGGTATGAAACGTACTGTCCAAGGAGTGGTGTCTGGCTCCTAATCAGAACAGCACAAGTCACAACAAGTCCAGAATATCAAAATGGAGTCCTACTATGCATTCTATATGATTCTAAGTCAATCTAGGCCAAAGTCAACTCTTGGTCAACTTTGGTCGACCCTAGAAGTCAAACTAGGTCCACCAAGTCTAATTTAGTCTAAACTAGGCTAACTAGGTCTAATACTTCTATTCTAGACAACACACCATTCCAGAACTCATTTTACCTATGTATACACACTATATATATACACACAATATTGAACTAACACTAAGCATTATAGGCTAGACACTATATGTATTCAAAAAATAGGCACACATTCATACATATCTATAAATACATTACACCACACATATGTACATAGATATAATATACACATGGGAATGCCTATGGGGAGAATGCATGTGTGTGTAGGGATTGGGCTAGCTAACAGTCCTAGTAGTCTATTAGCCTTCACTGTAAAGGAACCCTTTATCAGTCCAAAACAGTGAAGAGCACAGGAATTATTCAACAGGAAAAATAATCTAGTGGAGGAATGAAGGTGACTGGTGTGTGGATAACATACTAACCAACAATGTAAGGTGCATGAAATACTAAAACAGGAAAGAGAGGCTATGTATGAGCATGACAGTGAGCAAGTATGTGCAGGAATTCATCCACAATGTATAAATATTCAGCAGGAAAACAAGATCCTGGAAATACTCTACACAGGAAAACAACCCAAATCAGTAAGGAGGAAAACAGTGCACTTGTGTCTAGTGTACAGGAAAGAAAATAGGCTTGTGTGTGTGGTGAGGGTGTACAGGCTATCAAGAGTGCAGGATTTACATTATGACAGTGAACATAGGAAGAGGGGTGTGTGTCAAAGCTGTGACAGGTTCAAAAGAAGTGTGTGCATCAAGATTTTGTACAGGAAAAATCAATGCAAGGGTGTGAACAGCAGGAAAACAAGGCAGCAGTTAAACCAACTCTGGTCTTGTATAACCAACCCAAACCCAGGTTCAGATTAATCCCCTAACAGTCTCAGGTATTCAAATAGGAAAACTAATTTGGATGTTGGAAATGAATCAAAGTGTGTCATATGAAACAGGGAACACACAAACCCAATTCCCAGGTTTCAAATCAACACTGGACTAAAACTTAGTTTAAACATTAACAATATAAACTTGAACTATAACATAAGTATCATTCAAACCTTTTTAAGAAACAAAACTGGACCCCTCAGGTATTCAAATATCAATATCATAACAGTAATAGAAAGGAAATCATTTGCCCAATGCTAAGGAGTCTGAACCATAAGTCCCCATATTACCCCTCTAACATTTCGAAATCCACACTACACCAAACACCCCAAAATTTGATCTATAGTTAGGCAACATATAGGAGAACATGTTTGATTTATAAAAACATGAAATTATCAATAAATGCAGGTTAAATAACCAATTTAAAACTCAAATGTGAAACCTGGAACCAAATGACTGATACAACATTCAGGAAATAGCAATTCACTAAAGAAAATGATTAAAACCTAATTACAGAGGTTGGTAACTGTTGTATACAATATGTACGTGTCACACAACCTACTGGTGTCCACCCAAGTGGACACAATGTGTCCAAACTGGGATAAAACCCAAAACAGAATCTGAACACAGTGCAGGGAACCAAGCCTCGTGCACGTGTGCACGAGTCTTGTGTGCACAACAGGGATCAACCCAAGACACGTGTTCAATAGCACAGGTACACTACCTATAGGGCTATCCATAGGACACCCTATACCGCTGTGTCGTGTCGTACAGGCGTGTCCACACACATGTATCAGAACGAAAAAACACACACAGCACAGAACAAAGAGTGACTCGTGCGTCGAGGATTTCTTGCTCAAAATGCCACGTGGGCCCATGAAACTTGACACATGGAGTGTTAGTGGGTGCCCCGTGGCTTCCACAAAGTTTTGTGTCCAGAGGGTTTGTGTCGTGTCCGCTACAGGGCCCGATAGGCAGGGGATCCCTGTAGCAGCGCGCGACCGTGTGCACGCGCGTGTCCACAGCAAGAAATCGACACAGGACGACACGGAAACTAGGACACAAGGACAGAAAACCAAAGGGTGGACCCAAAACCCATTTCCTATTCAAAGAGAATGGGTTAACATGATCGACCTGCCCTCTGTGGCATTTGATCGAACACCCTGTCCAGGACACTGATACGTGTCCAGAATGGACACATATCATTCGATACTGGACACGAATCCATTCCTGACCTTAGGGGGATCACTTAGGGTTCCTATTGATGAAGATTAACAGGAGTTTAATGGAGTAATGAGGGTTATACCTATTGATGCACAATGAATAGAAAAGCCCTCAAATGGAAGAAACTCCTCAAGCCTCCAAGCTCCACAAATTGTTATTTCCCTACAAATAAAATATACCAGCAGCAAGAGAAAGAAATTTAGGTCCTAATGGAATTAGTTTGAAGGAAAAAGGAATTAAATTGGATTTCTTATGATTTTTGAAAGATGGAACTTACCTCCTTCCTTAGAAATTTTGCTAGAACCCTAAAAGAGGCTAGCCCTAAAAACTAGGAGGGATTAAATAGGGGGGAAATCCCTAGGTTCAGCTAGGGATGGCTGACCACTTGGCTTTGGGTTAGGGTTGAGCTAGGTTTGAGTCCAATCTAGCTAAGTCACATAATGACTAGTGAAACCACAAGCCATTCACCAAATCAAATGATTTCTAAATTTCTAATTCTAGTTCTACAAATTACTAACCACTAACTTGAGTCACACTAGGTTAGACTAGGGTCACTTGACCTAACCAAGCCCAACTAACCATGGTTAGTTCCTAGGTTGGTCTACATGGGTCAAAACTGGCCAAAAATCAAACTAGTCCAAATAAATCCAAATAAATTCTAAAAATTCACATAAATTCTAATTACTACTAATAAATTTTATTTACCCCCAAAAATGACAAATTTACCCTTAAACTAGAAATGTGGTAGTGACATCCTCTAACTAACACAACTAGTCATATATGATCCATCATACGAACCCCTTGTATCGGCCAAGTATAGGGTGCATGCCAATACTAATATAACTCTCACTCCAAGTAATATGTCATGAGTTGTGTCCAGTCATAGAAGTCATTGAAAAATAACTTCAACACGAGAAAGTCTACTAGCACACTAGGTCACACACACCCACTATATGTCATCGATGGCATCCTCGACGGCACCCAAGTCATACTTGGACGCTCTCCTAACACATCTAATCCTAACACACAACAGCACATCCATGTATAAAAGAAAATAAAATAAGATCAGAGTGGCACGGATCTTGCCTAGAATCGCCTCGAGAGTGTAAATTATGGATCTAACTCCAACTTTTGCAGTCTCGGTCTCACGAACTCCTATAAATATGATAAACAACATTATTACACATACCAAATTATATTAATAATATTTATATACCATTACAATCTAGTACAATTCCTATACTAGCTACTACTACTTAGGAATTAATTTACTAGTCATAACATTCTAAATTCAACATAATTCACAACAAAATATATACATTATATTCAGTTTTATTTCTGAATAAATAGCTATTTATTTCTAGAAATAGGGATTATAATCCAAAATTATAGAAAAACAAGGTTGGCAAGTTCCATGATCATCTAGCCATAATAGAATTAATTAAATGTCCAATTTGAAACTTTTCCTAATCATCAATAAATACAAAATTAATTCTAAAATAAATAAAAGATAAATCATTATTTGTCAACTAATATTGATCATATATCAGAGAACATAATTTATATACCATTACATGATCATAGGATTATTTAAGATCAAAAGTTGAAGATTTCGACGATCCGAAATTACGGTAACCTAGTTCTTGAAGATGTTAGAATATATATATATATATATATATATATATATATATATATATATATATATATATATATATATATATATATATATATATATATATATATAAACAGCAAAAGTATGAAACTAATTGAAGGGGATTGTAGATAATCTAAATATAAACGTTTTCATATAGGATCTTGATGGTAAAAGTTATTTATATTAGATCAAAACCTATGTATACTAAACGGTAAAAGAATTTTGGCATAAAATTTATGGGATGGTAGTAGACACATATAGGAATCCAATTTTTTTGGTTTCGTGAAGTTTCTATCCCTAAAAGTCAAGAAATCATGTTTACAAAACAAGGTACCTGTTGTCTGCAGTCGACTAGGGCTCGGCCTGGACTTGTGGGCTGTGTGCGACCTTGTATAGGCTATGCAAGGTGGTGGACGGCCTTATAAAGGTGGAGCATGGTCCTGGCTATGTCTTGGCTGAGGTGGCAGCCCTTGGATAGGTGGCTATGAAGAGGAACAGTAGCAAGATGAAGAAGCAGCGACAACAGTTCGACAGCAGTAGGGGTTGGGTTAGGGTTTCGGGTAGGTTAGTAATATATATAGGGTTTTGGATAGGATTCTGGTAGGGGCTGCTTGGGTAGGGTCTGGGTGTGTTTCAATAGGTTTTGGAGTCCAATTGGGTAGTGGATTGGGTACATGCATTTAGAGTTTCTTAATTTGGGAAATATTTGTTTGTAGAGTTTCCTTGTTAGGTTTAACCCAAATAAGTACTCAATAAATCATAAATAAATATATAGGATGGCCCCTCTACATGAGGATGACCCAAACAAGTCCTCTACAAGTTTTTAGACAAGTTTTCGTTCAAGGAAAAATTACCCTATTTGGAAATACACGCTAATAGTCTATTTAAGGGATCTTATGTGCCATTTGAATTTAAATAGCACATGGGACCTGATTGATGGGACACCCTAATCATGTGTATAGTAGGCTAAAAAATAGTTGAAATTATATATTGGGTCGTTTAGGTTGGATTCAATATCGAGTCCGAAATTTAAGTTGGTAGTTACGACAAGTTTTACGGTAGATAACTTCTTGGCCTAAATTGACCCCAAAGTTGTGAGAAACAAATAAAACATAAGAAGACATATTTGAGTGGGAGATTATATATCAAACCGAAGATAAACTTATCTAGGTTAAAACTCATGTGGAAAGTTTCTAGAGTTTGGCATTTCTTGTGCTCCAAAAATCAAAGCTACGGAAGAGTATATTTTATGATCATAAATAAAAGTGGAAATATATATATATATATATATATATATATATATATATATATATATATATATATATATATATATATAAACCATTTATAACTCAATAAAATATATATTATATACATAATATATATGTATATAATATGTGAAAATTTTAGAGATCTTACATAGGGCACCTCGGAAGTACTGGGTCTTCGTTGATATCCTCCGGAGACAGGCTTCGGCTAACACCTCGACCTACAAAATTCTGGACTATGCGGTAGTGTATCTCTGGAGCTCCTTCGTCAACCAATGATGAAATATTCACACCCTCTCCATGTCATTAAATATCAGGATGGTACCAAAATGACTAAGGCGTCTGAACTCAGCATCATACTTATCGACGGTCATGTTTTTCTGCTTGAGAAGGAGGAACTAATCGTTGAGAGCGTCTCGAACTGTAGCGAGAAGTACTTCACCTTGAATTACTCCAAAAATTGCTCCCAGGTCTGGCCTTTATTGAAATCTCGTTCGATCGACTCCCACCAATGATGTTCATTTCCTTCAAGCTGGGTCCAAACGTCTATCATCCATAAGTCTTTTGATAACTGCAAAGCATCGAGAAGCTTCTGAGTGCTGTCCATCCACTCGATGATTCTTTTCGTGTCTCTTTGTCTTCAAATGGCTTCAGGTTTATCTGTTGATAGCCACGAATAGTGCCTACCATCGGAGCGGGTGCAGCTGGGTCTGCGAGGTTTGGTCCTCATACTGAGTCGTAGCTGGTGGTGGTACGAATCCTGTTGGAGTCATTGGGTTGGCTGGGATCCCTTTGGGAGTCAGGTTTTCTGGCGTCACTTAAGTCATACCATCACTAGGAGTGGTGTCTGTCACGACCAGCACCTGCTTTTCAGACACGAGCTCGTGAGCAAGCCAGCTACGCATCAAGCGGACTCCAGCCCGACTCGAATAGGTAAACGCTGTCAAGGCTATGGTATACTGCCAAATCATGGCAAAACAATCTATATCTCAATCCATAATAAGAAAATAAACATGAATGAACACTATGGGTCGTGGTCTGCAGCCCACTAGCATACATGTCCGATGAGACTCCAAGGAATATAAAAAGAGTCTCTAAACTGAATCAATAAGCAAAATATCTCATGATAAGGAATATAAAGCACGAAAGGATAACAAACGTAATAACGATACCTGAATCCCGCAAGCGTATCATCACATCCGCCATCCAGAATAACTAGCTAACTCCATGCAATTGCTAAACCTGAAGAGATCATTAGGTCCTCAGAGGACATAGCAAGATACATAATATACATGCCTATCTAACAGTTTTATCATGCGCAAGAAAATAAACAAGAAAATATGAATACGACAAATGACTACGAACACGAACATGAACACACGAACACTAGAACAACTACGCGTAAATGAACTGTCGAGCGAACAATGAACATGAGATCAATAGAAGAACCAAACCCTCATCCCGAGTGTGGACTCCCGGGTTTGAACTAAGCACTAACCCTCGTCCCGAGTGTGGACTCTCTAGTTAGTTCACGGCAAGGCACCCTCGTCCCGAGTGTGGACTCTCTGGTGCAAGTATAACATCCTCGTCCCGAGTATGGACTCTCTGATGTAAACACCCTCGTCCCGAGTATGGAATCTTTGGTGCAAGTCAAGTCAACACCCTCGTCCCGAGTGTGGACTCTCTGGTGCAAATAATCGACATCCTCGTCCCGAGTGTGGACTCACGGATGTAAACAGATCCAGAAAAACACCCTCGTCCCGAGTAGACTCTCTGGTGCCAAGGAAACAATATCAAGGATTTAGCAGTTCAATTACACGTATTCGTTCTATGACACGACTCAAGCAAGGTACTGACGAAAAACTCCAAGTGTGAACCACAAGACCAAACATGAACATGGCTATATGAAGTGAAAACAACTCAAAAGAATATAATACGAAAATCACATATCCATAAACAATCAAAATTGGAAAATAAAATACAATGCATGTAAATAAAACTGTAGAGGAAGACAAGGTATACTTGCCTGGTGGTTGCACGCAGATCCAACAAAATATAGTCAACTAGTAAGCCGATAAGTCCAAATCATCATAACTGTCTCCGAAAGCTGAAACAGACATTGCTAACATTCTCAGAATAGTCAAATTAGCTAGAATTGCCTATCCTTAAGTCCAATTCTGGATACAAGAACAAAACGGTAATTTCGGGCCAAAACGGTGTCCGTCGTTGGACCTGCTTTGTACCGAAAAATATGTCAGAGTCAATGGTCTCTAAAGTCGTCAAACTACATGTCTGCGGATCCATTTTGATGATATGAACCCAACGGTATATCCAATTTGGATTCCGGTAGGCCGTGCACAAAATCGTCCGTTGAATCGGATCGTGGGGCCCACGAAACGGCGATCCGATCAACTGTCTCATAATCGGACCAAACTTGGCATACAGGACCAAAAAAATAATACGGTCCTGATGACGTAAGTTTCATCTCGATCTGACGAACGTGCATAAAGTAATTGGGTAATTTGTACAGAGGTCGATACGCTGAATTTCGACGGATATGCATCAAATTCGTCACGCACACAGGACCAATTTGAATTCCGTCAAAGCCCACACGTCCACGAAGTCGTTATGCACCTTTTGATGCTTTCGGTTCGCGACTACGTCCCGGATTGGCGTGACGCACGTCGTATCGGACAATTTCTGAAGTTTTCAAAAACAGTTTTCGTATTTTTTTTTTATTTTCAAACTGCTTTAACTTACTGAATAATTAACTAAAATCAAAACTATCTAGGTTTTTAATCCTGGTCAAGTAGCCTACGAGTCTACTCAATTATAATTCAACAATTCATTTTTGGTTGGCAGCAAAAGGCCTTGCAAATAGGGTCCTTAGGATACGAAATCTGTCCGGTTCAAGACAGTTTTCTCGACAACTTTGTCTCAATTTTTCGAGCGATCTACAGCTTCTTAATTCAAACTAATTGAAGGGGGTTTATAGCCCTATAGGTTGTCTACGTGTAGGATCTTGTAGATCGAAAAATAGTTGAACGAGGTGGGAGAAATTTACCTCAAAAATATTCGATTTCTGTCGCTGCTGCTGCCTTTGCGGATGCTGCTGTCGCGCTTCCGGCCAACTCCGACCGTGCACAACAGAGGCTGTGGCGGCGAGTGGTCCACGGGGTCGCCCCTCGACTAGAGGTAGGGGCGGCGGAGTTAGGGTTTGCAGCGATCCCCCTTCTTTTCTCTCTCTCGATGTTAATATAGGTGTCGAATTGTCAAGCCGAAAGAGAGGTGAGCATAGTCGGTTTGTTCCCTTGGCATAGCTAGGCTGGGACTTGGGTTGCCAGGCTGAGGAAAAAAAGGCTTAGCTTAGTTGGGCTAGAGTGGGCCTGGGCTGGACTGGTTTGGGATTTTACTATTTGGTTTTGTTTTCTTTTTTTCTATTTCTATTCTTTTCCTATTAGCAATTAATGTCTATATGTATATATATATATATATATATATATATATATATATATATATATATATATATATATATATATATATATATATATATATATATAATATATATATATATATATATATATATATATATCATATATACCTAAAAAAAAAAAATATATATATATATCATATATACCTATACCTATGTACATATATACCTATACATGTATATTTACACACATATACATATATACATATATATACACACATATACATATATATATATATATATATATATATATATATATATATATATATATATATATACATATATATATGCTCTCCTAGGGTTTGGCGACGGTGATCTTGCTTTGGAGCTCTGTCCACCTCGATTTCGGCTTGGCCTTGGCCGGGCCGGCATCACCCCTGTGCTAGTGGACCATTTGGCCACCTGCACCGATGGTCTCGTTGCCGAATCCGTCCTTTGCGACGGTGGTGGCGGGCGGAGTTTCGCCACTACCACCACCTATCTCCATAAGAAATCCTTCTTTCTCTAAAGGGGTTCCAGTGATCTCTTTCACAGAGGAAGAGGAAAATATTCTCTCTGATCCGTTTAAATTTGCCTTAATTGGTAAATTTTTGCATCAAAGGCCTTCCATTGATGCAATCCGTAAATCCTTCGAGGAATTTAAATTCAATGGTGTTATCAAAGTGGGTCTTATTGATTCGAAGCATGTCCTCATCCGCCCTGCTCTGGAAGTTGATTTTCTTCGCCTTAGATCTCGAGAGATTTGGTGCATTGTTCGTGCTCCGATGAGGGTTTTTAGATGGTCAAAAGAATTCACAGCCACAAAAGAATCTCCAATCGTTCCTGTATGGGTGTCATTTCTGGGTCTTCCCATCCAACTCTTTGTAAAAAATGCTCTATTCTCCATTGCGCTAGGGATTTGTAATCCATTACGGATGGATAAGGCAACTGAAGAGCTGTCTCGTCCTAGTATGGCTCGTGTGTTTGTGGAAGTGGATGCTAGTAAAACTTTGCCAAAAGTTGTTCGTATTAGCTTGCCTTAAGGCAGATCTTACACACAACAGGTGGAATATGAAACTCTTCCTAAATATTGTTCTATGTGTTTTCATCAGGGTCATTCGAGAGATGAATGCAAAATGCTAAAAGAGAAAAATCATATGACTGCTCCTTCAAAAAAAGTGGGGCCCTCCACAGATCCACTTAATAAAGGTAAAGGATTGCTTATTCAAGAGCCCTCAACCAATGAGAACATCGACACTCAAACTCTGGAAGCACAAGTTAATTCTCCTGTTATTGATACACGCGCTGGGTCTTTGGAAGTCGTGGTGCCTATTAATGAAGAGCCAGTGATGGCGGTTGACGTCTCTTCTACACCCGAGGAAATGGGTAATAATCAGATTGCTGCGGAAGTTCAGTGAGAAAAGATTGATAGGGTACAAGCCACACTGTCGGATCAGGTTGCCGCCAAAAAAGTTCAGAAAGACAACCCTCCTGTAGAGAACGTCTCATCTGATCACCCAGAGGAAACTTCTAACGAGGCTCATGTCTTGGTTGATGCTGGAGTTGCACTGATTAGAGGAGAAAAGGATGATTCATCTGATCAGTCTATTCCTGAGGAAGGAGAAATTGTGAAGTCTTGGGCTGACGTTGCGGAAGAGGAAGAAGAGTGCAATGAGCAACAAGGAGATATCCTCGTCGTCACGAGGAAGAGTAGGGGAAAGAAGAAAGTTTATCCCGTGCCAAGCGAGGCCCGTATCACCAGATCGTCGTCAAAAGGTCCACCAACTCTCACAACCTCTACAACCCATAATGTTTAATATACTTATATGGAATGTAAGAGGTATAGCTGATAAAATGACCTACAAGCGACTCAAATCTCTGTGTCGAATTCATAAAATTATGGTTCTCGCCATTGTTGAACCTAAGGTTTCTCCTCAACAACTTTTCTCTTTTCAACTAAAGCTAGGGTTTCAAGCTTCAGTTTCCAATAATAAAGGAAATATTTAGATCATGGTTAAACAAGGAATTATGATGGAGGAGATTGATTCCCATGATCAGGTCCTGAGTGTTATCCTCTCTGGCTCCATTTTTTCGTTTCGGTCTCTTGTTTCGGTTGTGCATGGGCATAATAAAAAAGAAGGTTGACATGATCTTTGGTCCAGATTGAGTCAGCTCCAGAGGTGACACAAATTGCCATGGATGGTGGGAGGGGATTTTAATGTTATTGCGTCTACTGAAGAAAAATTTGGAGGTTCTCCTCCTTGTTTAGTGGGTATTAATGAGTTCCTTAATTTTCAATTGGTGGTTGGGCTTGTTGATTTACCATATAATGGCAGTTGTTTCACGTGGGTAAAATCAGCTGAAGGACCTCACCGTCAGGGTTCACGTCTTGACAGATGGCTACTGGATAGTGATTGGGCTGAATGGGCTCCTTTATCCTCGTGTACCCATCTGAGCCGCACGGAATCTTATCATTGTCTGATTATCATCACCATCAAGAGCATGTGTGACTCAGATAGGAAACTGTTTCATTTTCTTAATTTTTGGACTTCTCATGAGGAATTTTCTAATATGGTGCATCAAGCTTGGAATTCAATTGACAACTGCAATAGTATGGTGAGAATTGGTCTTCGTTTGGGAGCTGTTCGGAGAGCTTTATCAGCTTGGAGTCATAGCACTTTTGGAGATATCTTCCAGGAAGTAAAGAAGGCAGAAGATAGAGCTTTAGCAGCGAAGATTGCTTTCGAATCTGATGAGTCTCTGAGAGAGGATTGGATGAAGGCCAAAGCCGAGTTAAAAAAGCGGGTGAATTATGAAGATTTGTTCTGGAGATAAAAAGCGAGAATCAAATGGGATTGTGAAGGCGACAAGAATACGAAATTCTTTCATTCTTGTGTGTCGGCTACCAGAAACAAATTGCTCATTCATAGCCTCGTCTCTGCGGAAGGTGAGTCTCTCACTCACCTGCATGACATTCAAGCTGAGGTTAATGGGTTTTATAGTAAGCTTTTCTTACCTTCTACTATATCTCAATCAAATGAATTTTTGAACAAAATCCCAGTCTCCATTAATCAGGAGGATAATAATCAACTGATATCTAAACCTACCATGGAAGAGCTTACTGATACCCTAAAAAGTCTAGATCAAGACAGTGACCCTGGTCCTGATGGTTTTTCAGGTCATTTTTTTCGAGCGGCATGGGATATAGTCGGGAAGGATATTCTTGAAGCCATTCATCTGTTCTTCGATGGGTTTGCGTTCCCCCGTTCAATTACTAGTACTCATTTGTTGCCAATTCCCAAGGTGAAGGATCCGAAGTTGATTAAAGACTATTGTCCGATTAGTCTTTGCAACTTCGTGAACAAATTATTTTCCAAGCTGATGGCTAGAAGATTGGCTCCACTCCTTCCGCGTTTGATCTCACCCGAGCAAAGTGGCTTCATAAAGGATCGGGAAATCATTGACAATGTTGTGTTAGCTCAGGAAATGATTAGCATGATTCATCACAAATACAGGGGTGGTAATGCTGTTCTGAAACTTGATATGAGTAAAGCCTATGATAGGGTTCATTGGGCATATCTAATCAAGGTTATGCATCGGATGGGGTTCTGCAATGAATGGCTAAATATGGTTTTACATTTGCTAGGTAATGTCTGGTTCTCCTCGTTGGTTAATGGCAGTGCGTCAGATTTTTTTAAAAGCCTATGCGGCCTGCGACAGGGTGATCCCATTTCTCCACTCCTATTTGTTCTAGCTGCGGAAGGTTTGAGCTGTAATCTTAATTCTTTGCGTGACAGTAGGGGCTTTACTCCTTATTACTCCCCATGTGGGTGCCCAATTATAACACATTTGGCATATGCGGATGATATACTGTTGTTCTCAGGAGGAGAAAAGAAATCCATCTGCAAGATGATGACTATGGTCGATCAATATGAAAAAGTATCGGGTCAGAAGGTAAATGTTGAGAAGTCAGGTATATATTTGTCCAAGAATATTTCTGATGATAGAGTAGAGGACATCAGGAACTCCTTTGGCTTTATAGTGCAAAACTTGTCTATATCCTACTTGGGTTCACCTATGACTGCGGGAATTCGAAATGCAGCCATGTTCGATGATTTGGTCACAAAAATTAGACATAAAATTGGGGGTTGGCACAACAAAGCTATGTCGATGCGTGGAAGACTTACATTATTGAAGTCAGTCCTCACATCGATACCTGTGTACACATTGGCGGCTTGTAATCCACCTGCTAGTGTGATTAAAAGACTCGAAGACATGTTTCAAAGTTTCTTGTGGGGTTCTAAGCAGGGATCAGACAAACGTTCCTGGGTGGCTTGGCAGAAGGTTACTCTCCCTATTGAGGAAGGGGGTCTTGGTGTTCGTAAGCTACAAGATGTTTTAAATGCTCTGACCTTGAAGCTTTGGTGGAAAATTAGAACGTCTAAATCTCTTTGGGTTACGTTCATAAAGGCTAAATATTATCCATACTCCCTGGCTTCTTTCGCTAATGAGTCGGTGGGTTCATCTCATATCTGGAAGAGGATCCTCAAAGGAAGGGATATGGGTGATGATCACATAGTGTCTCAACCTCAAGATGATATGGAAATTATGTTTGGTCTCCTGGCAGATCAGGTATGTTCTCGATCACCTCAGCTTGGAACTGCATTAGGTCTCGATCGGTTGTTGGTGATAGATTTTCCCATATATGGGGATCATGTATTCCTGCCAAATGGTCGGTTCTGCTATGGCGTGTCCTTTGGGGTCGCTTACCGACGGACGATGTTATTCAAAGGCTGGGTTTCCATTTGGCTTCTTCCTGTCATTGCTGTGTGCTTCCAAAATGTGAGACAACGTCTCATATTTTATCTGATGGAGATTTGGCTAGAGAAGTATGGTCTTTCTTCGCTGGTTTGTTAAAGATTCAAGACTATCCGAGATCCATCGAAGAGAGGTTTCAAGCTATGAGATCGAGAGGGCAAAAACATTTGAAACAATTAACAGTGGGAGCAATTGTCTGGGTTCTCTAGAAAAATAGAAATAAGTGGAAATATGAAGAATACTCATATGGAGGGCAAATGCTTGTGTTTGAAGTGAAGAGGCAGCTAAAGAAGGTGATGACTCGATGCTTCCATGCTCAACTTCCTGCAGTGTTGGCTTAGTTTTTTTGGTGATTTTTGTAATATGCTTCTATTCGTTTTGTAACCTGAGTTGGTACTCTTATGAAAATTCAATAAAATCTAGTGTTCCGATAAATATATAAATATATATTTATATTTATATATATATATATATATATATATATATATATATATATATATATATATATATATATATATATATATATATAAATATATATATATATATATATATATATATATATTTTTGTTTTATATATATATATATATATATATATATATATATATATATATATATATATATATATATATATATATATATATATATATATATATAATATATATATATATATATATATATTAATATATATATATATATATATATATATATATATATATATATATATATATATATATATATATATATATATAGTATATATATATATATATATATATATATATATATATATATATATATATATATATATATATATATATATATATATATATACACACGTATATAATATATTTATATATATATATATATATATATACATACACATTTATGCATATAATATATATTTATATGACAATCCTCCTAAAATCCAAATAGCCTCAATACTATTTATTTCCTAGTGTAGGGCCTACCTACATAGATATGAATACATATACAATAATATTTATTTGACAATGAAATAAACATCACCAATAATAGTAAAATAATATTGTTTAATAATAACATCAACAATATTAATAATAATAAATAATCCTAAAAACACTGGAATTAAACCAATAATATATTGCGGTGAACTCATCAACCACCCCATTTATTTGGCTCCAAAAATTCGTACAATATTCTAAACGTTAATTAATAATAATACCTATAATCTACCCATAACAAATATTTAGAAAATAATTGCCAATTCATAAAATACATACAAAAATATTTGTATTTACCAAACATGTCTACAAGGTCGTATTTGGTCCCACTACATGCCTACATGGGCTTGGATTAACTTGGGCCCAAACTGACAGGTCTGGTACAACCGGGTTCCCTGAAACTCAATAATATAATTAAATAATAAATAAAATCTTCGGTAAGCGTTAAGTCGCAACTTGGCCTGGCTTTCCTAATTAGGACATCCCTATGACTCGGCCTTCCCTACCAGGGCTAATACACTAATCAAAGTACGCCACTGCACTATCCGTGCCATAATTTCTAGTCACTTTGTACTCTAATTCCTAACCATGATTAAAATCATCTACCGTAATAATTAACTAAACAATTATTTATAAAAAATCTAAAAATTACCTTTTAAACCAAATAAATTTTAAAAAATTCAAAAAAAAATTTCGGGAAGGGAGGCTACAGTATCATTGGTCATATTGGCTTTGAAGGCCATGCGTCCACTACGCAACTACATCTTGCTGCAAAAGAAAAATCTTATAAGAGGAGTAAGGAAACAAGTTGGATGCATAAAGGAGATAGTATGAATTTTGGAATTCAAAGGCGATAAAATTAACAAATTGGTGAGATTTCCTAAGACTCCTTTCGTAATTGTAGGCTCGTCTTGGTAATTTAGGTAACCAAAACGACAAACTGACCTGCATAGGCCACCACAAAAATATGTCATGCCCCATTTCCAAAATATATAGGAGCTTAAGACATAAGCATGCCAGTTGTATGGCTAGAATAAGTATTCCTAATATAATGGACTTTTTTAATCGTAGTACGTTGAAATCCTACGTCTATAATATAACAGTCACAGGTAATCCAATATATCCACAAAAACATCATAACCACTATAATCTCATCCACAGAATCACAACAACACAGTGACAAGAATATGTAATAAAAAGTCTGAATAGAAAAGAAATAAGTCTTATATCCAGACAAAATATCTGTCTGAATAATCAACATCTAATAAAAATAGATCCACAGAAATAAAATTACAATGCTGGAAAATAGTAAATAACTGAAATAAGAAATAGTCAGGACATAGCTAGCTAGATAAAATGTCCATGACTCTAATATCTCTATAAATCCATGGATCAGGGAAACTCCTCTGGAACAACCTCTAAGTCTTCAGCAATGAAATCTGTCTCAATCCCTGGTCCATAAACAGTAGGGTATAAATGCTCGTCCAGATCTGGAAAAGAACCAGGTCCTTAGAGGGACGTAGCAAGATACAAAAGAAACAATACCATAATGAACTGTAAATAAACATGATAATGGGCTCACTAACTAGCTATGTGTATGCGATGACAACTTTGGTATGTATGAGTAAGAAATGAATAAAGCATAGCATCCGCTAGAGGCTTATGTATGTACTAGCATACCTTCCGATTATGTTCTGACGCACGGTCAGCGGTCACTACCGGATATATACTCTAGCAATACACCCATAACTAGAAATCAAATAACTCATAATCGGGCAACCATTGAGGCTAATATGTGGCTTCTCGTATGCCTATTAATAGTCTTTCCCACCCATGTCTTGCACAAATCACATCTATGACTCGGGCAATCCATATCTCTATGAAAGTCACTAGCTAGACTCATTCTAATCACTATTGTACTGACATATGAATTGCCCGTACCGGTTGTAACCCCCTGATTTTTAAATTCTAATTTTTATTATTTTCAAAATCCTTATTATTATTTTTCCAAATTTCTATTTTTATTGCTAATTGTTATTTTTCTAGATTTCTATTTTTATTGCTAATTATTATTTTGGGTGATTATGAATAGGGAATGGTGATGCCGTAATTTTTTAAGGTAGAGTGGCAATAGTTGGTAATTTTCTAGAAGTTCCTAATTAGGGAATGACATAGTTGTAAATCTTAGGAAAGAGAATGCTTTATTAGTGATTATCTAGGAGTCCATGGTGGAATGCTTAGCCACTAAGATTAAGTAGAAATATTCTAGAATCCCTTAAGTAATTGGGATTAGTGCTTGGATCTAGAATATTACCATTAGCCCATGTGCTTAATCATTCTAGGATCTTCTTAGTCACCCTATAAATACACGCCTAATTTCATTAGTTTAATCATTCCAACTTCCTAATTCTTCCACGCATCCATAATGTCCATATTGTGTCCAAATTCTCGTGTCCGTCGTATTAGCGTGTTCATCCACATTTTATTAAATTTTTAGGTTTTACATTTACATCGACCCATGGCCAATACGAACACACCTAATCCACCCAATATATTTTCGACACACACCAAACCCCAACTCCGTGTCCTGTGTCTAAGGACACGACACACCCCAAATACAAACCCTAACTCTAGACTCTGAATGATCATCGTGTCCAATGATGTTGGGTCCTGATCTTGGTCCCCTTGCAAGAGTCGCAGTGTCCGACCGATCTCCGCCAGAGTGACGTCTACCAGAGCTCAGTAGCAGTTTCTGGTCGAGTCACAGCATTTTTACGTCACCACCAAGAACCAGCACCACCACCACTCGATCGATTCCCCAGCTCCTCCTCACAGCACCCTCTACCTACACCTCGAAGACCACCATCGTCATGTTTTTGGCCGAGTCCAGCCCTAACCCCCGGCCCCTTTTTCTCAAAACCCATATCGGCGCCTCATCAGAGCGCCACTGTGTCTTCTGCCCTCCTTGAGCATCACCCTTTGCCACCAACCACCGTGAGCCACCGACTCTGGCCGCCGAGTCCAGATCTAGACCTTTGTCTCCGTCTCAGACCACGGTTGCCGTGCTTCTTCGGCCGCACCTCCAGTCTACAACCGCTGCCTGTGATCCCGACAGGCTGCACCGAGCCAACGCTCACTAACTGGACCCATCGTCATGCGCTACCATTTCCTTGGTTCATGCTACACCGCAGCACTGAGAAGCGCCTGACTCTTCGATCTCTATGCCGACTCTTTGGGGCTCATGTTGCGTATTTGAGAATAGTGCCTCCCTACAATTCTTGAGCCTCGTCGCCATCACCATCGAACCCTCACCTTCGTCTTCCTCCGACTCTAGCCGTTGCAGAGCCGCCCATGCCAGCGCTAGCTTGGTGGTTGAACACCACCAGACCCCGGCGTCCTTCTTCCTGGCGCCTGGCCTCCTCCAGCCATCGCCACCACCGGCCGCTTCCTCAAGGTGAGTCTCAAACTCTCCCCTCTCTCTCTCTCTATCTCTCTCGACTTCTCTTTCTTTACTTTCATTTCTCCTTCTTCTTCTCCTCTGATTATTTCTTCCACAGAATTCCTTCTTTCTTGTCTGCATGAGTATAGGTAGGTTTGTAAAAGAGGATAGGTGGGTAAGAGGGTTGCGAGTTACAACTCTGGGCCAGTCCCAGGCCAAAAGAAAAGAAAAAGGAAGTTAGTTAATTTGGCTTGGGTCGGGTTTGCCCAACAGGATGTGCTAGAGAAAAAATAATAGAAAATAACAATAATACATGGCTTTTGGATAGGCCATTATTGGGCTATGAGTTGATTCAATAGGTTTAGGAAATCAGATTTTATGGATTGGGCTTTAACGGTTCTTGGGCCAGTATAAATAAGTTCATTAGTTATAAATGTAGTTAAGTCTAATCTATTTGGTTAGTGGTTAAACCCAGGATTTTAGAATTAGGTGGACCAAGAGCCTTAGAATTTCAAGAGATGACTAGAAAATCCTAATAACGAAATCTTGCAATTATTATAGGTTTTGGATTAGGCGCAACATCAGCAAATTGGACCCGAAGGCAAGTACATTCTTACAAGATGTTTCTCAATACTTGATAAATGTTGTATTTAATGATTATCCAGTCATGTCTCATATTGTGACACGATATCGACATGACATGATTCAGGTTCATTATTATTATTATTATTATTATTATTATTATTATTATTCTTTTACTTGTACTATGCATATCAGACCTGACTATTATCTGATATTGTTCCTGAATCTTGGGGATAGGGAAATGCCAAGTAGATATGTAGATAACCCTTTATTTTTGAAGAATAGTTCGGCATACACTGCACGTATGTCGAGCCAGACCAATCTGAGTAAAAGCCCAACCGCCCACATATTGAAAACGGTATTTCAAATCACATAAATTATTTGTCATCTATTCTTGTACATGGTTTGTTTCATGATTAGTCATGGTTATCTTGTACACTGTTATTCTCATAGTTTCTCAAGTTGCAGGTTCATGATCATGTCAGCATTCAGTATCTCATTTCCTGGTTTTATTCCTACATTATTTATATGCTTTATTTTGTATAGTGCGATATGTTGTTTGGACGTACTTTGCTCCCGTCCTAACAGGACAGTTGACATAATAGGTCATAGAGATAGCACGTGGACGAAAAAGCTTCTGAAAGACTTTACAAGATTAGAATAGGTCTTGATGTATCATATGGATATAGTGGATATTATAGATGAATATTATTGATGATGAGGATTACCGGATTTATCTCCAGAGACTTGGATATGTATGATGTACTAAAAATCATATAGTGGACTGTGATCGTGTGAGTGTGTGCTAAGTTGTTCTCTATGTACTAGTTCTGTGATTGAGCTAAGGATTGAGATCATGATCGTTTGATTATTTATGGGGTAAAGATAGCTTGCTACCACTGTTTAAAACTACGTAGGATGGGCATGTCTGACTCATATCCAAAAACTGGGAGCGGGTCATGATACGGGTATCTAGCTGAATGTGTAAGCTCATTCCAACACAACGTAACTCACTCACAGTGTCGTGTGATGATATGTGACAAGGCATATAAGTTATTATAAATAACTTCACAACTATCCGGGTACGTCTCCTATACAGGTAAGTCAAACACACGCACACTCACTACAATATGGATGCCACCATCGGTGACACTCAAGTCATACTTTGATGCACTCTACTAGAGTAATACACTAGCAATACAAGAACAATATAATAAAATTAAAACAGTAACT
This sequence comes from Iris pallida, assembly GCA_029216955.1. Taxonomy (NCBI): domain Eukaryota; kingdom Viridiplantae; phylum Streptophyta; class Magnoliopsida; order Asparagales; family Iridaceae; genus Iris; species Iris pallida. The sequence goes on from JANAVB010037819.1 coordinate 14,329,562, forward strand.
GGATGGCAAGGTATGTTACCTGGGATACCGACAAGAGAATAGTATAACGATCTGTCTCCGACTGCTGCAACCAAATGACCAACATCTCCTAGAATTAATAAGAAACTAAGTTAATAACCATTTACTAATCTAGTGTTACCTTATATAGCCATTTACCATATTTAGTCTCAACTAGTCAACAATCAACATTAATACCTACTATACATACATACTAGCACTACTACTATATGTGACACCAAGTTATTATAGGAAAATAATATTTAAATCCCTAAAATATATAGTTTTATTTTTGGAAAAATATACATTAATTTTTTAATATACATATTATATATAAATATTTTAGAAAACAAGTCCAACACAAACTAGTTCATAAATCACACAACTATGTCATACAGGGTTCCAATTGGAAAGTGATTCGACATAAAAATATAGAAAATATATATTCTAGATATAATCAGAATACTTTAGAAAAAAATAATATTTTTCATCTAATTAAATTAAATTTATATCATATTAAACTCCTATAAAGATTTGGAATCAAATATGTGAATTTGGTGGGTGTTTCGACGTCCGAAAAACTTATAGGATAAAAACGATATCACAAATGAATAAAATACTTGAAAATAAGATCAATTAATAATACTACATGATAAATAGAGATGTTAGAGACCTACCAAGGATTTGTTCGAGATTAAATGGGTTCAAAAGTCGTCGAAAAGATCCTCGTAGGGAAATTGATCAAATCTGGATCAACTTTAGTGCAACGGGCGTCACGGTCAAATCGAGTGGAACAGTGCGAGTTAGAAATTGGACATCAAATTAGACACATGGGATATCTATTAGTTTTGGTTTCAAGCAAAATAGATGAGAAAAAGTATTTAAAACCAATTTTAGAAGTCACCAACCTGTTGTTGAATTTAAATTGAAAGTAATGGATTTCTGGCGCTTTGGATACCACGAGATGATCCCAAGATATGCTAGGATGGAAGAGAAGTAAAGGGAGTCATGGGAGTGGTATTGGAGTGCTCGAAAGTCGATAAGAAGGATAGTTGAAGGGGGTCGGCCTTGTGCTTGGAGCCGTCAACCAACAATAGGAGGGGATCGATTTTTGTAATGTTGGAAAAGGGTGGCCGGCCTATAAGGGCTTCTATATGTAGGTTTTTGTTCTCCTTGATGTTAGGATTTGTATAGAGGAGGTTTGAATTAATTTGGTAGAGATTTGGTCAACCAATCATCTAATATGGCTAGATGGGTTAGTGGGTTTCCATATTTGAAAAGAGTGGATTTTGAGTTGATATTCAATGAATCTTTGAGCACGTGGCTGCTATTTAATTGAGAAAAATCAATCAAATACATGTATAAATTATATTTACAACCTATGATAGACCCCACTAAATGGTTTGAGCTAGGGTTGAGTCCAAACAATTACTCGAATTGAATTGAACACCGAAATGACTATAAATAGGTCTCATGTGCCATTTAAAAATGGACTCACTTAGGCGTACTATGTTGTAAAAGTAACTAACCAAACACAGAAAATATCTAAATCTCATCCACAAATGACATAGAAAGGAAGTACTGAATATATACACAAAGTAGTCTGAAAGTCCAAATACAACTGAAAGGAAATACATGTCTGGTGGAAGAAATCCCACAGTACATCAAAATAAAAGTACATGAATGGAAAATAACTAGCTAAGAGTATCAGCTAACTAGATATGAAACTCTCAGCCCAAGTAGCAGCATACGGTCAAGGGAACTCCTCGGGGTAGACCTCGTAGTCCTCTGCAAAGTCTCCTGCCTCAGCTTCGGCACCGTAAATCGTCGAGTATATGTGCTCGTCAGGATCTAGAAAATAACCAGGTCCTCAGGGGACATAGCAAGATACAAATAGGAACATGCCATAATATAAGTACTGATCTAACATAAGGGGGTGTGCTAACCAATCTAAGTGAATGCATACAAAGACAACTTTGGAACGTATGGGTAGGTGAAAATAATATCGTCAAAGCACGAGCCAACGTCGGATCACGAGCTAAAAGATTTGCGTCAGAACACGGGCCGAGCGTCGGATCACGAGCCGATTAGCACAATACTAGCATAACTTCCGACCGAACCTAGTGCGCAGCTAGTGGCCGCTGCCGGATATACCAACAAGTAAAGGCCCATGCCCATAACCGGGCCCCCACTGAGGCTAACATAAAATAATGTAACTATCTGTCCCATACGCCTATTGGTTGTCTTTCCCGCCCCGTGATGTATAAGTCGCATCCATGACCCAATATCTACTCTCTATGAAGAATCAGCTATCTAGGACCATTACTACCCTATATGTGCCGTCATACGAGCCACTCGCACTGATGGCCAGTCGAGAGCGATAGCGCGTGCCATGATCTGATCTCACACAGTGTCGTGTCGTAACACGTGTCATGGTCAAGGGATTTGTAACAACAACTCCACAATCCAAGGGTACGTCATTTATAACTAGGCCAAGTAGGTAATCCTAGTATCGACGTCAACATCGACTATGCCCGGGGTAATCCCGGACTCTACTAATCAGGTCTACGCAAACAAGAGTATAATGATATAAATGTAAAGGCAGTAGTACAAGGCAAGGTATACTTGCCTTCAATCCCGCAATATACAAATAGTGCTCTGG